>CM060895.1:134312695-134902695 GCA_030762935.1 Hymenopus coronatus
GCCCAACATGCTTCTAGCTTTACATTCGCTGTTTTAAAGAATCGCGGTAAATATTTTTCCCTCCATTCCTCCACACCCCATACATCTTGCCAAGATATGGGTTCACGACTCTTCCTCCTTGCAAATGGGACAGATTCTCATACCATTCTCGTCAACAGTTTTTGTGCTCCTCCATACTCTTAGTCTAATCCACGCGAGCCTCTCTCTAATGAGTTTGGTACCTGTTTTGATGTAAAAAGAAGAATAAGCTTTTCTAGGAATATTTTTTTCGAAGAACAGGAAGAGAAACCAACAGGAATGTGAACGAAACACAGAAATTTTTGTTCAACAGCTATATATTTTCTCTTGTATACCCTTCTTGGCTGCTGTGAAGTTTAAAATGTTCATAGCTGGCAACAAATACATATATCACAAAGAGTTCAAATCGGAGCGAGGTTTTGAAAACAGGAAATTAACAAAAGTTCATCATTAGACTAGGATTCATATGCAAATGCATATTTTCATTTGATCATTGAAAGCTATGCAAAATCTGTTTTGGACCTCAAAGGTCACAAATATAAAAGGGTTATTTTGCATACGTTACCATATCGTGGACGTTTCTGCATATGACAGACCAGTGTGCAAATTTTATACCAAATTTCAGTCTTCTGTAACGTAAAGGATAAAATATTTGCATGTCTTAGTTTTCAAAAGCAGTACAACCCACTCTGACACTGTTCTGAAAATCTGATGTGCTCTTTTCACACGACTTTCTCTACCTATTCTAGAAATAATTCTTAGAAAAGATATTTACTCTGATATACTATGATAATCAAGAACAACATAGCTGAAATTGTCTTATTATTTAGTTTATTACAAGTAGTAATGAATAAGTGTATTTATTGAAATACCAGTATGCCTGCATTGATCTTCATTAATCCTCGGATTCATAGTCCGTACGTCCTTTTTCAATATACAAAATAGCAAGCGATATTAAACAAATAAAAGATGAAAACAGTAAATACGGAAACAAAGGACAAAGATATTACAATCTAGTAAATTAAATTTACAGCACAAAATAGACCATAGCCAAATGTATCAATGTATCCAATTATTATAAACAAATACACTTAAGAGAAATGTATACACACAATATTAACACCACAGCAAAACAATCACCGAAAAATATTTATATAAAGTATGTATACAAGGGAATACACTAAAGCGATACTATCTGTTAAATACTCGTAACTATGTGAAACGATTAAAATTCAGTTTGCCTTCCTTGCTCAACAGAGGGTAAAACAAAAGACATTTGAAACGAAAATGGCATTCCGATTGAGAAAAATCTGATGTGTACCATTCACATGACTTTCTCTACCTCTCTGTAACAAATTATTGTTAAAAAGCTTATGCTTTTATTCACTCCATGCTAATCGAGAACAAATTAGCAGGAATAGTCTTATTACTTGTTTCCTTATAAGTAGAAGCGAAATAAGCGAGTACCATAGATTAAAGTGATAGTCAAAGGCTTGTTGCTATGGGACTGAAGTTCCTTTGTTTATATGGATAGGAATTGACAAATTCCTATATGAGAAAAGTAAGTTTTTCATAGCTGAAACAAAAACAATGAATGTCTCAAAAACGATCAACTCCACGAAAAAAATGTGTATAACATAAATTGTGTATTTTAACGTACTCAACATTTTCTGTATGTTAAGTTTTTGTCCATCTCTTACGGTTTAGTAGTTATGCAAAATTCATCCAGAATAAAGTAGCCTTCAGAAGCTATTCCCAGAAAATTCAAAATATAAATTTTATTTGTCAGGTAAATATGTTTTCTATATATGAAAATTTAGTCAAAATCGTTAGAGCCATTATTTAGAAATTCAAAATTTTCGAAAAATGTTCCATGTAAAGGGTAGTTTGGGGTGGGGGGATTTTTCTCAAAATTTTCGTGTTACATCCCTGCAAGATACTTAACTTAAATATCAAGTTTGGTATTCTACCGACTTTTCGTTTTTGAATTATCGTGTTCACAGACACACACACAAGGACCTTTTTGTGAAAATGCTTTTTTTGGATATAAGGCACACCAAAACATATATTTCCGGTGAAATCTCGGTATCGAATTTTTGGTTCTCTATACACTATGCACATAGGCGCGTAGAGAAAGTAACGAAGTTTAAAATTGAAACCAATAGCAAGAAATGTGTCGAATACGATTACCTGTAAAAAATGTATATGAAATAAGTGATGTTATTTACGGTTTATCAAGATAAAGAAAATGTACAGGGTATGAGAAACCATCTCCAGAAAATTCAAGATATACCTTTCACTTGTGATAAACTATCTTAACCATATGGTATATTAATATAGATAGAGCAATTTTTTGACTGTTCCATGTAAAGGATAGTTTTTTAGGGGTGATTTTCTCAGAAATCTTCTTTGAGAAAGACGTGTTTTACTTTTTCCACGCGTAATACGTACAAATTGTAGGTATAAAGAAAGCATTGTATTACACCAAACGATACCGTGATTTGACTGGAAATGCATGTTTTGGGACCCCCTGAATACACAAAGAGCATTTTTAAAATGTGCATGTATGTTACAAGCTGTGTGCATATGTGTCTGTGCTTGGGAGTGTGTGTGCATATATCAAAAACTAAAATTCTGTTTAATGCCAAACGAGATGCAACACGAAGATTTTCAAGAAAAACCCACATCCCTAACTACCCTTTACATGGAAAAAAATTATAAATTTTTGGTATTCTCAAATATAGCTATAACGATTATGATTAAAATCTCTAATATTTAAGATATTTACCTAACAAAGTCTTGTACGTCTAGAGTTTTCTAGGAATAGCCTATGAAGAGCTGTTTATTCTAAATGAATTTTTTTTAAATATTGAAAAACCAGTATAACATATACAAAAATTTACTACACAAACAAGAAAATCTCCTTAAAACACACAATTTATGTCATATACATTTTTACTTTCTCTATACGTACTATGTACATAGTGTATAGAGAAGATATTTGCTTTGTACCCAAAAGCTTTTGATACCGAGAAATAAATGTTTTGAGATCACCTGAATCCAAAAAAAAAAACATTTTTAGAAAAATTACCGTGTGTGTCTGTCTGTCTCTCTGTCTGTATGTATGTGTGTGTCTGTGGGCAGCATAGCTCAAAAACGAAAAGACCGTTAAATACAAAACTTGGCATTTAAGTTCAGTGTCTTCCAAGGATGCGACACGAAGATTCCCCCCACCCCCAACTACGCTTCACATAGAACAATTTTCGAAAATTTTGATTTTCTAAAAAATGGCTAAACGGTTGAATAAAGTATCATATACTAAGGATATAAACTTGACATTTAATATGTATATCTTGAATTTTCTAGGACTAGCTTCTGAAGGCTACTTTATTCTGGATGAATATTATGGAATTGTGCATAATTGTTAAACCGTAAGAGATGGACAAAAACTTACCCTACAGAAAATTTAGCTCGCAATGAAACACACGATTTATGTCAAATGCATTTTTTTCGTGGAGTTGATCATTTTTAAGATATTCTTGGTTTTTCGTTTCTACTTTGAAAAACATACTTTTCTCATACAGGAATTTGTTAACTCCTGTCCCTACAAACAAAGAAACTTCAGTTACATAGCAACTGGCTGTTGGTTATCATTTTAACCTATGGTACTCCCTCATTTCGGTTCTACTTAGAAGGAAGCAAATAGTAAGACTATTTCTGCTAATATTTCCTGATTAGCATGAAGTAAATAGATGCATAAGATTTTTAATTAAATTTGTTGCAGAGATGCAAAGAAAGCCAAGTGAATGGAACATATCAGATCTTTTATTATTTAAAATATATATTTTTGGTGAAACTTCGGTTTCGAATTTCTGGGTGCAATGCAATACCTTCTCTATACACTAAGTGCATAGTACGTGAAGAGAAAGTAATAGAGCAGTTTTAGTATGGCAATAACATTTATTTTGCTCCTGTATTACTTCAGGCTTGAGATGTAAACTTGCCATCTGGCTTCCCTAAGCACTGTTGCAATATAATTATGCCCCTTATCTTGTAGTGTCATGTATTCTGTAACATTCCTCCTTTGGGACAAAACCCGAGAACATGGCCAGGAGTTTCCAGTTGCTTACATCTCTAGTGACGACAAAGACCGGAATTTTGGGACCGTCCATTGAACAACCTCAGAGCAGCAATTTTACATCAAATCCATGTAGGAGTTCAAGGCTGCCATAACCAGCAGCTGTAAAAACGGATTGATTGATCATTATTAGGACCCGGATTTTCAGGTTTCAATCAATTGTTCTTGTTATTTAATTGGCACATTTCAAGATATATAATTCCAGAAGTAAAACGTGAATTACATTGCACCAAATAATCTAAATAGCAGTTTTACCTCCTTCTAATGAAGACAGCTATTTTACCATTAAAACTCAAGTATGGCTAGGCTGAAGCAAAAGCATTCTGCATTACCAGGGCCAAGAAATCACTTGCATTTTCCATTCTTCTCGCTTCCCTTGCATATACGAAGGCCTTTTTTTTCAACAAGTTCATAAAAAACAATTATTTTATTACTAGAACTTTTGTATATTTTCTCTACATCTCTGCAACAAATTATTGGCAAAAAGCTTATGCTTCTATTTACTTTATGCTAATCCAGAAAAAAAAAAAAAAAAAATAGCAGAAATAGTCTTATTACTTGCAGAAGCGAAATAAGGGAATACCATAGGCTAAAGTGATAGCCAAAAGCTGGTTACTAAGTGACTAAGTTCATTTGTTTGTATGGATAGTAGTTGACAAATTCTTGTATGAGAAAAGTGAAAGTTTTTCAAAGCTGAAAACAAAAACAAGGCATTGCTGAAAAACGATAAACTCCACGAAAAAAATGTATATTACATAAATTGTGTATTTTAATGTGCTCTGCATTTTGTGTGGTAAGTTTTTGTCCATCTCTTACAATTTAGTAATTACACAAAATTCCGTAAAATTCATCCACAATAAAGTAGTCATCAGAGGCTATCCCCAGAAAATTCAAGATATATATTTTATTTGTGAGGAAAATATATTTCTTATACGATATTTTAATCAAAATCGTTAAAGACATTTTTGAGAAAATAAAAAAACTTCCATGTAAAGGGTAGTTGGCGATGGAGGGATTTTCTAAAAAAGCTTCTTGTCGCATCCTTGGAAGATACCAAACTTAAATACTGACGGTCTTTTCGTTTTTCAGTTATGCTGTCTACAGGTACACACACACACATTCACACGCATTCACACACATGCACACGCACACGCACACACACGGACCTATTTCCAAAAATGCTTTTTTTGGGTCATGGGGAACCATTACATGTATTTCCAGTGAAATCTCCGTATCGAACTTTTGGATGAAATACAATATCTTCTCTATACACTATGTACATATTACTTGTAGAGAAAGTAAAAATTAATGTTTTGCTACGTATTCATGGAACATATAATATGTTTAATTCATAATGTTCATAGACACATACACATAGCACACATGGAGCTTTTTCAAAAAATCCATTAATGGTTTCAGGACGCTCAAAAATGCAATTTCCTGAAAAAGATCGGTATCAAGTTTTGCTAGGATGAAATACTCGTCAAATTACGACACATAATAGAGAAAGATTATAGAAAAATGTTTTATTTAAATTAATTAATTTTTATTTAACTAGCTAATTTTTTGCAGCTTCACATTGTTTAGTTAGTTGGATTTATTGGGTCATGAAAGAAATCGGTGAAATGAAGCTGAAATGATCTCGGGAACCTTGGAGCTTAAAGTAGTTCGGCATTCATTTTTAACGATAAAGGCAAAAGCCGAAAAAAATTCTGATGTGTTCCATTCACATCGCTTTCTGTAGGCATCCCAAATACAAGCTATTCTTACTAAAGATTATTCTTTTTACTTTCTCTTTCTGTACATAGTGTACAGAGAAGGTATTGCACTCCACCAAAAAATTCTATACCGAGATTTCACCGGAAATATGTGTTTTAGGGTCCCCAATATCCAAAAAAAAGTATTTTCACAAAAAGGTCAGTGTGTGTGTGTGTGTGTGTGTGTGTGGTGTTCGTGTGTCCGTGTGTCTGTGAACACGATATTAAATTTAGTATCTTCCAGGGATGCGACATGAGATTTTGAGAAAAATCCCCTCACCCCCAACTACCCTGGAACTTTTTTCGAACATTTTGATTTTCTCAAAAATGGCTCTAACAATTTTGATTAAAATTTAGTATGTTAAAGATATTTACCTGACAAATAAAATGTATATCTTGAATTTTCTGGGAATAGCCTCTGAAGAGTAGTTTATTCTGGATGAATTTTACTGAATTTTGAATAACTGCTAAACCGTAAGAGATGGACAAAAACTTACTGCACAAAAAATGTAGAGCACATTAAAGCACACAATTTACGTTATGTAATTTTTTTCGTGGAGTTCGTCGTTTTTGAGACATTCCTTGTTTTTGGTTTCTGCTATGAAAAACGTATACTTTTCTCATACAGGAACTTGTCAACTCCTATCCATATAAACAAAGGAACTTCATTGACATAGCAACCAGCTTTTGATTATCACTTTAACCTATGGTTGTCCCTTATTTCGCTTCTACTTACAAGAAAGCAAGTAATAAGACTATTTTTGCTAATTTTTTCTGATTAGCATAAAGTAAATAGAAGTATAAGCTTTTTAAGAATAATTTGTTGCAGGGATATAGAGAAAGTTTTGTGAATGGTACACATCAGATTTTTTTTTTTTTTTAGCATGCTAAACATGATAAATATTAGCATAATTGGTCTTACTACTTGCTTCCTTTTCAGCAGAAGGGAACTAAGAGATTCCATTATCCTAAATTATAGTCAAATCCTTTAAAAGCTCGTCGCTGTATGAAACAAATGAATTTCGAGTTGCATTGTATGGTCCCATTTGAGAAAAATATTAGTATTTTCATGCTGAAATCATTAACAAGTAATATCTCAGAAACGGTCAGTTCTACAAAGCAAGCATATATGTCATAAATTGTGTGTTTTAACGAGATCTGCATTCTTGACCTGGAGCCGCGACTTCTTTATCAAGTAGCTCCTAATTTGTTCCCCAAGGGACCTCACAAGGCTGAGTGCACCCCGGGCCAGGTCTCCCAGCAGGTTAAAAATCCCCACCGGGAATCGAACCCAGGTCTCCCTCTTGGTAAGCTGCAGCGCTACCACCGCGCTAAGGAAACAACCGAATAAAGAGGTCATCAGAGGCTATTCCCAGAAAATTCAGGCTATACATATTATTTGCGGTGTAAATATGTTTAATATATGATATTATAATCAAAATCGTTAGAATCATTATTGAGAAAATCGTAAACTTCGAAAAGTTTTCCATGTAAAGGGTAGTCAGGCAGATTTTCTAAAAATTATTTTTCGGACTCATGGGGACCTCAAAACAATATTTCCGGTGAAATCTTGACATCCAATTTTTGGGTGGTATACAATACCTTCACTATGTGCATTGTACATACGGGTTATAGAAACTGATTAAGAAAGTAGGTGGAAAGCCTTATGCGGGTAATGCGCCGTAGGCGAGATTCGATATCGTGACCTCTTGGATATGAGGCAGACATACTATCCACACACTATCGAAGAGGCACTCATGCTTTATATATCTATCCATTAAGTTCCATTCTGACTGACGAATTAAGGCAGCAGTGAGAGCTTGAATTAGCTAGATGGCGTGCTCTCGTGTGAACTACTCACAGACATGAATAATATGTTCAGGACAGGGTGGAGGGTAGAGAATGTTGACAGCCGGGGACACCTCGGCAACTGCGCCCCGGTACGGATCTATTGCGGCCTGCCTCCACCAGGGGGAAGAGTTAAGAGGAGCGGTAACCACAGGCTAGCGCACAGGAAACGGCAGGGCTAAGCGCAAAGACGTATGGAAGTCCCTAACAGTTCATGTGTGGCATCATGAGGTCCAATCACAAGTGGAAATATGCGTTTTGTTGCAAAGTAGAAGTTAAAATAGTTGTTTTATATGTGGCCTAGCTGGAGTGGTGTTTCTGATTAATCAAATACCGTTATTGGAACCACAGTTAGAAGATGGACAACAAAAGATGACATAAAATATGTACATAAAAATAATGTGTATATTCTCGATCTTATACAGTAAAAAGTGTTACAAAATTGTCTGTGCAAGTAATTCTTAACAGGGACATTTATAAGTACTAACCTAATTCACGTGATAATTTCCTATGTTCTATTAGCAACAAAGAAATAGACTACATTACTATTGTGATTTTCCTGAGGATGGTAGTGATGAACCGGGAACAAGTGAATCCAGAAGGGCAATTTTGTTGGTTTAGTCCAAGGATCTAATATTGGATTTTTAAATACTCTGCCTTCTAAAAGTTTTTTTTTTCAACCTCCGATAGGCTGTAAATAAAAGACAAGTTCATAGATAACAATCATTTTATTACTGAAAGTTTTGTGCACTTATGGTTACTTTTCAACATAATCACCGCAAAGTTAGAGACATTTATCGTACCTGTGCACAGGCTTGCAATACCCGCTTCAAAAAATGTTGACGCCAATGATTCCAAATGAGCATTGACGTTGTTTTGAAGATCTTCGTTGGTTTGAAAGTGCTGCCCACCTAGCCACGTCTTCAGTTCAGGGAAAAGGTGAAAGTCGCTTGTGCCAGGTCAGGACTGTACGATGGATGATCGAAAATGTCCCATTGAAATTGTTCAACGAGCCGATGATTTGTGCCAGCAGTGTGTGGATTAGCGTTAGCATGGATCAACACAATTCCTGAAGTCAACATTCCTCTTCGTTTGTTTTGAATAGCTCTCCGCAAACGTCGTAAAGTACGAAGATCTTCAAAACTACGTCAATGCTGGTTTGGAATCATTGTCGGTAACATTTTTTGAAGCGGGTATTGCAAAGCTTGTGCACAGGTACGATAAAATCTCAATCGTTTCGGTGATTATGTTGAAAACTTACCATAAGTGAGCAAAACTGTTAGTAATAAAGTAATTGTTTTCTAAGAACTTGTCTTTTATTTATAGCCTATCGGAGGTTGAAAAAGAGCGGCCCTCATAGCAGAGTGAATGATGAAATGTGTGACTCCTGTGATGGTTCAGAAGAGTGGAAAGCTGTTACAGTTGCCTTAAGAGTAAAAGACTCAACACAGTAGAAGCTTGGAAGATAACAAAACCATTGTTTGGGATAATGTTCAAGAAACTGGTCATCTCCCAAAAATGTGAAGTCTATTTGGCATTATGCTGCTTATGTTTGTTCAGAAATATATCATTTGGAAATCTCGTTTGGCAAAAACTATATTGTTAAGGATGTAATAGGATAAATGAGCTTGAGTTAATAAACATCACAGATTATAAAAAAGTCACTAATGCCAGCCCTGACACGCCAGGAAGGCTACAAATCCCCGGAAGGCCGGAAGGAGGTCTCTACATTGACACCTAACCTCACCAGAGCAACTAGGGCGAAAAAGGTTTCACTCAGAAGAAGTACCCATGCTTTACATATCTATCCATTAAGATCAATTCTGACTGACGAATAAAGCAATAACGAGACCTTGAATTAGCTGAAAAGAGTGCTCTCGTGTGATTATCAGTTACGAAAAATGTGTTCAGGACAGAACTGAACTTTGCTGCTAAGATACTTCATTTAAAAACTAACTAGTTAGCTTTCAGTTTCTTATGTATAGGCTGAACCATTTAACTTTAGACTGTAGAATATCTCCTAACTAACCGTTCTAGAAAGAAACATCTTAAATAAGTCGTTGATATAATGGGGGAAAGCAAATGCTATTTGTTGTGTTTTAATTGGAGAAGTTTTGGATGGTAATTTGATGGTCAAGGTGTGTTTCTTTTTTTTTTTTAAATTGGAACCAGCAATTTATTTTTTTTTTCCTGATTCCTCATCAAAAAATAAACAGTTTTTGTTTAAATTTCCTTGTTCAGGGTTCTGCTAGTGGTGTAGACAATTAAACATTGATGAAAGGCATATGCATAGAGTATAATAATACCATTTCACGAGTTGTACAGTATTTTTACTTTCTCTACACATACTATGTACATAGTGTATAGAGAAGATATTGCACTCCACCAAAAAATTCGATACCGAGATTTCACCGGAAATATATGTTTTAGGGTCCCCTTTATCTAAAAAAGTGTATTTTCAGAAAAAGGGCCGTGTGTGTCCGTGTGTCCGTGTGCCTTTGAACACGATAACTCAAAAACGAAAATTCGGTAAAATACCAAACTTGGTATTGAAGTTTAGAATCTTCCAGGGATGCGACACGAAGCTTTTGAGAAATATCCCCCCACCCCAAACTAACTTTTACACGGAACTCTTTTTCGAAAATTTAGATTTCCTCTAAAACGGTTCTAACAATTTTGATTAAAATATCGTATATTAAAGATATTTACCTGACAAATAAACTGTATATTTTGACTTTTCTGGGAAAAGCCTCTGAAGACTACTTTATTCTGAGTGAATTTTCCGGAATTTTGTATAACTACTAAACCGTAATGGATAGACAAAAACTTACCACACAAAAAATGTGGAGTTCATTAAAACACACAATTTATTTTGCATACATTTTTTTCTTGGAGTTGATCGATTTTGAGATATTTCTTGTTTTTGTTTTGAGGTTCGAAGAGCTTAACTTTTCTCATACAGGAATTTGTCAACTCATGTCCATACAAACAAAGGAACTTCAGCCAGCCTTTGACTATCGCTTTTACCTATGGTACACTCTTATTTCCTTTATACTTACAGAACGAAAGTAATAAGACAATTTCTGCTAATTTTTCTAGATTAGAATGAAGGAAATAGAGGCATAAGCTTTTTAACAATAATTTGTTGCACAGATGTAGAGAAAGTCATGTGAATGGAACACATCAGATTTTTTTCATAAGCTTCGTAGCTTAGTAAATAACTATTCAAATGTTTGCCCTTCTACCTCAATATATTTTTTAGTTCTGTGAAAAAACGATGGCTGTGTCTGTAAAAGTATGTCTCTTCCAACACTGGCACAAGCATTGTGAATGCCCGCCTTCATGTTGTCTGCAGAGGTTTATTCACAGAGCTCAAAAATGCTTTGAGGTAGAAGGGCATAATTTTGAAAATGTATTATACTAAGGTATAATGCTTAAGAAATATTACTGTGCAATACCCGTGCAGTGGTGATACTCTGTGTATCTGTCTTTCATCAGTGCTTAATTGCCTACAGCAGTAAAAGAAGTTGTATATTTTTTGATGAGGAATAAGGAAAAAATTAAAAATACTGGTTCCCTTTTAAAAAACCTGATGTCTTCTATTCACATGCCTTTCTTTACATTTCTGCAACAAATTATTGTTAAAAAGTTTATTTTTCCATTTATCACATGATAATTGAGAAAAAACTAGCAAAAATGCTCTTCTTACTTGCTTTCTTGTAAGTAAAAGGGAAATAAGGGAGTACCATTGGCTAAAACGATAGTCAAACCTTTTAAAATCTGGTTGCCATGTGATTGAAGTTCCTTTGTATGGTCAGAAGTTGACAAGTTCCCGAATGAGAAAAGTATAAGTAATTTTGCACTGAAACCAATAATAAGGAACATTTAAAAACGGTCAATTCCACGAAAAAAGGAATTATACAGAACTGTGTGCTTTAACATGCTCTACATTATTTGTTAAGTACCGTTTTGTCTATCCCTTACGGTTTATCAGTTATGGAAAACTTCGAAAAAAGATGTTTTCAGAGGCTAATCCCAGAAAATTTGCGATGTAAATATCTTTATATACGATATTTTATTCAAAATCGTTAGAGAAAATTAAATTTTTTGAAATTTTTCCCATATAAAGGGTAGTTGGGGATGGGAGAGTTTTCTTAAATCTTTGTGTCGCATTCTTCTAAAAATGATCTTTTTTTTTTTGGATTTAGGAGTCCCAAAACACGTATTTTTGGTGAAATTTCGTTATCAAATTTTTGGGTACAATACAACACATTTTCTATATAATATGTACATAACACGTAAAGCGAAAGTAAAAGGTGCCTTGATCCTCAAATTATAATCCAAACTTTCTGCAATTAAAATACAACAAATGCCATTTACTTTCTACCATTGTATTAAGCAAAGCTTATTCAAGACGTTTTTTACTTTCTCTATACGTATTATGTACATAGTGTATAGAGAAGGTATTGCACTCCACTAAAAATTCCATACCCAGATTTCACCGGAAATATATGTTCCAGAAAAAGGTCCCTGTGTTTGTTTGTGTGTGTGTCTGTAAACACCATAACTCAAAAACGAAAAGTCGGTAAAATACCAAAGTTGGTATTTAAGTTTAGTATAATCAGGGATGCGACACGAAGATTTTGAGAAAAACCCCTCACCCCAAACAACACTTTACATAGAATTTAGATTTTTTCAAAACTACCTCTAACGATTTTGATTAAAATATCGTATACTAAAGATGCTTACCTGACAAATAAAATGTATATTTTGAATTTTCTGGGAATAGTCTCTGAAGACTACTTTATTCTGGATAAATTTTACGGAAGTTTGCATAACAGATAAACCGTAAGAGATAGACGAAAACATACCACACAAAAATGTATAGCACGTTAAAACCCACAATTCTTGTTTTATACATTTTTCTCCTGGAATTGATCGTTTTTGAGTTATTCCGTGTTTTTGATTTCACCTTTAAAAAACCTCTCCCTTTTGTCACACAAGAATTTGTCAACTCCTGTCTATACAAACAAAAGAGGTTTAGTCACATAGCAACCAGATTTTACTATCACTTTACCCTATGCTACTCCCTTAATTCTCTTTTACTTACAAGGAAACAAGTATAAGTGTATTTCTGCTAACTTTTTCTCTATTAGCATGAAGTAAATAGAAGCATAAGCTTTTTAACAATATTTTGTTGCAGGGATATAGAGAAAGTCACGTGAATGGAACACATCAGATTTTTTCTACAACGCTTAGTTTTGGTGATATTATACAGTCCCAAGTTAATGGTCGTTTCTTATGTATCTGGGAAGAATTTCAGCTAGGATACGATGAACGAAAGAGGTTCTATTTTCAAGGGATAGTATAATTAAGGTAAGGAGAAAGACGGAGACTCAGGGACATGGGAATTAAAGAGATAAGAGAAACGAGTAACGTAGAGTAGAAGTGAGTGGAATTCGAAATGAAATGGATTACTGCATAAAGTAGCAGCTATGACTGTTTAAAAGGATAAAAGTTATATGATCAGTTAACCGCGAACCGTGCTGCATACAAAAATTACAAATAGAGTAAATGCTTCATAACAAAACCCTGCAAGCTCTAGTACTTATTTAAAATGTACATACCAGGTAGAGGAAGTATTGTGTTCCTCCAAAGATATCGATATTGAGATTCCACCGGAAATAAGTGTTTTGGGTACCCTAACTCCAAAAAAGCATGTTTAAGAAAAAGGTCACTGTGTATGTGTAAAGAAACAAAAGGTCCGTTGAATACCACCTTTGAAATTTAAGTGCACCAAGCAGATTAGAAAATCCCCCCATTCAAATATAATCTTTACATGAACAATTTTTATAAAATTTTGATTTAACTAAATATGGCTCAAAACTTTTTGATTAAAATATTATATGTTAAAGATATTTTTCTAAAAATGTGACGTATTCCATTCACATGACTTTCTCTACGTACCTCTAACAAATTGTTTCTGAAAGGCTTATACGTCTATCTGTACTTCATGCTAAGATACATTTTAACAGAAGTGCTTTATTGTAAGTAGAAGGAAAATAATGGAATATACTATACAAAACTAAAGTCAAATCTTTTAAAAGCTGGTTGCCATGTGGTCTAAACCGTTTCTTTGCATTGCCAAGGGTTGACAAATTTCCGTATATGAAAAGTTTTAAGTATTTTAAAAGGGAAACAAGTAACAAGGAATATCTCAAAAATGGGTAACTTCACGTAAAACTGTATATGGTATATATAACTTGTATGGTTTTGCAAAATCTGCATGTTTGGTGTAGTAATTTTTTGTGTGTCTCTTAAGATTTACTAGTTATACAAAACCCAGCAAAATTCATCGCGAATAATGAGGTCTTCAGAGGCTATTTCCAGAAAATTCAGGATATACATTTTATTTGTCCTATAAAAGTCTTTAATATGCGGTGTATTCTCAAAATTGTAAAAGCCATTTATAAAAAAAATCGAATTTTTTCTATGTAAAGATTGGTTGTGGATTGAGGGATTTTCATCAAAATCTTCCTGCCGCATATTTGGAATATATAAACTTAAATACTTAGTTTAGTATTATACCGACTTTTCGTTTTTGAGTTATCGTGTTCACATTCACATTGACACACACGCAGAACGTTTTCTAAAACTTCCACTTTTGGGCCCTAAAATGTGAATTTCAATGGAAGTCTCGCAATTGAATTTTTGGATGGAATTTAATACCTTCTTTATACACTATGTATTTAGTACGTGTAGAGAAAGTAAAAATGAAAGGTACATCTTGAATTTCCTGGGAATAAACTTTGAGGCTTTCTTCACTCTGGAGGACTTTTGTATAACTGGTAAACCGTAAAAGATAGATAGGATGTATATAACCTTTGTCAGCTACTTTTTTGCTTTCCATTTTAAAATATTTATGCTTCCCCGAACGGGAAATCATGATTCGTTTCATATCTGATTTTTATGCTCTCTATGCAATATAACCACATAGTGACAGTATATAAAATACTTGACTTCAATTTCGCCTAGTGCATTCCCAAATTTTCCTTTTACTTATAAAGAACTAAGTAAGACCTTTTCTACCAATTTCCATCTCAATCACCATAAAGCGAGAAAACATTAAGGTTTTGGAAGAAGAATATGTTACCAAATAGGTAGAGAACATCAAGTGAATGGAACACATAACATTTATGAATCTCCACATGCTTAAAAAATAATAAATAAAAATATTATGTGTACCATTCACATGACTTTCTCTACAGCTCTGCAACAAATTATTCTTAAAAAGCTTCTACTTCTATTTACATCATGCTAATCAAAAATAATTAGCAGAAATAGTCTTACTACTAGCTTCCTTGTAAGTAGAAGCGAAATAAGGGAATACTGTAGGTTAAAGTGATAGTCAAAAGCTGGTTATGTCACTTATGTTCCTTTGTTTGAATGGACAGCACTTGACAAATTCCTGAATGAGAAAAGTATAAGTTTTTCAAAGCAGAAACCAAAAACAAGGAATGTCTCAAAAACAATGAGCTCCATGAAAAAATTTTATATATCATAAATTGTGTGTTTTAGCGTGCTCTACATTTTTCGTGTATCAAGTTTTTGTCCATCTCTTACGGTTTATCAGTAATTCAAAATTCCACAAAATTCATCCAGAATAAAGTACTCTTCAGAGTTTATTACCAGAAAATTCAAGATGTACATTTTATTTGTCAGGTAAATTTACGATATTTTATCAAAACTGTAAGATCCATTTTGAGAAAATTAAAATTTTTGAAAAAAAATTCCATGTAAAGGTAGTTTGGGTTGGGGGTATTTCTGTGAAAATATTCGTGTCGCATCCCTGGAAGATACAAACCTAAATACCAACTTTTCGGACACACACAGGGACATTTTTCTGAAATTGATTTTTTTTATACAGGGGACCCTGAAATGCATATTTCCGGTGAAATCTCGGTATCGAATTTTTGGGTGGAGTGCAATGCCTCCTCTATACTCTATGTACATTGTACGTACAGAGTAAGTAAAAATCCGATGGCTTCCATTCTCATGACTTTCTCTATATCGTTTTAAGAAATTATTGTTAAAAATCATATTCTCATATAATCAAGATAATCATTAAGAGAAGTTTTCTTAATTACCTGCTTACTTGTAAGTAGGAGGAAAATAAGGGAATACACTAGGCTAAAACCAATAAGCTGGTTGCCATGTGGTTGAAATCCATTTCTATGCAGAGCTAGAAGTTTAGCTTACTGTGTGAGAAAATTCATGTATTTCAAATCTGAAACAAATAGCAAGAAATATCTAATAAATGGTCATTTCACAAAAGAAGAAAACCTATATCTCATATATTCTGTGTTTTAACGTGATCTACATTTTTGGTATAGTAAGTTTCTTCCTAGCCCTTACGGTTTACCAGTTATGCACAATTCGTTCAGAATAAATAGGTCTTTAGAGACTATTCCCAGAAATTCAAGATATACATTTTATTTGCCATATAAATACGTTAATATACGGTATTGTAATCAAAATTGTTAGAATAATTTTTTAAAAAATCTAAATTTTCGAAATATTCTCCATGTAAAGGGTAGGAGGGATTTTTAACAAAATCTTAGTGTCGTATCCCTGGAAGGTACTAAACCTAAATACCAAGTTTCGTATTTTACTAATTTTTCGTTTTTGAGTAATGGTGTTCACAGACACAAGGATACACGGACATGACATACAAGAAACTTTTTTTAAAAATCATTTTTTTTGTATAGAGGGGACCCTAAAACATGTATTTCCAATGAAATCTCGTTATCGAATTTTCGGGTGGAGTTCAATGTGTTCTCTGTACACTGTGTACATAGTGCGTGTAGAGAAAGTAAAAATGTAACATCAAAAAGAAGTTTATCACAAAGCACAAATTATTAATTGACTTATCTATCTAGTTTGCTATGAGGTAACAACACCTGAAGCTCACGGGTTCTAATCCCGTTCACTCTATCTAGAGTGGTGTAGCTGTATATTTGCACTGTTATTTATGTTTACAAAATTACTGCTAGCTACTTATAATTACTCGATTTGTTGCCCAGAAAATAGTAATAAAATATATCGAAGAAATCTAATGTGTTCCATTCACATGGCATTCTCTACATCTCTACAACAAATCGTTGTTAAAAGACTCATTTTTCTATTTATCTCATGCTAATCATTATAAAATTGGAAAAAATTATGTTATTGCTTGCTTCCTTGTAAGTAGAGAGAAAGAAGAGAATCCATTAGGTTAAAGTAATAGTCAAATATTTTAAACGGTATCTGCCATGTGATTGAAATTCCTTTGTTTGTATGGCCAGTAGTTGACAAATTCCCGCATGAGAAAGGTGTAAGTATTTTGAAACTTAAACCAATAACAAGGAATATTCAAAAACAGTTAGTTCTACCATAAAAATCACATGTGGCATAAATTATCGTTTTAACGAGATCTGCATTTTCTGTGTAGTGAGTTTTTGACTATCTCTTGCGGTTTACTATTTATGCAAAATTCATCCAGAATAAAGAGGTCTTCATAGGCTATTTTAAGAAAATTCAAGATACACATATTATTTGTCATGTATTTATATACAATATTTTAATCAAAATCATTACAGCCATTTTTAGAAGAATAAGAAAGTTTAAACATTTTCCTTGTAAAATGTAGTTTGAAGTGAGGGGATTGCCTTGAAAATCTTCATGTGGCATCCTTGGCAGATACTAAACTTAAATACCAAGTTTAGTATTTAACGGCCTTTACGTTTTTGAGCTATGCTGTCTACAGACACACACCTACACAAACATAGCCCCCCCATACACACACACATAATGAACTTTTTCTAAAAATGTTTCTTTTGGATTCAATGTGTCTCAAAATATATATGCATGGTGAAATCTCGGTATCGAAATTTTTGCTGAAATAAAATACCTTTTCTGTACACTATATACATAATACTTGTTGGGAAATTTATTACAAATTTGATATTACAAATTTAAATTTGTAAGCCTTTTGTAAGCATTGGTGGTTTGTAGATAATGTACTTCATAAAATTTTAATTTTATTTCCATTCACATGACTTATAAATAATGAATGTATACTTCCCTACATGTTCTACAAGCCACCAATGCTTACAAAAGGCTTTTCCTATTTATTAATCATGCTAAAAAAGAGAAATGGACTTATTACTCATTTCGTTATGGAATTTAATTTTAAATGCAATTCTCTTTTAACGAACAGAAATAAATAAATAATGACATGCTGTTTGAGAAAAGTATATCTAAAATTTAAACAGATAGCAGCAAATATCTGAGAAATTATTAACTCTCCAAAAACATGTATATGGCATAAATAATGTTTCAAATGAGATGTACATTTATTGTAAGTTTTTGTGTATATGTACAACGTCGTTAGTATTATAAGTCCCGAGTTATAAGTTCGGTATGTCATCTCAAAATAATTTGAGATCATAAGTAGAATCAGACTGAATTCAATGCCATAGCCGGGATTTGAACCATGGATCTCTCGGTCTGTAGCCGGGTGCTCTACTACTCAGCTACTGACTCGCATATTTCCTGGTAAACCACAAGGTGATCTCAAATTATTTTCAGGTGACATAGCCCAATGGCGCCTTACAATGTCTTAAGAATTTTAAGCCAAACATTAGGTCAATTAGTGTTATTTTAATTGCTTTTTTATAAAAGCCATGTGTAGGACGGATAAGTAGAAACAGACTGAACTATTCAGCGATATAGTCGGGATTTGAACCAAGATCTCCTTATCTCCAACCGGCTGCTGTCATGTTCGACACTACCCCTGAGAGTTTGGGTAGGTTAACGAAATCTATGTTTGTCTATTAAGATTTTGTATTTCATTTATTGTTTATCAATTATACGAAAGTCATCCAACATGAATAGGTGATGGGTAGTATAACGAGATCTATAATGCTTACATTCTCTACACGTGCTATGTACATAGTGTATACAGAAGATATTACATTCCACTCAAAAATTCAATACCGAGATTTCACCGGAAATATATGTTTTAGGCTCCCCTGTATCCAAAAGAAGAGTATTCAGAAAAAGGTGCATGTATGTGTTTCCGTGTGTAAATAATGCAGCCCGGAACCACTATCAATGCAGTTGTTTATTGTGAAAATTTACGACGTTTGCGGAGAGCCATTCAAAACAAACGAAGAGGAATGCTGACTTCAGGAATTGTGTTGCCCCATGACAACGCTCTTCCACACAGTGCTGGCACAACCCATCGGCTCCTTGAACAATTTCAATGGAAAATTTTCGATCAACCGCCGTACTGTCTCACCTGGCACCCAGCGACTTTCACCTTTTCCCTGAAATGAAGACGTGGCTAGGAGGGCAGCACTTTCAAATCAACGAAGATCTTGAAAACAATGTCAATGCTCATTTGAAATCATTGGCGGCAACATTTTTTGAAGCGGGTACGATAAATGTCTCAATCTTTAAGGTGATTATGTTGAAAAGTAACCATAAGTGTAAAAAACTTTCAGTAATAAAATAATTGTTTTCAATGAACTTGTGTTTAATTTATAGCCTGTCGGAGGTTGAAAAAAAAAAAATAAAATAAAGACTCTCGTATGTCTCTATTGAGTAGGAAGTCAGGATGAAAATGAAGGCATTTGAGTGGCTGACCATCTTGCTGAGACCGCTTCAATTAATATAAGAGCGTCCCATTAATTCGTTACGTTTCAATCACTAAGAACACATGTCATCCGCAGCACAACTGCGACAGAGTAGTTGTGGAATTTTCTGTTAACAAACTTTAAACACAAGGTCGTTCAAACTATATTAAATACGGCAGTTAGGTTTTGTAAACTATTTATTACCAGCAGTGTACACAATTATTGTGGACAATATATTGTCATTTCTCTGGAAGCTTATAATTTCCATTTCTCCAAAATGTGAGGGTTTCTGGTTGATGAACTCTTCAAAGTTCAGTCTGCAGTTTTCCAAGGAAGTGGGGCGTTTGCCATTCAGGAAATTCTGCAGGGAACGGAATAGATGAAACTCGGATGGGGCAATGACTGGAGAATACGGTGGTTAAGGTAAAACATCCCACTCAAAATTACCAACTTTTGACGGGTCACCATAAAGGTATGTGGTCTGACGTTCTCGCAGTGAAAGACGACATAGTTTCCCAATTGTGGTCTTTTCTATTCAATGGCTGCCTTGAAACGATTCAACTGAGAGCAGTATTTCTCGGATATAATAGTCTCATCATATGGAAGAAGTTCATAATGCAGGATGTCTTTGCAATCCCACAAGTAGTATAGCAGAACCTTTCTCTGATGCAGCCGTGGTTTAAGAAACAATATTGTTGGCTGCTATTTCTTGAGCCATAATTTACTGTTTCGGGCATTGCTATACACAATCCACTTCTCATTTCCAAAAACGAGTCGTTCCAGAAAAGGATTATTCTGATTGGTTCATAAAATGGAGTCACAGATGGAAACGCGCTGAATCAAGTTGGCTTCACTCAGTTCGTGAGGAACCCATGCATCGCGAATATTTACGTTACATAGTTCTTCAAGTTCCTGGCTACAGTAGCACAAGCAAAATATAATTTAGTTCTAATGCCAACAACCGAGTTGTCATTTATAGGTTTTTGACTATTACTTCATTAATTATTTCCGTAACCATTGGCAGTCCAGACCGAGGTTTTTGTTTTATTCTCATCTTAAAATTGACTAAACCACTTTTGGCGTGCTCGGCATTGTGAGGCGGGCTTACTCTTGTGAAAGTAAAACAGCATAATATGTCGGAAAAATTCCTTTTCTTACTTTCTCTATACGCACTTTGTACATAGTATATAGAGAAGGTAGCGCACTCCACTCAAAAATTCGATTTTCAGAAAAAGGTCCGTCTGTGTGTGTCCGTGTGTCCGTGTGCCTGTGAACACGATAACTCAAAAACTAAAAGTCGGTAAAATACCAAACTTGGCATTTCAATTAAGTATCTTTCATGGATGTGACACGCAGATTTTGAGAAACATTCCCCCATTCCAAACTATCCTTTACATGGAACATTTTTAAAAAATTGTGGTTTTCTTAAAAATGGCTGTAACTATTTTGATTAAAATACCGTATATTAAAGATATTTACCCAACAAATAGAATGTATATCTTGAATTTTCTGGGAACTGTCTCTGAAGACCACTTTATTCAGGATGAATTTTACGGAATTCTGCATAACTGCTAAACGGTAATAGATAGACAAAAACTTAACCCACACAAAATGTAGAGGACATTATAACACACAATTTATGTTATATACAATTTTTTCGTGAAGTTGGTCGTTTTTATGATATTCCTTGTTTTTTGTTTTACCTTTAAAAATATACTTTTCTCATACAGGAATTTGTCAACTCCTGTCCATACAAACAAAGGAACTTCAGTCACATAGCAACCAGCTTTTGACTACCACTTTAACCTATGATGCTCCCTTATTTCGCTTCTACTTACAAGGAAGCAAGTAATAAGACTATTACTGCTAATTTTTTCTTGATTAGCATGAAGTAAATAGAGGCATAAGCTTTTTAACAATAATTTGTTGCAGAGATGTAAAGAAAGTCATGTGAATGGAATACATCAGATTTTCTTGCCATAGTTAGTAAACACTATTTCACACTTTACATCTAACGCCCTTCACGAACACACACTGACATAAGCTATAGCATGCCTGGTTGTTGACTTCTAAATGGACAGGCAACTATGATAACCTGTACAGAGAGTTCAGGGCTTTCAGCCTCTATAGATGGAACTTGAGATTAAAAGGAACTTATAAGACAACCTGATATGATGCGTGTCAGGAAAGTAAGTACCGGTTTAGAAAAAATCTTATGTGTTCCATTCACATGACATTCTCTACATCTCCACAACAAATTATTGTTAAAAAGTTCATGCTTCTATTTACTTCATGCTAATCGAGAAAAAAATAGCACAAATAGTCTAATTACCTGCTTCCTTGTAAGTAGAAGTAAAATAAGGAAGCACCATAGGTTAAAGTGATAGTCAAAAGCTGGTTGCTATATGACTGAAGTTCCTTTGTTTGTATGGCCCCGATTTTACAAATTCCTGTATGAGAAAAGTATAATTTTTTCAGAGCTGAAACCGAAAACAAGGAATATCTCAAAAACGACGAACTCCACGAAAAAATGCATGTAACATAAATTGGGTGCTTTAAAGTGCTCTACATTTTTTGTGTGCTAAGTTTTTCTACGTCTCTTACGGTTCAGCAGTTATGCAAAATTCCGTAAAATTCATCCAAAATAAAGAAGTCTTCAGAGACTATTCCCAGAAAATTCAAGACATACATTTTATTTGTCAGGTAAATATCTTTAATATATGATATTTTAATGAAAATCGTTAGAGCCGTTTTTGATAAAATCAAAATTTTCGAAAAAAATTCCATGTAAAGGGTAATATGGAGTAGGGGGATTTTTCTCAAAATCTTCGTGTCGCATTCCTGGAAGATACTGAACTTAAATACCAAGTTTGGTATTTTACCGAATTTTCGTTTTCGAGTTTTGGTTTCAGAGACACACGAACACACACATACGGACCTTTTTGTGAAAATGCTTTTTTTTGCATACAGGGCACCCTAAAACGTACATTTCCGGTGAAATCTCCGTGTCGAATCTTTGGGTGGAGTGCAATACCTTCTCTATACACTATGTACATAGTACGTGTAGAGAAAGTAAAAAGGCATAAAATATGTAGCTGCATAACATCTTAATTTATACAAAATAGAGCACAAAGTTGCCGCCAGTGAAGACAGCCATTGCTGAACACCGTATTTTGTATCACCTCAAAGCGCCTTCCTCCGAACGCACGCTTCAGTTCAGGAACAAATGGTAGTCAGAAGGCGATATAAGGCGGGGAATTGAAATACTGCAAACCGAATTGTTGAGTATGGTTTTGTGTGACGTCAGCAGTTGTCCTGAAGCAACACAACGCCATGACAACATTCCATGCAGGCGAAGATTTTTCAATATTTCATAGTATCCTACCGCATGATGGGAAGGAACTCAACAAGCTGACCCAGAACACTGTGCATACAAATGTTTTTGCTGACGTTGTTTTGAACTTTTGTTGTTTGGGGTATACATATGTCTCCACTCATTCGAACGTTGTTTTGATTCTTTAGTGACCTGACAAAATCATGTTTTCTCACCGATCCTACTTAAGAATTCCCTCCCTCATCACTGCATGGGGTAAGAAATGTCAAAGCACCGTTCATTCTTCGTTTTGTGGACATCTGTAAGCATCTTGGGAAAGTAACGGGAACACTCTTTACGATAATTTAAGTGCTTTGTGACAATCTCATGCAAAACTGTTTTTGAAATTTGTGGAAACATTACACAAAGTATTGTTGTGTACTATCTATTTTCACGCATTGTCACTCTCACAACCATCAGTGACAATAGAAGTCCGCCAACTGCGTGCTTCGTCAAGAACAATGGATCGTCCACCACTGAATTGCCAAATCCACTTTCTCACCATTCCCTCTGTCATTAAACTTTTACCATAAATCTTTAAAACTGACGATGAATTTCAGCTAGCTTAACATTCCTTGCGTTTAAAACCTTATTACGATATTTGCTTCAAAGTCTGTAGGATCATAAACGACTTTAAACAATTTGAAAGATATATAACAACTATAAACACAACACCATTAGGTTTTAACGGCGCTAGTGGACAGACAATGAACAAGAGGGCATCCATGGAACTGCGACTCTAGCGCTGTGGTGGCAGTAGAGTGAAATGGTACTTATTTTCCGGACACGCCTTATGTATGCACAAGTTATGCCTACAACAATTACTTGACATTTCTGGCGAAGAAAACTTTATAACAAGATGTATAACTGCTGGCAGTTATGGACGTCAGAAGGCAGAAGGTCACGTCACAAAGCTTGTTCTTCTAATGAATTCATAATAAACTAACTTTGAAATTGTTTGAATCTTCATTTGTAACAACACAAATTATGACTGCTCGATAAATACAGTCGATATCTAGAATGTTTTAAACTTATTGTGCGGAACACTTCTACCTGTTAAAGCACACACATAATAAAATATGATAGCAGTGCCGTGGCCGAGTGGTTAGGCCCCTCGCCTCTCACCTAGATGGCACGGGTTCAATCCCAAGCGACCACATATGAGATTTGTGATGGACAAAGTGGCGCAGGGGCGGGTTTTCTCCGGGTTCTCCGGGCTCAGCCGCCATTGAATTCCACCGGTGCTCCACCGTCATTCCACGTATGCAATGTTAGTAAAAGCGGTCGTTAAATACTATAAAAAAGGTAATCCTTTTAAGCAAGAGTTTTTAGACAAAGTCATATGAATGGAACACATAAAATGTTTATAGCTATGTTATGTTGTATGTAATCTATACCTGTAATATACGGTTGTAAAATTGGCTCATTAGATTTGGAAATACACTAATTCAATAATAAATGCCTCGTATGCCTTACCTAGATAGTTTACATTCTGAGCGTCTTAAGCCTTCTCTATTGAATAAATTATCCACGTGTTTGGTGCTGAGAGAAGGTGAGATAAAGAGAATAAACCTCCAAAAAGACCAGAACAAAACAAAAACCACAGCTTCTCGTGCTTTTCGTGTTAAATTCAGACCTCAAGCCTATTCAGGGTGCAACTGAAAGAGCAGAAAAACTAGGGACAACAAAGCAGAAACCATTCCCAAAATACCACAAGGACGGTTGAAAGCAAAGAGTTTGCACTAGAGAAGGAACGCATAAAGAGAGAATACAAAGGAAGAAGTAACAGACTGGCAGTGAAGCTTTATCACGTTAGTGTCTCCTAACAAGAAATGTATACGTTTAAGAGCATTTCAACTGCATTTCATTTCCAATAGTATATTTAGATTAAATATCTGATCCATTCACATGACCTTCTCTACATCTAAGCAACAAATTATTGTTAAAAGGCCAATGCTTTTATTTAATACTAATCGAGATTAAATTAGCAGAAATAATCTTATTACTTGCTTCCGTGTAAGTAGAAGTGAAATAAGAGAATACCATAGGTTAAAATGATAGTCGAAAGCTGGATGCTATATCCCTTTGTTTGTATGGCCAGGAGTTGACAAATTCCTGTTTGAGAAAAGTATGTTTTTTAAAGCTGAAACCAAAAACAAGGAATATCTAAAAAACGACCATGTTCACGAAAAAAATCTATATAACATAAATTGTGTGTTTTAATGTGCTCAACATGTTTTGTGTGGTAAGTTTATGTCTATCTCTTATGATTTAGCAGTTATGCAATATTCCGTAACATTCATCCAGAATAAAGTAGTCTTTAGAGCCTATTTCCAGAAAATTCACGATATATATATTATTTGTGAGGTAAATATCTTTAATGTACGATATTTTAATCAACACTTTTAGGGCCATTTTTGAGAAAATCAAACTTTTCGAAAAGGGTTACCTGTAAAGGATAGTTGGAGGTGGGGGGATTTTCTTGAAAATCTTCGTGTCGCATCCTTGCATGATACCAAACTTAAATACCAAGTTTGGTATTAAGGGTCTTTTCGTTTTTGAGCTATGCTGTCTACAGACATACACACAGACACACACGCAAGCGCGCACGCACACACACACACACACACGGACGGACCTTTTTCCAGAAATCCTTTTTTTTGGATTCAGGACCCAAAACATGTATTTCCGGTGAAATCTTGGTATCCAATTTTTGGGTAATTACAATAGCTTCTCTATACTCTATGTACATAGTAAGTGTAGAGAAAGTAAAAATCTGATGTACTCCATTCACACGACTTTCTCTAGCTGTTACACAAACAACTTTTCTTACAAAAGATGACTCTTTTGTCTACGACATGCTAATCAAGGTAAACATTAGCAGAAGTTGTCTTATTACTTTCTTCCCTGCAAGAAGAATGGAGATAAGGAAATACACTAGAGTAAATCGAAAGTCAAATCTTTTAAAAGCTGGCGCTATTAAAAACAAAAGAAACTTGGTTCGGTTTCCATGGCCTGCAGTAAAACAAACGAGAGAAATGAAACGTTACTACCCGTTTGATAAAAGTTCAAGTAGGTAAAAATTGAATACCTTGGAAACCGTCAATTCTACATAAAAAGTTATATAACATAAATTATATTTTTAAATGAGATCTACATTGTTTGTGTATAAGTTTTTGTCTATCTCTTACAATTTAGCTGTTATGCAAAACTCTGCAAAGCTCATCCAGAATAAACAGGTCTTCAAAGGCTATTTCCCGAATATTCAAAATATACACTTTACCTCTGCTATAGATATCTTTAGTGTACGATATTTTAATCAAAATTAATAGAGCTATTTTTGAGAAAATTAAAATTGTTGAACTTTTTTCCATATAAAAGGTAGGTTGGGGTAGGGGAATTTTCGTCAAAATCTTCATGTCGCATTCTTGGAAGATACTTTAATTAAATACCAAGTTTTCTATATTAAGACTTTTCGTTTTTGACCGTTACATATACCATTTACTAAAAATCTGATGCGTTCCATACGCATGACTTTCTATACACTACTGTAAGAAGTTATTGTTAAAAAGTTTGTTTGTATCTACTTCATGTTAATTGAGATAAACATTAGCAGGAATGCTTTCTTGTAAGTACAAGGGAAATAATGGAATACACTAGGCTAGGCGATAGTCAAATCTTTTAAAATCTGGTGGATGAAATTTGTTTCTTTGCATTGCCAGGAATGGACAAATTGCTGTATGTGAGAAGTTTTTGTATTTAAAATTGAAACAAATAACAATGATTATCTCGAAAACTATGTGTTTTAACAATATATTTATATATATTGTAAAGTAATTTTTGTCTCTTACAGTTTACTAGTTATGCAAACTCCAACAAAATTAATCCAGAATAAAGGGGTCTTCAGAGGTTATTTCAAGAAAAAGTCAAATATACCTTTAATATCGTATACGGTATTTTCATCACAATCGCTAGAAGTTATTTTTGAGAAAAACAAAGTTTTCAACAAAAAAACTCCATTTAAGAGGAGTTTTTTGGTGGAGGGATTTTCTTGAAAATCCTCTAATCCCAGCCTTGGGGGGTACTTAATTAAATACCAAGTTTACTATATTACCGACTTTTTGTTTTTGATGTGTTCACAGACACACGGACACACACAAGGACCTTTTTCTAAAAAATTATTTTTGGGATACAGTGAAACCTATAACGTGTATTTCCGGTGAAATCCCTGTTTCGTATTTTCGGGTGGAATGCAATACCTTCTCTATGTACTAAGAACATAGCACATAACCTTAACATGAAGGACATTTTTCCAAGAAACCTCGTAAAATTGATATAACTGTATGAAAAATAATGTAAAGGTATTAAAGTAAATAAAAATATGGTTTGAAATACTTGAAAACGTTTTAAAAAAGATTCACATGATTTTATCTACTTTTTTCGTAAACAAACTATTTTTACAATGGTTTTTCTTTATCCACATCATGCTAATGGAATTAATAGAAATTCTCTTATTACTTGCTTCTTTTTAAATAGAAGTAAAATAAGAGAATACACTAGCCTAAAGCTACAGTCAAATCTTTTAAAAGCGGTCCTATGCGATGCAGTTGAAATTCGGTTCTTTTTACGTACCCAGATATGAAATGAATCAGGAATTTAGATTTGAGACATACTTTAGAATGGACGCCAATATCAGGGAATATCTCGAATCTACAAAAATTGTACACAATATGAATGCTCTGGTTTAACGAGCTCTACATTTTTGTGTAGTAAGTTTTTGTCTATCTCTTAGGTTTACACTTACACAAAAGTGATTTGGAATGAACAGGACTCTAGGGGCTATTCCCAGAAAATGTTTTTAAATAGATTTAGTATGCGCTATTTTAATTCAAAATCCTAAAAGCCATTTTTGAGAAAATACAAAAGTTTCTAGACTGTTATCATTTAAATGATATTTTAGAGTGAGTAAATTTATTTAAAATCTTCGTGTTGGATCCTTTGAAGATGCTGAAACTATATTCTCTCTCTCTCTCTCTCTCTCTCTCTCTCTCTCTCTCTCTCACACACACACATACATACAAGCATATTATTTTCTAACAATGGCTTTTTTCAGGGATTCTCAAAAATATATTTCCAGTGAAATTTAGATATCTAATTTCTGGTGAAGTACAATACTGTAACAAAAATTCTGTTTTACTAAAACATCAAAGATTATTTCTTCAACAAAGTGATTACAATCACAATATGCTCACAAATAACTGCCTTTGATAACAAGTCTACCATAAAGTTTCTTATCGACATTTGCTGCGGCGACAATACAACTCGCTACGAAATTCTCGCCGAAGTTACTCAGCTGTTGCATGTGATGCATTGCCAGTGAAAACTGAAGGTCGGAAAGGTAATCATTGCCATTTTTCTATCTGTTGATCAGGTGACTTAAAATTTCCAGAAGTAGGCGCTCATGTAGTACACCGCAGTGTTAACAACCTGACTCCGGGCTTCGACGTCAAAGAACATTTCAACAGAACTAGCGTTTACTCGCACAGGTGTAACAATTACAGCTGTGATGTCAAAAGAATTTGCCGCTGCTACAGGTGTTCCCTAATGAGCGTGAAACAATAGATGCCAACAATTTTCTATGACGTATACGTTAAGTGAATACGATCGCAGGACTTAGTCACAATACCTTCTCTACATTTTTTGTAGCGTATAACGCCCGCTTTAACTATTAATGGCACCGCAGGCGGTGACACTTATGATACATGAATGATGATGGAGCACCCGGAGAAAACCCGTCCCAGCGCCGTTATGTCCACCACAAATCTCACATGCGGTCGCTTGGGATCGAACCCCGGCCGTCTAGGTGAGAGTCGAGTGGTCTAACCACTCGGCCACGGCTTCTCTACATGCAGTGTACGTACACTGCACATACGTACACAATATTTTAAGGAGGAGTTACTAGACATTTTAATTAAAGGGTGAATTTTACGTAAAGATTTATACTTGTTTACCATAGAGCTGTGAACTGCATGCTGTGAATGATGCCTGACTTGTGAGTCATTAATCATTAATCTTAGACCACTCGCCTCGCACCTATGAGGCCCGGGTTTCGTCCCAAATGACCACATGTGGGATTTGTGGTGGACAAAGCCGCGCAGGGGCGAGTTTTCTCCGGGGTCTCTGGGTTCCGCATCCATCACATTCCACCGGTGCTCCATCTTCATTCCATGTACCATCAGTGTCGTCAACTGCGGTGGCAATGTAGTAAAATTGGGCATTAAGCACTATCTAGAAAAAGTAATTAATACATTTACTCCGACGTCAAAAAATCACTGATAATCAATCTCGGGTTACAAGAATAGCTTAGAGCTATATCTTATGATGCATTTTTATATTGTTCCACAACTGCACAATCTTGGTATTAAATTAAACACGAGTTATTTGATATGGTTATCGGTGTTAGGGCCTCTACTAAGTTAGAGCACCGCACTTAAGCCATTGTAGCCCTTTGCGATTTAACGTGACTCCTGAGAAGAATGGTTGAGGGCAGAGACCCATTCCTTATGGAGACGTTTCTAGATCGGACGCATCCGACGCTCTCAGGACCACTCACAAACCCCAGATCTCCAAGTGTCCCCCTAAAGTACCCGTAGGATGGTGCTGACAGAGTGGTCTTGCAACAGTGCCACGGAAGAAAACTTTATGAACCGCAGTCACTTTCCAGCCGCAACCCACCGAATGCCGTTGTCATGTTCCTGAAACAGAGCACAAGGAAATGATTACAGAAAATTACGGACAGAAAAATTCTGTAAGAAGGTGAACCACCCCAGGATTCGTTATCCGACCAGGGGAACCGCGAAATAAACATGGATCAGATTGTACAGATGCTCTGAATTGAATCTACGTCCTCCCGAATGAAAACCACAGATGTTACCAATTGAGAGATCATATTTGGTAAACATGAGTAAAGTGTGGAACTATTTTAAGGTAATAACAACAGACAAGTGATAAAAATAAAAGAAAGCAAAAAGCAAAACAATACAGGAAATGTGAAGAAACATGTTACATCATACTTGTGATGCAAATGTCTCTCCTTGTTCGGTTCATGTTTGCCGAGTTTTGCTGGTACCGAAGTGTGTTTTTTAGAGCGAGACAAACTACGTTCTTTCGACTTTGTGCCCTGTTTACCGGATGGATCCTCCTTTACACTTGGTAAAAGTTCTGTACGATTTTCAGAGATAATCAATCTCACGGGCTGACATATTTTTGTTGCCTAAAGGACTTTGTTGGTTCTATGTACAGAAAATGAATGCAAATTATGAGGATCATTATAAGCTACATACATTATGTGATCAAAAATATCCGGACACCTGGCTGAAAATGACATACAAGTTCGTGGTGCCCTCCATCGGTAATGCTGAAAGTCAATATGCTGTTGGCCCACCCTTAGTCTTGATGACAGTATTCACTCTCGCAGGCATACTTTCAATCAGGTGCTGGAAGGTTTCTTGGGGAATGGCAGCCCATTTTTCACGGAGTGTGGGATTGAGGAGAGGTATCAATGTAGGTCGGTGAGGCCTGGCACGAAGTCGGCATTCCAAAACATCCCAAAGGTGTTACAGGGATGTTATTGTCGTGTAACCACTCCGCCAAAGCCTGTGCAGTATGAACAAGTGCTCGATTGTGTTGAAAGATCCAATCGCCATCCCCGAATTGCTCTTCAACAGTGGGAAGCAAGAAGGTGCTTTAAATATCAAAAAGGTCTGCGCTGTGATCATACCCCGCAAAACAACAAGGGGTGCAAGCCTCCTCTAGGAAAAAACGACCACGCCATAACACCACCACCTCCGAATTTCACTGTTGGCACTACATACGCTGGAAAATGAGGTTCACCGGGCATTCGCCATACCCACACCCTGCCATCGGATCGCCACATTGTGTGCCATGATTCTAACTCCACACGTTTTGTCACTGTTCAATCGTGTAATGTTGACGCTCCTTACACCAAGCGAGGCGTTGTGATGTGTGGTTTATGAGCAGTCGCTCGACCATGGAATCCAAGGTTTCTAACCTCACGCCTTTCATAGTATTTGGAGTGGATCCTGATGTAGTTTTGAATTCCTGTGTGATAGTCTGGATAGACGTCTGCCTACTACTCTTTACGACCCTCTTCAAATGTCGGCGGTCTCTGTCAGTCAACTGACGATTTTTTTGTTTGTTTTGTTTTTGGTGGTCCCGCCTCCGAAAAGGATCTACGTCGCCTCCCCTACCATGCACTAACTACTCTACAAGGATGGTTAGGAATGTGGTAAAATGGTGTCACGTACCGCCGAAGCAAACCTGATGTTAGAGGGTGAATACTAAATGGACGCCTGTATACAAGGGAGTATACAGACAGAGTGGGGTTAGGTACAGACAGGCCTTGGCGAGTTGCCCAGACCTGAGACCTAAATGTTAGTAGTGGTGTTACCTGCTGAGGGCAGGATGTCGGGTGGGTGTCATGCTCAATACGAACAACGGGGTAATTACCTGTGATTGTGGCTGCAGTCGGAGAGGGAACTGCATTGTTTGGTGACAGCATCAGCTGCCTGTCCTGAAACATATATACAATAAATAGTTCTCTATGTTATGTACAGATATGGATATAGGGATCATGGGGAGTGGGTAGGTAAACTTATTTATTACTGACTGACCTGATCAAGTCCGTGGAGTTGGCTTTGTGTCATCAACATTGGGGCTGTTCTGGCACCCCGGGCCGCCCTGGATGGGGTGTTACTAACCATCCAGGGTCTTTGGGCAACGAGGTAGGCTTTTGTATTGTACATGTCCCTTCATGTTTCCACTTCACTATCACATCAGAAACAGTGGATTTCGGGATATTTAGGAGTGTGGAAATCTCGCGTACAGACTTCTAACACAAGTGACGTCCAATCACCTGACCATGTTCGAAGTCCGTGAGTTCCACGGAACATCCCATTCTGCTGTTTCGCGATGTCCAATGACTACTGAGGTGGCGGATAGTGAGTACCAGGCAATAGGTGGCAGCACAATTTACCTAAGATTAAAAGCGTATGTTTGTGGGGGCGTCCGGATACTTTTGATCACATAGTTTATTTCATTCTGATCTTGGCAATGTTGTATTTTATATAAACAAACGCATAAGGTAAAGAAACTACGTTCATGAAAAATAAACGCTAGTTATAAGCTCTGAAATAATTACAGTGCAAATTGGAAAGTGGCTATAAACATAAATAAACATCTCAAAATTAGTAAAAAAGTGTTCTGCTTGCCCAGTATCATACACTGAAGAGGAATTGGATTAGAAGCTACCTCCAGATGGTATATATAACGTGTCATCTCCTTCTATTACCTTATTTTACGTAGATTCGAACACAAAGAGAATTGGGGGTGAATATTGTGAACTTGTTCTTATAAATGTGGAAGAAATACTTCGTACAAATTCAACTAACATGTATTATAACAGTAATACAGCCAAGCGAATATACTCGCATTCAAATATTTCTCACCATTCGACTCTCACCTAGATGGTCGGGGTTCGATCCCAAGCGACCGCATGTGAGATTTGTGGTGGACAAAACAGCGCTGGGGCGGGTTTTCTCCGGGTACTCCGGTTTCCCCCGCCATCGCATTCCACCGGTGCTCCATCATCATTCATGTATCATCAGTGTCACCGCCTGCGGTGCCATTAGTAGTTAAAGCGGGCGTTAAACACTACCAAAAAAAAAATATTTCTCAAAGTGAAACAAGTAAACGGAAAGTAAGTTTACAATTGACGTTAGATAACACAGTACTATAAAATAATTAGAGAATATACACACGTTCAGAATATATAATAAAATGTGTTACTTCAGAAAATGTCTCACTCTGTCTGATTAATAATATTGTCAAGTTAATAAACAATAGTTGAAATAAAATTTCTAAACTTAAAAATTGTCCTGATGATTCAGTAGCCCAACCGTAGTTAAAATTGCCCCGAACTAAAATGAAGCTGTGCTTCAGACGAAGGCTTCTTGGCGACCCCTTCAGAGACTTGCATGACCAGCCATCTCTGGTAGTGTGTCTAAGCGCACCATTTCTGCGCATGTTCTCTCCTATCAAGCGCCGTCTCACGGAGAATCAAACTATTCTAAAGCGCTGAGTACAGAGATAAAAATTGTCGCTATTGTGGCGATTGAGAGAACTATTTGCACAGCGAGCTTATTTTTCTGAGTGCTATTTCCATCTTGATGTATCGTTACTTAGCTCAAGATGGGGAAACGTGACAGTGTCACAGTGGGAACGAATTAAACTGAATGACTGAGTATCCAAATTTTATGAATTAATAAACAAAGTCGTTTGCTGGTCTCGATAAAACAAATCCAAAATCTTTACATACCAAAATATTCCCAAACGTTTATATATTTTGTAAATAGGACTTTATTCAGCTCAAAATGCACTACTTCCCTGGAGTGTCAGCAGATCTGGCAAGGTCATCCATTCTAGTCATAAATATGGCTTCAATTATGCATATTTGGAGGAATTTTGCAGCGCTCGAGTATTTTAGATTAAACACTCCACTCTTGCGTTTTGATAGTTGCATATGCAACAAGGCTAACCTTGCCTGCATTAGTTTTCCGTCCGTTCAAACACTTTAAGACAGAAACCCACGCAGCAAGTGAATTTTACAGAACCGTTATTGTAAAGCGATGTACCAGCTTTGCTGTCTGAACACGATGCCATGAAATTTGAAAATAATAATCTATATGCAGTTCTATAGTTGTATAGTTCTTGGCAGATCCAAATCTAAATACCAAGTTTGGTATTCAACGGTATTTTCGTTTTTGAGTTTTGCTGTCCACAGACACACAGACACACGCACGGACTTTTTTCTAAAAATGTTTTTTTTTTGTTTCAGGGGGGCCCAAAGCATGTATTTCCGAATTGTTGGGTAGAATGCAATTCCTTCTCTATACACTATGTGCATAGTACGAATTATAAAAATTAAAAATTAAGTGTTAGAGAATCTCTGTTATAATTAGGTATTCCTAAAATACTTTTACGATTTTTGTGAATTATTAAAATAGATTTTAGATCAATAATGATCCGTTAACTTATAATTATACTCTGTTAAACTATTAAATATTATTTTCCATACTTAACTCACCGACAATACACTGTTTCATCCCGGCTCGGTTTGGCCAACCCTTTGAGATAGAGGTTTTTTCTTTTTCTTTTATGTTTCATTTTTTTTTCAGCGTTCTTTTTCTTGAACCAGTCACGCCTAATGATCACGTGTTATATTCCCTGCCTCTTTTTTCCTTTTATATCTCCCTAATGCCCAGTGCTTATCGCGCCGTCAATTTATATCAGGAGACCTTTGCTAGCAACAGTTCGTAAATCCTTTGATGTTATAGAATACAGAAAAAATCAGAATAAAATGTCATTTGACACATTTAAGGATATCTGATGTATTATATTCAATTCTCTTTCTCTGCTCATTCTCTACTCTTAAAATATCCGATATGGTATACTCAAACGACTTTCTCTATCGTTCTACAACAATATATTATTTTCTCTATTTCATCCAACAGAACAACTTGATACCGAAATTTCACCGTACTTACACATTTTGTGGTCCTTGAATCCAGAAAAAGAATTTAAGCGGGTTCTCTTTAAAAATCCTCAGGTCGTCCTGTACTTAAATACCAAGTTTATGGTGTATATATTATGTGTATATATGTCTTTTAAGTTTAATTATCTATTATAAGAGGGCACATTTATGAAGATGTACTCTGTGCCGTAAATTTAAATTGCTATATTTGAATATCTTTGTATTTTTATTTGCGGGTTCACTCTTAATTATTTATTGTTGTTTATTATCGCTTTTGACTCTGTATTACCTTTGTCTTTTTATTTTCGTGTTTGCTCTTTTAATTCTTTTTTGTTGTTTTAATATTGCTTGTGATGTGTATTACAAAAGCACATACGGTCTGTGAACCCGTGCGATTGTTGAAATTATATGTATGATATTGCTATGTCAATAAATACACTTATTCATTCATTCATTCATTAAATACCAAGTTTGGTATTTAGCGTTTTTTTTTGTTTTTTTGTTTTTTTGTTTTTTTAATGATGCTGTTTGCAGACACGAAGACAGATACACACATAGAGACACAGGGATCATTTTCTAAAAACATTTTTCATTTAGGGATCTGCAAAGCATGAATTTCAGATACAAACTTAACATTGAGTTTATTGGTGTAACAATGCATAATTCCTGTACTTAGTATACTTAGTTGATACCATAAAAAAGAGATTCTTCTATCGTCTTTACTTTATTTAACATAAACATTTACAAAAGCTGGATTCCATAAAAATATCGTTGTCGACTCGAAATAAATGTAAATGGCGTGTTATTTATGGACGCTCTTTAACTGCTGTGGTTCTCAGCGTCCTATTCTATACTGGGCGTGAAAGACCGCTTAATTTTGCTCAGAGGCCTCCCTATCAGGCTTGAAGTTCTTTTACGTGCCGTGAATCTACGACACGGGACCAACGGCTTTACTTCCCTTCCGAAGGAAGCCATGCTAAGGATTTTTACACCCGAAAAAAATCTATCGTCCTCCGCCGTGTTTGATCCCGCGACTTGGGTATATGAAGTCAGCATGGTAACCATTACACCACGGAGGGCAATTTGTCGGCACGAAGGAAATGCAATATTTGGATAGGTAGAGTCAGACTGAAAAATTCAATGCCATAACCAGGATTTGAACCACGGTTTTCCCAGTCACGCGACCTGAGTGGAAAAACAATTGACAACAATAGGCCTGAGAGCTGGTTACACTAAAGGTACTTCAAATATCTCAAAAGAGTCGCTGCAGTACACTCGGAGGATTGTGGCTGTCGTTAAGTTGGGAACGAATCTTTGGAGGAGCATTATTAATGTTGCAACAATACTGTGAGAACTGTTTACTTCAAGTCAATACTTGTGTGTATGAAATCAAAATAGTAACCATTGAGGAGATAAATTTTATTGATGATAAGATGATAACATTTCAGATAATACAAAAAGTAAATTTCTTACATGGTTTGCACACTTGGTAGCTCTTCATAGTGATTCTGTGTGAGATTTAATTACTAAATTCCAAATTCCTGTAACGAATATGTCCCGAAAAGCGGTGGATCTAAACTTTTAACAGGCTAAACTGGACGAAATTTTAGATGTAATGTTAAAGAGCCCTACAAAATGAAAGTAGAAATTAACACAGGAAACAATTGAGGAGCTCAGTGCCAGACGGAGCTATCCCACACATTGTGAAAAAATGAGATTTTTTTGCTTTCAGACAGCTTCTGCCATCTGTCATGTCTGTAGAAATCTTGGTAATATTAACTGTTTAAGAGTGCCATTTACAGTGACTTACAAAAACTGTGTCATTTTACAAAGTGAGAAAGTTTGTGCCAGATGGGGATATCCCACTATGAAGTTGCCTGCTATTTAAAGAACAATGCCACCAAACTTACAGAACTTTATTTTAATAGTATTGTTTATTGTTTAACTATAGGCCAAGAAATAATGTTTTAGGCCTTAATACGTGAAACAGAATAATATGTATGATTATTATTAAACATTAAGTATATTGCGTAAATAGTTGAAATTTTATGCATTATACTATGCTGCAGATTATTCTGTTTTTCAAAATGAAGGTCAATAGTTTAGCTAGTGAAGGAAAGAAACGAATATGCAAGCAAAACATATGGAAAAAAGTTGTTGCTAAACTGTTAAATATCATTTTTTTGTATTTTCTAGGACATTTTAAAATGTGGATCAAATACTGGATTTAAAAAGGTTGTATCTTAATATTACATTTTTCACCAAATAAACAGCTCTAATAAAAGTCCTTTTTTCTCACATTTAGCTATTTCTGGGATAGCTCCCTCTGGCGCTGAGCCCTTCAATTGTTTCTTTGCAGGCAGAACATAGAACCGTTAGTTTGGATATGAAACTGCATATCTATGACGTACGAACTAAAAATGAATCTGATGTATTCCATTCACATGACTTTCTCTCATTTCTGCAACAAATTATTATTAAAAAGCTTATCCTTCTTTTTACTTCAAGCTAATCGAAAAAAAAAATTGCAGAAATAGTCTTATCACTTGTCTCCATGCAAGTAGAAGAGAAACAAGGGTTGATATGTAATGGAACTTCTTTTGTTTCTATGGACAGGAGTTGACAAATTTTCGTATGAGAAAAGTATAAATGTTTATAAAGCTGAAACCAATAACAAGGAATTTCTCAAAAACGATCCACTCCACGAAAAAAATTATACAACATAAACTGTATTATAATGAGCTCTATATTTTCTGTTAAGTAAATTTTTGTCTATCTCTTACGGTTTGCCAGTTGTGCAAAATTCTGTATAATACAATAAAGTAGTCTTCAGAGGCTATCAGAAAATTCAAGATATACATTTTATTTGTCAGGTAAATAATTTACGAGATTTTAATCAAAATCGTTAGAGACTTTTTGAGAGAATATAATTTTGGAAACATTTTCCATGTAAAGGGTAGTTGGGAATGGGGGGATTTTCTTGAAAATCTTCGTGTCGTATCCTTGGAAGATACTGAACGTAAATACCAATGCACCACACAGAAATGCTTTTTTTTTTATTCAGGGGGACCCAAAATATGTATTTCTCCTGAAATCTCGGTATCGAATTTTGGGTGCACTACAATACCTTCTCTATAACCATGTGTATAGTTCATATAGGGAAAGTAATAATTAGCTAAAGGAAACCATAAATTTGTGCGGGAAACCGTAAACACAGCGCCCGAAAGAAGGTTAAAACAGTCGAACACTGTCTACAGGAATGGGGACAGTATTTTCAACCTCTTCTGTGACAGTGGTAAGTTTCGTGTTAGTTTCAGTTCACCATCATTTCCAATAATAACTAGCGGGATCCGTTACCAACCGAACTGTGACGAGTGAGTGTGCTAATACATTCATCTCACTGCGGAGACACATTTCAGACACATAGTACAACATTGTAAGCCGCCATTGGGGAATGTCATTTCATTGGTGGTTTACCGGAAAAGATCCAATGTTTACTTTCTCTACACATACTATGTCCATAACGTATAGAAGCTATTGATTCCGCCTAAAAATTCGATGCTGAGATTTCACCGGAAATACACCTTTTTGGGTACCCTGTTTCCAAAAAAAACAGTATTTTCTTAAGAAGGTCTGTTTGTGTGTGTGTGCCAGTGAACACGATAATTCAAAAACGAAGAGTCGGCAAAATACCAAACTTGGTATTTAAGTTTAATATCCTCCAGAGATGCAACACGAAGCTTTTGAGAAAAATCACTCCATCCCAAACCTCTTCTGCATGGAAAAAGTTACGAAAATTTTAATTTTCTCAAAAATGGCTCTAATGATTTTGACTAAGATATGCAATATTAAAGATATTTATGTGAAAAATAAAGTGCATATCTTCAAGTTTCTGGAAATAGCTACTGTTTATTCTGGATGAATTTTACGAAAGTTTGCATAGCTGGTAAACCGTAAGAGATGGGAAAAAAATTTACCACACATAAAATGTTGAGCTCGCTAAAACACACAATTATGATATATATTCAAAAATGGTTCTAATAATTTTGATTAAAATATCATATATTTAAGACATGTACATTCATTATCCGAGAATAACCTCTGAAGAGCTCTTTATCCTTGATGAATTTTTCTGAATTTTTCATAACTGGTACACTGGAAGAAATAGACAAAATCTTACTACACAAAATATGTAGATCTCCTTAAAACACTTAATGTGTATAATATACATTTTATTGAGTTGACCGCTTTCGAGATAGTTATTATTGGTTCCAGTTTTAAAATACTTTTCTCATACGGGAACGGTCAACTCCTGGCCATGCAAAGAAACACATTTAGATCCCTTAGCAAACGCATTTTAAAACATTTATGTGTCAGTTTGACCTTTTTATTCCCTTATTTCCCTTCTACTTAAAGAAACTAAATAATAAGACCGTTTCTACTAATGTTTTCTCGATTAGCATGAAGTAGATGGTAGAATAAGCTGATTAACAACAATTTGTTAGAGTTTTAGAGAAAGTCATATGAATGGAACATCAATTTTGTTAATCGAAATAACATGCTGTAGAAACTATTTTATTATTTTTCCCTTGCACTTATTTAGGAATTGCGGGGATCACTCAAGCCTTTAATGATAGTCGAGCCATTTAACAGCTGGTCGCTATGAGATAGCATTTAATAGACATTGGTAGTGAATTTTGGTTTTTTTATATTTTTATATACATTTTCTGAAAGTTTTATTCTGGATGTATTGCTATGATATTAATATGCTTACCAAATTTCCTTTACATTGCATAAATACTTTGGAAGATATAATATTTCATTCATTTTACTACGTAAATTTGTTGCAAATAGTCCAAATCGTCTCCAAATTTGAAAAGAAAATGGTTGCAAGAAGATGTTTCAATTACTTTTATTACTGGATTAATATAACTTGGAAAGGTTACAGGTTTTAATCTCTTAAATTAATAACTTTTGTGCAAATACTTTTTGAAAAATTAACGAGAATGATAGGATAATTTTCGTTTACAATCTTTCAATAGATACTTATGGACATCATGGGGAATTTTAGTTATATTTAATCAAAAACTGAGACACTTCGAAAATGTAAAAATATATTTATGAGAAAAACTCGTTGTAATGAAATAGCATGCTATGAAACAGGCTGTAGAACCCGAAGAAAAGCGGGACAGTTGAATGTCGATTTTTCTATAGTTACACACAGCTTACAACAACTATTGATTTTTTAAAAAAAAGAAAATTTTTATTTTTCACCGATTGTGGCTGGGGCGGTAACGGGGTTTACAGGTTCGCATCCCGGGTGCGGGTTTTGGCTATTAGGAATAGTGTGGATTTGTGGGATTTCAGGATTTTGCTAGTATCAAAAATCTTTTCAGGTGTGATAAGACACAAGTGATTTATTCATTTAGGTCGGCCTTTTTCCGTCGTCGAACACACAAACTTCCTCCTAAATCTTTTACTGTTAAACTATGCTTTACGCGCCCGAGACTATTAGTACCTATTACTTTTGATACAGGGATTTATTCCGTACTCTGGTCTGTATTCGATATCTATTTCCCTCACTACTAAAGGTAGCCTGGTTGCCTCCACCACGGACCCCAAATATCACATCTTTGTTCTGCGGATGTTCTACACTAAGTGCCCCAAAAAGTGTAGCCTGACCAGCGGGAGCATTGTTTTCTCTTTTCCTGTTATGTTCCCCTTGGGCAGGGTACTCCCACCCCCTTCGGTTCAATTCTCTACCTCGAACGATACTGTGCCACCAGCTCTTGACCACTCGGCTACTTAGACGTGTTTGAAGTATTTCTTCTCCTCCCATTTTCAATGTACATTTATATTTCCCTTCTTGGTATAAATTATATTATATTATATTCTTTCCCTTCTGAGTAATTCTTTGCCCCGTGACAAGACATGTACTGTCTTATGGTGAATATTTTATCCAAGTATCCTTTAAATGAAAATGAAAATAAATAGTAAGGCGCACCTTGGACATAGGTAATTCTACAAAAGAAATGTGACACCATTTGTCTTGCCTTAACGAAATCTACAGCTTTTTCGTCGTAAGATTTTGTCTTTCTCATGCGTTTAACAGTTATGCAATAGTCGTTCAGAAGGAAACAAACTTCACAAGCTATTCCAAGAAAATCCCAGATTTAAGTTTCATTGTTGATGAAGGTGTGGTTTTTATATTTAAATCCTTAGGGTTTATATTGGTAAAATCAAATGTGGGAAAATTTAGGATATAAAGAGTAGTTAGAGCTAGAGAAGGTCTTTTGAAAATACCGATATGTTGTTCACCGAAATTCACACACACACATACACACACACACACACACACACACACTGACTCAATCACTCACTCACTTACTCACTCACTCACTTATTCACTCACTCACTGACACTCACTCACTCACTGACTCACTTACTTACTCACTCACTCACTCACTCATTCAGTCACTGACTCACTCACTCACTCACTCACTCTCACGGACACTTACTCAAAGACAAATAATATTGGATTGGTAGAATCAGACTATGCCGACATGTTTCCATGGTAACTCAGTGATAGATCAACTGGCTAGAGACCGGGAGATCCGTGGTTCAAATACCGGCAATGGAATTGGATTTTTCAGTCTGACCCTACCTATCCAGCTCCCGTCCTACACACGCTATCTGTGAGAAAACGAATAAAATTATGAAATAATATTTCTATAAAAAACTGTTTTTAATTCAGAGAATCTCAACATTTGTAAAGACGTGAAATCGTGGAATGGAACTTTTAGGTTCTATACAATATTCTCTCTATCTATGTACATTGTACGGCTATCCGACAGAGTTCTGATGCTTAGGCAAGAAACTATAGAATGGAAAACCTAGAACGAGTGGTCGGTCTAAAGCCAGGCATGAACACGAGGAAATGGATGATATGAAATTAAAGCGAAATGGATTATAGGAAATGTGATGATGGAGCAATTGGTTAATGAGTGGCGAAGGAAACCGGAGGACCCGGAGAAAACCCTCCCAGACGCTGTTTCATCCACCATAAATCCCACATGTGGCACTGGGTATCGAAATGGGGCCTTCTAGGTGGGAGGCAAACAGCCTAATCACTTGGCCATGGCGCCACCAAAATATTTTAATTACCTACCATATTAAGTTTTGCTAAACGTTTGCATAATTACCAGTTCTGAAAATTATGGCATTAATGTGGTTTCATTAGTCAAACTAACGCATTTTTCGTTTCTCCATCCACAAACTTTTCATACTTTTTTTCGTAAACATCTTTTGATTTTTCTGGAACTGTTAACTCTCAGCACTCTTGCATTGATAATGTCAAGCGAAATATGGTCCGTATTTTCAATAGTTTTATCATTATCTTCCATTTTCCTGTATAGGTGTTGAAACAAATGAAATAATCTATTTAGCATATTACGTCATACATGAGTGAAACATAATTTTTACTTTCTCTACATGAACTGTATATATAGTGTAAAACGAAGGTATTGCATTCCACAAAATATTTAATAACGAGATTTCACCAGAAATACATGTTTGGGGACCCTATATACAAAAAAAGCATGGTTAGAAAAATGTCCATGTGCCTGTGAACACTATAACTTAAAAACCAAAAGTCGGTAATATACCAAATTTGGTACTTAGGTTTAGTATCTTCCAGGAATTCAACCCGGAGATTTGAAAAAAAAAACAAAAAGAAAAAAAAAACAATCCAAAACACAGAAAACATTTCGAAGCTTTTGATTTTCTCAAAAATGGCTCTAGAGTATTTATTTATACATCGTATATTGAATATACTTAGTTGGCAAATAAAGAGTATATCTTGGATTTCTGGGAACAGCCTCCAAAGACCTTATTCTGAATGTATTTTACAGAATTTTACTTAACTGGGAAAGCCTGAGGGATAGATGAAAACTCGCTACACAAAAACACACAATTGATGTCATACGTTTTTTTCTTGGAGTTCACTATTCAGATATACCCTACATACATAAATAAATATTGTAATAATATTTTATAATAGCACAGAGAGAGGAAGTCGTCTAAATGCAAAACAACATGATTTCTATATCGTGCACATTAATTATGCAAATATGTGTTTTTACTTTCTCTAGACGTAGTATTTACATAGTGTACAGAGAAGGAATTGTAACGCACCCAAAAAATACGATACCGAGATTTCACCAGAAATACATTTTTTGGCTTCCCTGAATCCAAAAAAGCATTTTTGAAAAAAGATCCGTGTGTGCGTGTATCTGTGTGTGTATGTGTGTGTGTGAGTGTGTATGTGTGTCTGTGGACAGCATAGCTCAAAAACGAAAAGACAGTGAAGTACCAAATTTGGTATTTAAGTTCAGTATCTTCCGAGGATGCGACACGTAGATTTTGAGAAAAATCCCCCCACACCAAACTATACTTCACATGGAAAAAATTCGACATTTTTTATTTTCTCAAAAATGACTCTAATGACTTTGATTAAAATACTGTATATTAGAGATATCTATATGGTAAATAATACGTATATGTTGAATTTGTTGGGGAATAGCCTCTGAAGACCTCTTTGCTCTGAATGAATTTTGCTGAATTTTGCGTCACTGGTAAACCATAAGAGATAGGCAAAAACTTACTACACAAAAAATGTAGATCACATTAAAACACACAATTTATATCACATATGTTTTTTTTTTTTTTTCTTTTCTTTTTTTTTCCTCCCCATGAATTTGACCATTTCTGAGATTTTCCCTGTTATTTGTTTGACATTTAAAATACTTAAAACTTTTCTCACAAGGAAATTTGAAAACTCTTGCCCATGCATAGAAACGGATTTCAACTACATGGCAGCCAACTTTTAAAGGATGTGGTCATTATTTTAGCCTAATGTATTTCTGTATTTTCCTCCTACTGACAAGAAACTAAGTAATTAAGACAATTTCTGTTAATGTTTATCTCGATTATCATAAAGGAGACATAAAAATATGCTTTTTAACAATAATTTGTTACAGCGAGGTAGAGAAAGTCATGTGAATGAACGCATCAGATTTATGTTTCATCATGCACAAAAAGTTTCATATCCTTTTACGTAAGCATCCTCTCATTACTTTCTCTATACGTACTATCTATATAGTGTATAGAGAATGTATTTCATTGCACCCAAAAATTCGATACCCAGATTTCACCGGAAATGTATGTTTTGAAAAGCCCTGAATCCCCACCCCAAAAAAAAAAACGATTTTAAGAAAATCGACCATGTCTGGGTCTGTTTGTCTCTGTACATGTGTGTGTGTGTGTGTGTGTGTGTGTGTGTCTGTGGGCAGCATAGCTCAAAAACGAAATGTCCGTTAAAAACCAAACTTGCTATTTAGGTTCGGTATCTTCAAGGATGCAACCGAAGATGTTCAAGGAAATCTCCCCACTTCCACTACCCTTGACATGGTATTTTTTTCGAAAATTTTGATTTTCTCAAAAATGGCTCAAAAGATTTTGATTAAAATATCGTAAATTAAAGATATTAACCGTAAAAATAAACTGTATATCTTGAATTTTCTGGGAATAGCCTCTGAAAACTACTTTATTCTGGACGAATTTTATGAAATTTGGCAAAACAACTAAACCGTAAGAAATGTACAAAAATTTACCACACAAAAAATGTAGACTATGTTAAAACACACCATTTATATTATATAATTTTTGTGTCATTGAGTTGATCCTTTTTGTTTCAGCTTTGAAAAACTTACAGGTTTCTCCTACAGGCACTTGTCAACTCTTGTCCATACAAACAAAAGTATTTAAGTCACATAGAAATCAGCTTTTGACTATTACTTTAACCTAGGGTATTCCCTAATTCGCTTGTACTTACAAGGAAGCAAGTAACAAAACAGTTTCTCCTAATTTTTTCTCGATTAGAATGAAGTAAATAGATGCATTAGCTTTTTAACGATAATTTGTTGCAGAGATGTACAGAAAGTCGTGTGAATGAAACACATAAGACTTTTTAGAATTAATAAGCTCACTTTATTTGGAATCAAAAAGTCTAATATTTTAGAATAACTAATGGCGGCTGTAACTTTTATATCTATATTTGTATTAAATATTTCCCAGCATTCTTGGCTTCAAACAAAATGCCAACGAAATGCGATCCATATTTTCAATAATTTTATCATCACCCTGTATTTTCTTGTATAAGCGTTGAAACAAATGAAAGAGCACTTATTTAGAAACCATACTACGTCAAAATCTTTGATCTTACATAATTTTTAGTTTCTCTAGCCGCATGTGTACAATGTACATAGTGGATAGAGAAAGTATTGTAATTCACCTAAAATTTTTATATCAAGGTTGCACCGGAAATACAAGTTTTAGAACCCCCTGAATTAAAAAAAACATTTTCAGTAAAAGGTGTTTATGTGTGTGTGTTTTTGAGTACAGCTTAGCTCATAAACGAAAAGACGGTTAAATACCAAACTTTGTATTTAAGTTTCCTATCTTCCAAGAATGCGACACGAAGATTTTCAAGAAAATTCCCTTACCTTTAGCTACCCTTTATATAGAAAAAATTACGAAAATGTATTTTTCTTAAACATGGCTCTAACGATTTTTATTAAATTGCCACACATTAAAGTCATTTCCATCACAAATAAAATGTATATCTTGAATTTTCGGGGAATAGCTTTTGAAGACCTGTTTATTTTGGATGAATTTTGCTGAACTTTTACATAATTAGTAACCATTAGATATAGACAAAAGCTTATTTAACAAAAAATGTCTGTTTAAAACACACAATTTATATTTTATACATTTTTTCGTGGAGTTTTTCTTTTTTGAAATAATCCTTGTTATTAGTTTCAATTGCAAAATACTTATACTTTCAGACAGGAAGTGTCCGTTTTGCTTTTGTTCTACTTTTGGCCAAGCAAAGAAGCGGTTTGCAAGATATCGCTTAATGACAGATTTTAAAACATTTGACTATCACTTTTCATGGCGCATTCCCTTAGTTCCCTTCTACTTACACGGAACTAAGTAATAATAACATTCTGTATTAGCATGAAGTAAATAGAAGCATAAGCTTTTTAACAATAATTTATTGCAGATATGTAGAGAAAGTCATATGAATGGCACACATCAGATTTTTTTCTGCATCCACAAAACCTTTCATATACTTTTTCCTAAACATTTTTTCGTTTTTTTTTTGAATTAATAAACTCATTTGATTTGCAATAAAATGGTCTAATATCTTAGAATAAGCAATGGAAGCTCTAACTTTTATATCTATAGATGTATTAAGAATTTCCCAGCACTCTTGGCTTCATTCAAAATGTCAACGGAATAAAATCCCTATTTTCAATAATTTTACCGTCAACTTGTATTTTGCTGTATAAGTGTGGAAACAAATGAAAGAATATCTACTTAGCAACCGTATTATTAAGTCATAAATATGTGATCTCTGATATTATTATTTTTTTTTACGCATTTAATGTTAAAATTGCCAAAAACTTGTATATGTGTATAATTTCAATGTAGAACTAGTAAAAATTAACGCGTCCCCTTTCGATTACGTGCTGAAGATATACTCGTGTTTCAATTAGTTAGAGTATACACTAGGACTAAATAAATATTGTAATAATAGTTTATAATAGATCAGGGAGAGGCATTCGTCTAAATGCGACACATGTTTTCTATTTCGTGCACATTAATTATGTATATACGTATTTTTTCAATCAGAATTTCCCTGTGATACTGATAGCATATTACGGACCTGAGAGGTCTGTTTCTCCCTTGGGAACTATCTCCCATTTTCTCCTGTACAGAATTCAACGAGCTCACTACAGCGTGTCAGGCAATTTCGGCAAAGAATGCCCACGATGAACCTCTTTCACGAATGAAAGGGACATAATGGAAGATGGTGTTATTTTCCGCAAAAGTCTTTTAGGAAATCTCCGAAAAAGGCAACAGCTGCTTGCTTCAGGTAGCTGTTTCACATGAACAGGGTGCTCCAGAATGTCTGCTATTTATTCCCGCCTGGATTATATTTGCAGCACGGCGGATGGTGAAAATTGCTGATGAAAATTGTACGAGATTCTGCGAGAAAGAGGAAATTTGGCTATGTTGGAAAGCTTCAGGGTTCGAGAAATACAGAAAAAAAAGTCTTATATGTTCCAGTTACATGACTTACTTACAATTTTTACTTAAGGCTACCTTAAAAAAAAATTCATAAAAATCATAAAATATATACCAATGAATACAAAATTTCCTAAAAAGAAAGAAAGTTTTTTAAAACAACAACCCTACATCTCTGCAACAAATTGTTGTTAATAAGCTTATTATTTTATTTAGTTCATGTTAATCGAAAAAAAAATACCATAAATGGTCTTTTTACTTGCTTCCATTTAAGTAAATAAGTGAATACCACAGGCTACAGCGATAGTCAAATGTTTTATAAGCTTGTAGCTATGCGATTCAAGTTACTTTGTAGTAGCAAGAGTAAACAAATTCCCTTATGAGAAAAGCATAAGTATTTTAAATCTGAAACCAGTAACAAGGAATATCTCAAAAACGGTCAAAGCCACGAAAAACCTGTACAAACATACTTTGTTTGTCTTAACGAACTCTACATATTTTGTGAAGATGTTTTTATCTCTTACGGCTTATTGGTTATGCAAAATTCCGCAAAATTCATCCAGAATAAAAATTCTCCAGAAGCTATTCCCAGAAAATTCAAGATATACATTTCCTTTGCCATAAACTTGTCTTTAATATACGATATTTTAACAAAACCCCTAGAGCCATTTTTGAGAAAAGAAACATTTTCAAAAATGTTTCCATTGAAAGGGTAATTGGAGATAGGAGGATTGTCTTGAAAATCTTCGTGTCGTATCCTTGGGGGATATCAAATTTGATATTTAACGGACTTTTTGTTTTTGAGCGATGCTGCCCAAAGGCGCGCGAGCGTGCACGCGCACACACACACACACCCCGAAGACAGACACACACAGAGATATTTTTCTAAAAATGCTTTCTTTGGGATTCAGGAGGTCACAAAACATATACTTCTGGTGAAATCTCGGTATCAAATTGTTAGGTGCATTACAATACCTTCTCTATATAATATGTACATAGTTCGTGTAGAGAAAGTAAAAGTCTGATGTGTTCCATTCACATGACTTTCACTATACCTCTGCAAAAAAAGCCTGTTAAAACGCTTATCCATCTATTTATTTCATGCTAATCAGAAAGGAAAAAAAAAAAAAAATAGAAATAGTCTTATAACTTGCTTCCTTGTATGTAGCAGCGAAATGAGGGAGTATCATAGGTTAAACTGGTAGTCAAAAGCTGGTTGCTATGTTACTGAAGTTCCATTGTTTGCATGGACAGGAGTTGACACATTCCTGTATGAGAAAATTATACAGTTTTCCACGCAGAAACCAAAAACAAGAAATATCTCAAAAATGATCAACTCAATGAAAAAATGTATCTAACATAAATTGTGTGTTTTAATGTGCTCTATATTTTTATTGTGGTAAGCTTGTTGTCCATCTCTTACAGTTTAGCAGTTATTGAAAAATCCGTACAATTCATCCAGAGTAAAGTACTCTTCAGAGGCTATTCCCAGACAATTCAAACTATACATTTTATTTGTCAGCTAAATAACTTTAATATACGAGTATGAAATTTTAATCAAACTCCGTAGAGTCATTTTTGAGAAAATCCACATTTTCGAAAAAAGTTCCATGTAAAGGGTAGTTGGAAGTGTGGGGATTTTCTCAAAATCTTCGTGTTGCATCCCTGGAAGATACTAAACTTAGATGCCAAGTTTGGTATTTTACCGACTTTTCGTTTTTGAGTTATCGTGTACACAGACACACGGACACACTGACACACGGACCTTTTTCTGAAAATACTTTTTTTTTTATACAGGGGTACCTAAAACATATATTTGCGGTGAAATCTCGGTATCGAATTTTTTGATGGAGTGCAATACCTTCTCTATACACTATGTACATAGTTCGTAAAGAGCAAGTAAAAATGTGTTAATTCCGCATGACCTTCTCTAATGTCTATTATTTATTGTTGGCTACTCTTACGAATTCTTAAGTTTCTATCTACTCCATTAAAATGAACTTGAACCTTTGTATTAATATCTGGTATGTTCCATTCATATGGCGTTCTCTACAAACCTCCGTAACAAAATATTATATCTTTATCTACGTTATGGTGATTCATATAAAAATTAAGAAAATTTGTTTATTAATTACTTTTAAGCGCAGTAAAACAAGGTAACCCTCGTGTCTAAACATGCTCAACTAGACAAAAATATTTTTCGATTGCCAACTTTAAACATATGAAACTTGTTTTCCGGGTATTTTGTCGTAACATACTATGGTTTGTCATTTAATAGCAGATGGAATGGAATGGATTTGTTAACCTATAAGATTTATAGTAAAGATTAAAGGGCTGATATTACTACATCGATTACCAATCTATATCCATAGACAAATTTTATTCCCACATACAAACACGCCTCCAAGGGATAGTAAAACGTACTATTCCTTGAACAAAAGGAATTTTAAACCTTATATTATAAAAGGTATTAATAAATATAGAAATATTGTGCTGTCTAAAAAATGGTGTATGACACTAAAGTTTATAGTGTTTTTATTTTGCCCGTAGGATTTCTACACTTGGCCTTACTGCCTCGATACACAAACTTTCCTTTATGCAAAATAAAACTACACTTTTAACACTTTTTTCTACAACAGCTTTTCACTTCTTCCTGAAACTGATCACGATAATATGCTAAATGTCATCAATGCATTTGTAGTAATTCTGCCGTTCCGTTTGGGGCGTTCGCGACGGCTACACACTACGAATTTTCCATCGAAACTCGTTCAACTATTGCACGCGATGCATTACCAGTGAAAACTAACTCTGGGTAGGGCCAGAACTCGTTAGGTCACTTGTTGGTCACGTCACTGGAAAGTTTTAGAAACATTTGCAGTATAAAATCAACTCAGCTGTCACAAACTTATTCAGGCTTAAGAATGCGCAGCATTGTCGTCAAAGTATCTTCGGAGAGAACACGTGTCCACTCACATAGGTGTAACTATCACAGCTGTGATGTCAAAAGAACTTGCCGCGGCACAGGTGGTCACTATGCACGTGTATAAGAAAGATCTGATGTGTTCCATTCACATAACTTTCTCTATATCTCTGTAAAAATTATTGTCAATAAGCTTATCTTTTATTTATTTCATGTTAATCGAGAAAAATTAGCAGAAATAGTCTTATTTCTTGCTTTATTGTAGTAGAAGCGAAATAAGGGAGTACCATAGGTTAAAGTTAAAGCCAAAAGCTGGTTGCTATGTGACTAATGTTCTTTTGTTTGTATGGACAGGAGTTGACAAATTCCTGTATGAGAAAATTTATCTTTTTTCAAAGCTGAAACCAAGAAAAGGGAACATCTCAAAAACGATAAACTCCTGGAAAAAATGTATGTAACATAAATTGTGTGTTTTTGTGTGTTAAGTTTTTGTCCATCTCTTACAGTTAAGTAGTTATGCAAAATTTTCCATAATAAAGTAGTTTTCAGAGGCTGTTTCCAGAAAATTCAAAATATACATTTTATTTCTCAGGTAAATATCTTTAATATATGATATTTTAATTAAAATCGTTAGATCCATTTCTTAGAAAATCAAATTTTTCGAAAAAAGTTCCATGTAAAGGGTAGTTTGGGGTGGGGGATTTTTCTCAAAATCTTCGTGTCGCATCCCTGGAAGATACTAAATTTAAATACCAAGTTTGGTATTAACCGACTTTTCGTTTTTGAGTTATCGTGCTCACAGACACACGGACACACTGACACAAGGACACATGGACACACGGATACACGGACACACACACGGACCTTTTTCTGAAAATGCTTTTTTTTTGGATACAGGGGACCCTAAAACATATTTACGGTGAAATCTCGGTATCCAATGTTTTGGTGGAGTGCAATACCTTCTCTATTCACTATGTACACCGTACGTGTACAGAAAGTAAAAAAGCATTATTAGAAAAGGGTTTGTGTATGTGTGCGTGTGTCTGTGTACCTGTTCTGTTTAAATTAAAAACAAATTCAGTTTTTCTCATGCGTGTAAGTGTCAATGAAGCTAGTTAAAAGAAATGGCGGAAGAACGAAAAAAAAAGTTATGTGCTACACTCACATGACTTTCTCTAGCTGCTCTACAAACCTCCTACAAAATATTATTCTTCTTTGTACACAATGCTAATCGAGATAAATATTAGCAGAAAGTTATTACTTAGTTCCTAATAAGTAGAAGAGAATAAGGGAATACGCTATGCTAAAATGATTGTCAAATGTTTTAAAAGCTATTGCTATGCGATTGTCATAGCAAATCACTTCTTTGCTTGGCCAGGAGCAGAACAAAAGAAAAGCGGACACTTCCTGTCTGAAAAAAGATTAAGTACTTCACAATTGAAACCAATAACAAGGAATAAGGAACGGTTACCTCCACAACAATCACGTAAATTGTGTGTTTTGTCGTGATGTACATTTCTTTTGCAGTGAGTTTTTTTTCTATCTCTTACGGTTTAGCAGTTAAGCAAAATTCAGAAAAAGTCATGCAGAATAAAGAGGTCTTAAAAGATGATTCCCCAAAAATTCGAGATATACATTTTATTTTGGACATAAATAGCTTTAATGTACGGGATTTTAATCAAAATCGTTAGAGCCATTTTTAAGAAAATCATTATTTTCGAAATTTTTTCCATGTAAAAGATAGTTTTTAGTATGGGGATTTTTTTTTAAAATCTTCGTGTCGTATTCTTGAAAGATAATAAACCTAAATACCAAGTTTAGTATTTGACTGTCCATTCGTTTTGGGGCTCTGCTGTCCACAGACACAGACCTTTTTTTAAAAATGTTTTTTTCGGACTCAGGGGACCCCAAAACATATATTTCCGCTGAAATCTTGGTATCGAATTTTTGGATGTATTACAAAACCTTTTCTATCCGTATATATACTGTACATACGGGGCTAGAGAAAGTAAAAAATCTGATATGTTCCATTCACATGACGTCCTCTACATCTCTGCAACAAATTATTGTTAAAAAACTTGTTCTTCTATTTACTTAATGCTAATCGAGGTAAACACAACGAAAATTGTCTTATTACTTAGCTCGTTATAATTAGAAGGGAAACAAGGGAATACACTAGGCAAAATCGACAGTCAAATGTTTTAAAATGTGGTTGCTATGGTATTGACAACTTTGTGTGGCCAAGCATTGACAAGCTCCCGTATGAGATCAGTTTAAATTATTTTAAAACAGAAATCAATTACAAAGAATATCTCGAAAACTCCCAACTTCACGAAAAATATGTTTATGACATAAATTGTGTTTTTTTATCGTGATCCATTTTTTTTTCTGTAGCAAGTTTTTGTCTATCTCTTACGGCTTACCAGTTGTGCAAAATTCAATAAAAGTCATCCACAGTCTTTAGAGGCTGTTCCCAGAAAATTGAAGATATTCATTTCATTTACCATGAAATATCCTAAACATAAGGTTACAGCGATTTCTGCAAAAATAAAAAATTTCGAAAAATACTGCATGTAAAGGGTAGTTGGGGTGGGGATATGTTCTTATTTTCTTTTATCCTTAGAAGATACCTAACTTAAGTACCATGTTTGGTATACACAACACTAACACATTTGGTACACACAAATACAGAAATGATCTGAGGTGCTTTAGTTCAATAAAAACATTTTTACCTAAAAACAATATCTTAGAGATAATATCACTTTAATTTTACTAATATATTAAAGACTAAGTTAAAAAAAATAGTAGCCTTCAAATTTATAAACAAGAATATTCATCTTTAAGTCGTAGTACAATTAATACATTATTAGAATTGCATTCTAATATCATTTAAATTTACAATATATTTACAAACTTTTCTATGCTGCCCACAGACAGTTACAGTGGTTACCATGCTAACTTCATATACCCAAGTTCACGGACTTTTTTTTTTAAATACGGTACCGGAGTCTGATCAGGGCTCCGGTACTGTATATCCTACTTTAATTTACCTTTTTCTGTCTTACCTTGTTTTTCTGTATTATTACTGGATTGCTGCTTTTTTTTTTTTTTATTTTTGCTGTTACAACACACACATGAACACAAACATATAACACCCATACCCAAGGCGGGAGTCGAACACACGATCCCCAGCGCTACGAAGCACCAAAACGGACGCCTTGGCGAGCGCGGCCATGGGGACCGGCGAGGATTCAAACCCGGCGGAGAGCGATACATTTTTTCGGGTGTAAATATCCTTAACATGGCTTCCCTCGCAAGGGAAGTAAAGCCGTTGGTCCCATGTCGTAGATTTTCGGCACGTAAAAGAACCTCAAACCTGATAGAGAGACCTCTGAGCAAAATTAAGCGGTCTTTCACGCCCAAATTAGACTGGGACGCTGAGAACCACAGCAGTTAAAGAGCGTCCATAAATAACATGCCATACAGATTTACAGACAGACAGAAAGGGGGTCCCAAAATATGTATTGCCGGTGAAATTTCAATATTGAATTTTTGGGTGTATTACAACACCTTCTGTATACACTACCTACATAGTACGTGTAGAGAAAGTAAAAGGAGAATATTTTTATGATTTTAATGTAATTTAAATCAGACATACCCTTATATAAATGAGTTCAGTTGGCATTATCGGTTTAAGAAGACCCAAGCTCGTTCCCTAGCAACGGCAGGGACACTACGGAGCAGAAGAACGAGAGAAAGCGTGGAACACAGGTTAGCAGATTAACTAATTACTGCTCCACTCTTCACCTTTAATCACTCTGGAGCAGGTGTGTCAGTGAGCCGGATTAGGATCAACCCGGCGTGAAATTGTCCGTAGCGATCCTTCTTTCCCAAATCCAACACAACAGGAATGTATATAGTGGCCGAGAGAACAGAGGTCGCTTAAGACGGATGTGCGGGTCCTGCATTAACTATAACGGGTGTCCTTATAATAGAGCAACCATTCTTTTACAACACGGGTTATTCTAAATGTTATACGTGGATAGACTGCATAAGTACAGTATGATTCTCTCGCTAGAGCCCTAAAAATGTTTGCCTATTTTTACTTTCCCTATACGCACTATGTACATAGTGTATAGACAAGGTATTGTACCACAGCTAAAAATTAGATACCGAGATTTCACCGGGAATATAAGTTTTAGGATCCCTAATATCCAAAAAAAAAGCATTTTCACAAAAAGTTCCGTGTGTGTGTGTGTGTCCGTGTGTCCGTGTGTCTCTGAACACGATAACTCAAAAACGAAAATTCCGTAACATACTAAACGTGGTATTTAAGTTTAGTATCTTCCAGGGATGCGACACAAAGATTTTGTGAAAAATCCTCCACCCCCAACTACCCTTTACATGGAAATTTTGATTTCATCATAAATGGCTCTAACGATTTTGATTAAAATATCATATATTAAAGATATTTACCTGACAAATAAAATGTATATCTTGAATTTTCTGGAAATATCCTCTGAAGAGTAGTTTATTCTGGATGAATTTTACTGAAATTTTGCATAACTGCTAAACCGTAAGAGATGGACAAAAACTTACTCCACAAAAAATGAAGAGCACGTTAAAACACACAATTTATGTTATATACATTTTTATCGTGGGGTTCGTCGTTTTTGAGACATTCCTTATTTTTGGTTTCTTCTATGAAAAACTTATACTTTTCTCATACAGGAACTTGTCAACTCCTATCCATATAAACAAGAACTTCATTGACATAGCAACCAGCTTTTGACTATCACTTTAACCTATGGTAGTCCCTTATTTCGCTTCTACTTACAAGGAAGCAAGTAATAAAACTATTTCTGCTTTTTTTTTTTTCTGATGAGCATAAAGTAAATAGAAGTATAAGCTTTTTAAGAATCATTTGTTGCAGGGATATAGATAAAGTCATGTGAATGGTACACATCACATTTTTTTAACATTTATTTGGGGTCGTTTTGACTAGAGGGTCTTATCACAACATTGTATATCCAACTTCTGTCCTAACAAGGCTTATGTGAAAAAGCAATTAATCCAATACCAATTGACCATAATAGTTGGCTATACTATGAATCCTGGGACTTAAAGTACTTACAACATTGTAAGTCGCCATTGAGGTTGTCATCTCAAAATAATTTGGAATCACCTTGTGGTTTACCGGGAAACATGCAAGTCAGTTGAGGAATTCAATGCTATGCCGGCATGTTGCCATGGTAGCTCAGTGGTTGAACAACCACCTAGAGACCAGGAGATCGTGGTTCACATCCCGGCCATGGCATTGAATTTTTCAGTCTATCCAACATTGTATATAAATTTAGAGTTTTACAGTTAAACTTACATTACATTTACAATAAACCAGAACGTTTTGTATGCATTATAAACTGGAGCGTCTTCTTCAGCATGTTGGGTGTGTTGCTTGCATTAGGAAGATTGGAAATGCCAGTTTCTTTTCTTCTTCTTCTTCTATGCAGTGGGCAGTCTAAAGTGATGTGGTGTATGGTTAGAGGTCTGTCACAGCTCGTACAGTTAGAGGTTATTCCTTAGAAGATAACAACTGTTAAAGAACAACCTCTATTTTGGCCATTTATGTCAGTTCTGTGATGAACATTTGTGTACACATACCTTGAACATTCAACCCTCCCACATACAGGTATGTTAGTACACTTCGCTCCAAATTCTGGAATATTTTTATAAAAGTCTCCTAGGTAATTCCTTCAATCTGTTGACGTATGACTTCTTTCAACTATGCAATTGCGCATGATCTATTTTTGTATACCTTTACCTTCGGACATCTCCACAGGAAGAAGTCGGATGTTGTTAGGTCAGGAGATATTGGTGGCCTCGGATTTTTACTTTCTTTACACGCACTATGTACATAGTGTAAAGAGAAGGAATTGTATTGCACCCAAAGTTTCGATACCGAGATTTCACCGGAAGTACATATTTTGGGTCCCTCTGAATCAAAAAAAACATTTTACCTTCTCTATACGTACTATGTACATAGTGTATAGGGAAGGTATTTTATTGCATTCAAAAATTTGATACCAAAATTTCTCCGGAAATATATGTTTTGGGTCCCCCTGAATTCCATAAAAGAAACATTTGGAAAAAGCTCCGTGTGTGTGCGTGTGTGTTTTTGTGTGTGTGTGTGCGCGTGTGTGTGTCTGCCTGTAGACAGCATAGCTCAAAAACGAAAAGATGTTATCTTCTAAGGATGCGACCCAAATATTTCAAGAAAATCCCACAACCCCAACTACGCTTTACATGGAACTTTTTTCGAACATTAGTATTTTCTCAAAAATGGCGGTAATGATTAAAAATATAGAGTAGGTTAAAATGCACAATTTATGCTATACACTTTCTTCGTGGATTTGGTCGTTTTTGTGATACTCCTTTTTTTAGCTTAAAAATATTTATACCTTTCTCATACAGGAATTTGTCAACTCGTGTCACATGGCAACCAGCAGCTTTTTAAAAATAGTTTGTTGCAGAGAGGAACACTTAAGAGTTCTAGAGATTATTCGATCTTTAAAAAAGCTTTCGATTTCCCTCATGCTTGTACGTGACTGTGACTTGTTGCACCATCTTGTTGGAAATATCCATGAGTTAATTCTTCAGTGTTTGCCGTGTTCTCATGATAAATAGACCCTATAATACGTCTACGAGACCCTGTACATCACACTCCAATGTAAGACATTAGGATTTCTCTGTGTAGCCACTCATGCTTCATCCAATGAACCAATTACAGTCCAAAATCCCAGAATTCTGATTAATAACATTTGAAACCATACGCAGAACTGCTCACGACAAGGTCAGTGGAACAAGCCAAGCCATTTGGAAGGAGTGAGGCACTACATCCCTGTTTAAGGCATGTCCAAAAGTGAATGGTTGGAGACATCTAGCGAGAGAATCTCTGTACTACACATTTGGGGAAAACTTTTCTTGTAGATAGAAATAGAAAACTGTTATATGAACATAGATTCAGAAATTATTTATTTCTATTTAGAGCACTTTTTCTTCAGCTGAACACTCAACGACGAAACCATGTGGAGACAGGAAAGCTGGGTTCTGGGTTCTGGGTCCATTTTCTCCTCAGACAACGATCAATTGATTGAAACTTTTTACTTTCTCTATATACACTATGTACATAGTGTATAGAGAAGGTATTATAATGCACCCAAAAGTTCGATACCGAGATTTCAACGGAAGTACATGTTTTGAGACTCCGTGAATTCAAAAAAAGCATAGCTGAGAGTAGCACAGCTCAAAAACGAAAAGACCGTTGAATACCAAACTTGGTAGTTAAGTTTGGTCTCTTCCGAGGATGCGACACGAAGATTTTCAAGAAAATCCCCCGCCCCCAACTACCCGTTACATGGAACTTTTTTTCGAAATTATTGATTTTCTCAAAAATGGCTCTAAAAATTTTGATTAATATATCGTATATTAAAAATATTTACCTGACAATAAAATGTATAACCTCTGAAAACTACTTTACTCTGGATGAATTTTACGTATTTTTGCATAACTGCTAAACCGTAAGAGATAGACAAATGCTTACTGCACAAGAAATGCAAAACACTTTAAAACACACAAGTTTGCTATATACATTTTTTCGTGAAGTTGGTCGTTTTTGAGATATTCCTTGTTATTGGTTACAGCTTTAAAAACATACTTTTCCCAAACAGGAGTCCATACAGTCAAAGGAACTTCAGTCACATAGCACTCAGCTTTTAACTATCACTTTAACATGTGCTACCTCCTTATTTCCCTTCTGCTTACAAGGAAGCAAGTAATAAGATTATTTCTACTAATTTTTTCTCGATTATCATTAAGTAAATAGAAGCATAAGCTTTTTAACAATAATTTGTTGCAGAGTTGTAGAGAGTCATGTGAATGGAACACATCAGTACAAACGCTGAGCGTAACTTATATTACCTCCAGCTAATCCATACATTTAATGAGCATCCCCCAATTCCGCACTTGAGTACACGTTCCCGTACCTAATACTTACAGTAATCGCTGAACCGACACTTCGTACGCCGCTGTTTTACCTTCGCCTAATCCGTACATTAAATGAGAATCTGCTAAATCTAAATCCAAATACGCGGGCTGTAAATAAAATAGTGGCAACATTGATAGAACACAATATTTATTGAACTCACAAGCCCAATTGCAATACACTCCTTCAATGTAGTCACCCGCAAAGTCCCTGACCTTTTGCCAAATGTAGGGCAGCCGTTGGGGACCGTTGCCAAGGCGATCTCTGTTGATGACTGCGAAGAAGCGCCCTACTGCGCGGACTACAGATGCCACGTCAGGAAATCGGCGGCCTCGGAGGGGTTCCTTCAACTTCGGAAACAGGTCGATGTCACAAGGACTCATGTTGTTCCAAAACCTCCCAATGCCACCGTTGCAATAAGAGCGACATGACAACGTGTGTAGCCGGACGAAGATGTCGCTCCAGAAATCGGCAATAGTAGTCCCTGTTGACGGGTTTCCTTCAGGCACAGCAGGTGTAAGAATAACCCTCTCATAGTCGTATGCCATAATCAGCATCAGCTTCACCCGACTGGGTTCCTGTCGAACTTTCTGTGGTGAACCTGGGTGACGCTATTCATTCGACTGACGCTTCAATTCCGGCTCATAGGCTCGTGCCCACGTCTCATCATTGGCAACAATACGCTGCAGAAATGCGTCTCCTTCATTGCGGTATCTCTCCAGGTGGATGCCGTTGACATTTCTGTACCTCAGTGAGTCGATGTGGAACCCAACGGGACGCAATTTTCCTCAGGTGAAGACATTTCGTCAGGATATGCCACACAGTTTGATGACTGAGACCAACCTCTACGGATAACTCCCGGACAGTCCATCGATGGTCCATGACAACGAGAACACTCACGATGTCAATCTGATCTTGCGGAATGGACGGCCGACCTGTGCAGTGCAAATCCGCAGTCTCAGTCCGACCTGCACGAAACGCCTTGACCCATCGTGCAACCGTCCTGTACTGCAATGCATTCCCACCACAGGCTTCACGTAATCCTCGATAACATGCTGATGCATTTTTTCCACGGGCAACCTGGATTTTAATCCACGAACGCTGATCGCCTTTGGTAAACAAGCTTTAGAGCGGTGCACTTGACACTGTTCACTTCAACGCTATACAGCAACAACACACTATCACCTGGCAGCCCGACCAATGCTCACCACACATCGACACTAGTCACCTGATCGCTCTCATATCCTATTAGCTCACACCCGCTCCCCTGTGAATGTGGGGACCATGTTGCCCCTACTTTCTTTATAGCCCTCGTAGACGGACCTGAAACTCACGGAACAGACACTGCTGTGCTCGGCGCTACGACAAACAATAAACTGAGCACCGGTGTCTATCTAACAAGCGTACTCCGTACTGTACAGTAGCACAACAAAAACAACGGTGAAGCCCATTACCTCAACCCGATTTAAGCTGATGTGAAGTGAGTGTGTACTACTGTACAATTAAATAACTGTTCTGTTGTGGGTTTATGGCCATAGAAAAGCTACGTATTACACATCTCACCGTATAAGCAGAGTTGTAGAAAGAGAGCTCTACCATGGAAATATACAATTTCCGGATCTATGTTCATATAACATTTTTACTTTCTCTATACGTAATATGTACATAGTGTATAGAGAAGGTATTGTATTGCACCCAAAAATTCCAACCCTAGATTTCACCGCAAATATATGTTTTGAGACCCCCTGAACCCAAAAGAAAAGCATTTTTATAAAAATGTCCGTGTGCGTGTCTGTCTGTCTGTCTGTGTGTATATCTGTGTGTGTGTGTCTATGGGCAGCATAGCTCAAAAATTAAAATACCGTATTTAGGTCTGGTATCTTCCAAGGAAATTCTATTTGATTAAAATCTCGTAAATATAAGGTATTTACCTGACAAATAAAATGTATATCTTGAAGTTTCTGGGAATAGGCTCAGAAGACTACTTTAGTCCGGATGAATTTTGCGAATTTTTGCATAACTGCTAAACCGTAAGAAATGGACAAAAACTTACTTTACAGGAAATGTAGAGCACATTAAAACACACAATTTATGTTATATATATTTTTTTCGTGGAGTTGATCGTTTTTAAGATATTCCTTGTTTTTGGTTTCAGCTTTAAAAAAATGTATACTTTTCTCATACAGGAATTTATCGTACAGTTTAGTATTTATCGTACTTTGCTGCACATACACACACAAAGGTAGTATAAACAAGCTAGAGAAAGTAAAACAATACCAATCTAGTTTTTTTCTTCATATTGAACAAACTATTTTACAAAGACGTATTCTTCTATCTAGTTCAAGATAACACAGGTATATACAGTATTTATTATAAAACCTGACAACTCGTGCAGTTTTACAAATGTTACAGCCTTGGATTTTATTCTCTGTACCCCTCTCTCAAATGTTTTTAAACGTGGTTACTATGGAATAGAAATCCGTTTCTTTGCGTGGCCAGAAGTTGACATGTTCCGGCATGAGAAATGTATAAGTCTTTTAAAACTTACAATAATAACAAGAATATCTTGAAGGCGGTCAACTTCACAAAAAATCTGATGTATTACACTCACATGCCTTTCTCTAGCTCTTCTACAAACTTCTTAGATAAGATTATTCTTCTTTCTGCACCTTGCTAATCGAGGTACTCATTAGCACAATGTTCTTATTACTTAGTTCCGTATAAGTAGGAAGAAAATAAGGGAATACACTGGGCTAAACCAATAGTCAAATGTTTAAAAAGTTGTCGTTAGGCGATTGTCATTACAAATCGCTTCCTTTCTTGGCCAGGAGTAGAACAAAAGAAAAACGGACACTTCCGTCTGAGAAAAGTGTAAGTACTTCACAACTGAAACTAATAACAATGAGTACCTCGAAAACGGTAAGATCCACGAGAAAAATGTATATGGCATTAGTTGTGTATTTTAAAAAAAAACTACATTTTTTGTATAGGAAGTCTTTGTCTATCTCTTATGGTTTACTAGTTACGGGAAATTAAGCAAAATTCATCCAGGATAAACAGGTCTTCAGAAGCTATTCCCAGAAAAATCAAGATATACATTTTATTTGTCAGGTAAATATCTTTAAAATACGATATTTTAATCAAAATCGTTAGAGCCATTTTTAAGAAAATCAAATTTTTCGAAAAAAGTTCCATGTAAAGGGTAGTTTGGGATGGGGGATTTTTCTCAAAAGCTTCGTGACGCATCCCTGGAAGATACTAAACTTAAATACCAGGTTTGGTATTTTAGCTACTATTCGTTTTTGAGTTATCGTTTTCAAAGACACACGGACACACAGCCACACACACACACACACACACACACACATACACACACACACGGACCTTTTCCAGAAAATGCTTTTTATGGATACAGGGGGTGTTAAAACATGTATTTCCAGTGAAATCTCGACATCGAATTTTTGGGTGGAATGCAATACTTCTCTATCCCTATGTACATTGTTCATATGGGGCTAGAGAAAGTAAAAATCTGATGTGTACCATTCACATGACTTTCTCTACTTCTGTGTAACAAATTATTGTTAATAAACTTATTCTTCTATTTACTTTATGCCAATCGAGAAAAAATTAGCAGAAATAGTCTTATTACTTGCCTCCTTGTAAGTAGAAGGGAAATATGGGAGTATCATAGGTTAAAGTGAAGTCAAAAGCTGGTTACTAGGTGACTGAAGTTCCTTCGTTTGAATGAACACGAGTTGACAAATTCCTGTATGAGAAAAGTACAATTTTTTCAAAGCTGAAACCAAAAACAAGGAATACCTCAAAAACGATCAACTCCTCGAAAAAAAATTATATAACGTAAATTGTGGGTCTCAATGTGCTCTACATTTTTTGTGTGGTAAGTTTTTGTCCATCTCTTACTGTTTAGCAGTTATGCAAAATTTCGTAAAATTCGTCCAAAGTAAAGTAGTCTTCAGAGGATATTCCCTGAAAATTCAAGATATGCATACTAATTTGTCGATATAAATATACGAAATTTTAATCAAAATCGTTAGAGCCATTTTTGAGAAAATCAAAATTTTCGAAAAAAGTTCCATGTAAAGGTTAGTTTGGGGTGGGGGGATTTTTCTCAAAATCTTCGTGTCGCATCCCTGGAAGATACTAAACTTAGATACCAAGTTTGGTATTTTAACTACTTTTCTTTTTTGAGTTATCGTGTTCACGGACACACGGATTCACGGACACACGGACACACACACACGCGCGGACCTTTTTGTGAAAATGCTTTTTTTAGATAAAGGGGGCCCTAAAACATATATTTCCGGTGAAATGTCGGTATCGAATTTTTTAGTGGAGTGCAATACCTTCTCTATACACTATGTACATAGTGCGTATAGAGAAAGTAAAAATGTATATGAAATAAATTTTGTTTTAACGAGCTCTACATCTTTTTGTGTAGTAAGTGTTTGTCTATCTCTTATGGTTTAATAGTTGTGCAGAATTCAGCAAAATGCATTCAGAATAAACAGAAGCTATTCCAATAAAATTCAAGACATGTATATTATTTGTAAAAGCAGTGCCTTAACATTTGGTATTTTAATCAAAACTGTTAGAGCCATATTTGAGAAAAACAAAATTTCAAAAAATTGTCCATGTAAATGGTAGTTGGGCATGAGAGAATGTTCTTGAAGATGTTTGTGCCGCATCCTTGGGAGATGCTGTACTTAAATACCAGGTTTGATATTTAACTGGCTTTTATTTTTTGAGCTATGCTGCCCATAGACAAACACGCACAAACACACACACACACACACACACACACACACACACAGAAATTCATTTTTTATATTCAAGAGGTCCTAAAACATGCATTTTTGGGTCTCGGTATTGAATTTTTGGGTGGAATTCAACACTTCTTGTATACCCTATGTGCATTGTAAGTGTAGTGAAATTAAAAACAAAATTGATCCAAAACGGTCAGCAAGAAATCCTAGAGTATTCAAATTTATTATTAATAAATATTAAGAAGCATAACGACTAATAACTGCGGCAAGGTTCCTCGTACTTACGTTAGTCATTTCAAATTCTAAAAGCGAGTCCCTTTGCATCCCAAGCACACGAGACACCTAGCCCGAGAAAGCTAGGCCGAAGCAAGTGTGCCATCTAAGGTCATAATAATATACTAACCAACTTCGCTCTTACTGAAGGAAGGCAGTCGGATAAAAGCGCGCATTCGAAACAGCACACTCCATAAAAAATGTATTTTATATAAATTATGCCTTTTGACGAGATATAATTTTTGTAAACCAAGTTTTTGTCGCCCTCTACGTTTATCAATTATGCAAAAGTAATCCTTAGTAAACAGGACTTCAGTGGCTATTCCTGGAAAGTCCAATATATAGGATGATTCAAAAATACTTTTACAAAAGTTGGGCATAGGTTCCTTACATCAAAGCAAGCAAATATATTCATATAAACACATGAACCAAAACCATTCATTCTCAATTTATTGAGGTTAAAAATGCTATTAATCAAAACATATAATTTTATTTTTGATGTTTGCAGCTTGTTAGGAATGTTCCGCACAAACCCCGATTGTAGCAAATTATGCAAATGTCCTCCTCTAGATTTGCCTGCACTGATCGAAACATGGAATGTCAAGCACTCCCAGCTCACGGGCTTCTATGATACGTAGATTAAGAGTTTCTTCATTTGGGAGGTCTGCGTAAATCAATGATTTAACGTGCTCTCAAAAGTTAAAACTCCAAAGGATTGAAGTCGGGGAACATGCAGGCCATAGAACCGGTCCCCATCTACCTATCCATTTGTGATGCTAAATACCAGCTAGTGAATCTCAAATGTGCTAGAGGTTCATGCATAAACCATATGTTTCTTCCTTTTTGCAAAGGTACATTCTCTAATAATTCTGGGAGACTTATAAGCCATGCTGGGGGAATGTATTACACGTCTCATAAATGGCGAATTTTAACAAGCAGCCATGGCAACCTAAGGCCAACTCTGCAGGGTAAATGATGTTATTAGCTTGGACCTGAACAGTCGTTCAAGGTGACTTTCATTAATCAACAGATAATGCGAAAACAAACGTTTCAGAGCATATATTTGTATGAACGTATTTTCATGTTTCGATGTCAGAAGTCCATCCCCAAATGTTGTAAAGTATTTTTAAAATCATCCTGTACACATTTTATTGTTGATAAAATATCTTAAACATGGTATTTTAATCAAAATCGTTATAGATTTTTTTTCAGAAAAACAATTTGTTTAGACAATTTTGCATGTAAAGTGTGGTTTAGTGGGAGAGAATTTTCTTAAAATACCTAACTTCTTTTTGCATCATTGGAAGATGCTACACTTAAATCCCAAGTTCGTAGTTTAACGTAGTTTTTGAGTTATGCTGTTCACTGCTCATGCAGACACGGACACACACAAACAAACCTGGATAGTTTTCTAAGTAGTGTACTCCCGATTATTCGTGTGCGGATTATCCGGTTTGTGGTTTATCCGTGTATCCCCCCCCAAAAAAAATTGTAGATTATTTTCTTTAGGAAACAACAATAACTAATCCGAAGCGTGACAATAAGTGCCACTTCTATTGTTTAAACGATCATCCCTTGACAACGGAGTACCGTTTCCACTGTTGTCGGCCTGCCTGTACCGTGTAATTTGAAAACAGGTTCTGTTTTTCTGATGTTGATCAGCGTGTAAGTGTCAACGAAGCAAGTCAAATGAAATTTGTAAAAGAGGTGGCGGAGAAACAAGATAAAAAACGTCTTCCATTCATATGATTTTCTCTACATCTCTATAACAAAATATTGTTAAAAAGTTTATGCTTCTATTTACTTCATGATAATCGAGAAAAAAATAGCAGAAATAGTCTTATTACTTGCTTCCTTGTAAATAGAAACGAAATAAGGGAGTGCCACAGGTTAAAGTGACAATCAAAGGCTAGTTGCTATGTGACTGAAGTTCCTTCGTTTGTATGGACAGGAAAAGACAAATTCCTGTATGAGAAAAATATAAATTTTTCAAAGCCGAAACCAAAAACAAGGAATATCTAAAATACGATCAACTGTACGAAAACAAAGTATATTACATAAATTGTGTTTTAACGTGCTCTACATTTTTTGTGTGGTAAGCTTTTGTCCATCTCTTACGGTTTAGCAGCTATGCAAAATTCCGTAAAATTCATCCAAAATAAAGAAGTCTTCAGAGGCTATTCGGGCCGCGCCGTGGCCAAGTGGTTAGACCATTTGCCTCTCACCTACACGGCCGGGGTTCGATCCCAAGCGACCGCACGTGAGATTTGTGGTGGACAAAGCGGTGCTGGGGCGGGTTTTCTTCGGGTACTCCGGTTTCCCCCGTCATCGCATTCCACCGGTGCTCCATCATCATTCATGTATCATCAGGGTCACCGCCTGCGGTGCCATAAGTAGCTAAAGCGAGCGTTAAACACTACAAAAAAAAAAGCTATTCCCAGAAAATTCAGGTAAAAATCTTTAACATAAAAATCGTTAGAGCCATTTTTGAGAAAATCAAAGTTTTCGAAAAAGGTTCGATGTAAAGAGTAGTTGGGGTGGGGTTATTCTTGAAAATCTGCGTGTCGCATCCTTGCAAGATACCAAACGGTCTTTTCGTTTTTGAGCTATGCTGTCCAAAGACACAAAGACACACAAGGACCTTTTTCTGAAAATGCTTTATTTGGATTCAGGGGGTCCCAAAAACATATATTTCCGGTGAAATCTCGGTAATGAATTTTTGGGTACAATGCAATACCTTCTCTAGACACTATGTACATTATACGTGTAGAGAAAGCGATTAGAAATAACTGAAAGTTTGAGAAGTGCAAACTATTGTAAAAGTAAGTGCTGGTTATGGGATTGGAATGCAGACTGTTTCCCAGGTCGTGAGGACCGCATTAGCCGGCCGGGAGGGGCTCGAGGCGCTGACCACGTCTCACCCTCCAATACTGCACCCCATCTATGACGTCTGTAGTGGACCGAGATGGAGGACGCAGCGGCCGGGCGGTAGGCCAAGGCTCCCCGTGAGCTGTCGTGCCATGGAGTTATGTTAATGCAGACTGTTTGGGACATTAAAAACAATAAGCAGAAAATACAGTGTTATGAGTGTTTTCTTCCAAACGTGAACATTTATTAATACCTTTATTAACCCGACGTTGATGGTGGTCGTCACGCTAACGCCAAAGGTCGACATGTGAGCGCGGGGCAGCAAAATGTTTACCCAGGTTTTAACACACTATTCTCGGTTACTTTCAGTAAATTTGAATGTTTAGTAAATATGAACATGTTTTTATGATTTTTTTTATTAAATAAATATTATAAAAGTACACAACTGAAAGCTACTGCTAACTTTAAATTTTAGTAGTGTTATGTTCCGCGTTATTTTATTAATATTTAACTCGTTTTCTTTAGTAGCAGCAAAATACTTTGATGACATACTGTTATACATTTATTATGACCTACATTTTACATTCCTCTACAAGTGCCGTAAATCTCACGTTGGTGCACTCCACTATCTTTTTACTTTCTGTACACGTAATATGTACATAGTGTATAGAGAAGGTATTGCGTTACACCCAAAAATTCGATACCGGGATTTCACCGTAAATACATGTTTTGGGTCACCTTGAATCCAAAAAAAGCATTTTCAGAAAAAATGTCCGTTTGTGTCTGTGAACACGATAACCATAATTACCAAACTTAGTATTTAAGTTTAGTGTCTTCTAGGGATGCGACACGAGGATTTTCAAGAAAATTCCCCTATTCCCCAACAACCCTTTGCATGACTCTTTTTTCTAAAATTTTGATTTTCTCTAAAATGGCTCAAACGATTTCGATTAAAATATGGTATATTAAAGATATTTATCTAACAAATAAAATATATATCTTGAATTATCTGGAAACAGCCTCTGAAGACTACTTTATTCTGGATAAATTTTACGGATTTGCATAACTGCTAAACCGTAAATGATGGACAAAAACTTACCACACAAAAAATATAGAACACGTTAAAACACACAATTTATGTTATGTACATTTTTTTCGTGTAGTTAATCGGCTTTGACATATTCCTTGTTTTTGATTTCAGCTTTAAAAAGCTATAATTTTTTCATACAGGAATTTGTCAACTCCTGTCCATACAAACAAAGGAACTTCAGTCACATAGCAACCAGCTTTTGACTTTCACTTTAACGTATGGTAAAAATGTCGTGTTATTTATGAACGCTTTTCAACTGCTGTGGTTCTCAGCGTCCCATTCTAAATTGGGCGTGAAAGACCGCTTAATTTTTCTCAGAGCCCTCTCAAACAGGCTTGAGGTTCTTTTACGTGCCGTAAATCTACGACACGGGACCAGCGGCTTTACTTCCCTTCCGCAGGAGGCCATGCTAAGGATTTTTATGCCCAAAAAAATCCATCCGCCGGGTTTGAACCCGCGACCTTGGGTATATGAAGTCATTAACGTATGGCACTCCCTTATTTCGCTCCTACTTACAAGGAAGCGGATAATAAGACTATTTCTGCTAATTTGTTCTCGGTTAGCAAGAAGTAAATAAGAGCATAAGCTTTTTAATAATAATTTCTTGCAGAGATGTAGCGAAAGTAATGTGAATGGAACACATCAGATTTTTCTAATACGCTATCTGGTAAAAACAATTGCAATAATTCCAGTTCTTGCATACTAAGATCCTTGTTTTACAACTAAGGGACGAATAACAATATTCCACTTCCCAGTTTACATAATAATGTAAGTAGGATAATGATCAGAATTTGATCCATCTGCAGATATTTCAGACGTAGTATGATGATCACGGTATATGGAATTTCCCTTGCAAACAAATTCAGTGTTTCCCACCTGACCAGGTAAGTTATGTCATAAAAAAGTCAAATGATGAGGGGATTCATTTTCAATCTCCATTTATTTTTATTCTTGTCGTTCCATCAATGATAGCATACTAATACAGACTGCGGTGCATTGTTAGCCGATAATGTGGCCACTCTGTAAGTAATTCTTACGAATTCTTGTCTCGGTACCTCAGAAAGAATAACACGTTAATCGGACAAAAATTGCTCCACCAATAGTCGACATGTGTGAGCTTTACGCTCAGTTCGGTGCATGAGCTAATTCTTTTTTTATTTTGTAGGGAATTAAAATATTGAAATGCTCTCTAGTATTCATTAACTTGCTCCATAAACATGCTTTGAAAGGTAGTATGAAAATTAAAAGCAGACAAGATAGAGTAATTTTTTAATCAAAGCGACTAACGACGGGCTAAAATTAGAATTTATTGTTTTGAATTCATTTATTATTTTATATTATACGGAACTGTGACTGTAATTCTGGACCGTCCGCAAGAAAAAGCATGAAGAGATTCGATGACCTAGATGCTGCTCTTTTACAATATTCAGCCAAAAACGATCAAAAGTTGTCATTGTTTCAGGCGATGTGTGCTGAAAAGGTTTATTTCTTCATGAAGGGTTAGAGGGAGCATTTAATGCTTCAAACAACGACTCGGGGTTCTCAAACATACTGCAAGAAAAGTTCGAAGTGCTGTGCAAAAAAATGTTAACGCCTCTCAGAGGCAAACCAACAAAATGGACATTTTAAGAAATAAATAGGCCTGCAATACCTATGCACAGAACAGAATACATTTTTGAACAAAGAATGCATTTTGAAAAAAAAAAACAACTTTTAAACGTAATTTTCTATTTAAATATGTATGCTGTACCTTAAAAAGGTGGGAGGATCAGATTAATTCTACATCTAGGAAAGCGTAGAAGACATTGCATTTCGTAATGAGAAAACTGAAGAAGGGGAGCACAAAGTCCAGGGAAATTGTCTACATGTCCTTAGCTCAGCCAGTTATGGAATATGGAGTAGCATGCTGGAACCCATACAGGGTTAATCAAACTGATTCGCTGGAAAAGATACAGAGAAGGGTGGTTAAATTCATAAAGAGAGGTAAAGATTTTGCACCTACGAAAGAGGAAGAGAATAAATGGGAACCGCTGAAAGTTAGGTGTAAAACATATAGGTGGACGTTAGAAAAACCAGCATACTATGGATCATTTGTATAAAATTAAGGGTAGAGGGTACAGAACCGACAAAGGAAACTTTTCTTTTATTAATAGGACCATTGGAGAATGGAATGAATTGCCTATAGCAGCCTTTCAGGGCTGCCCTCTGACCTTAAATAAGTTCAGGGTTAATTTAAAGAGAGTAAATGTTAGTAAATTTGAGTAAATATTGTGAAGTAATTAAGGATGTCAAAAACTGTGTTAGCGATATTATTATTCATGTATAGTATTTATATTGAGGCTTCATAATGACTGTTAATAAACTAGCTGGTAATTGACATAAGTATTGCTATACTGAATAATAAGTAGCTAGATATTTAAAAATAACAAGTATATATAATATGTTAGTTGTATTACTATTCTTAATTTAATTTTAAAGTTATTATTGTTGGTGAATTTTGTACATTTAACTCTGCCACCGGGCAGCACCCAATTGCAGAGATTAATACATACATACAAAATCATTAAATTATGGGTTTCTCGATTCTTCGTGCTTCTTCTGGCCCACATTACCCCGGATAATCGAGAGTATACTGAATTATTTTTATTCAGGAAATCTCAAAGTGTGCATTTCCAATGAAATCTTGGTATCGAATTTTGGGTTTCAATACCTTCTCAAGCTCTTCAGTACTTTTTGCAGAAACTAAAATATATTTTAATTAATGCTTATTTTAATCATCATTATTAGACAGAAGTGTAAGCTTTTGCAAGAAACATTGATGGAGAATAGGTAGGGACATTTATACGAATGTAACCTTCAATTGTTTTACTCACGGAGTCTTAAAACTTATATTTGCTGTGAAATCTCGGTATAAATTTTTGAGTTGAATGCAATACTATTTTAGTTATTGTAGGCAGCTAGAGGAGAAAGAAAACAAGATACCCATAAATATACAGGAATTAATTTCATTAATAGTTCGAGGCCGGCTTACTCCCCGTATGTAGGACTGACATTCCCCTATGACTTACAAGCGGATGCCTAGGGGTCATAACCCTGTCGGGAAGCCAACGGCATAAAACCAAAGGCATGCCTCCGTGGTCGAGAGACTTCTCACCCGGAGGTCACGGTTTCGACTCCCAGCCAAGGCGGGGAATTTTTCTTTAACCAGAATTATTTTCTATTCTCCACAAAGTCTGGAACTATGAATGTGAGAGTGAATGTGTGTATGTTTGACGAAAATAAAACGATTTAAACCCAACGTAAAGATCCCAGTGTTTTAATATAAAGCCCCCGATATGACCTTAGATCTTAAAGGGCTATAATAATAATAATAATAATAATAATAATAATAATAATAATACCGTGATGAGAGGCAAATATTAAATAACAATTAAAGAATAAATTAAAATTTAGTTATAGTACTAATATACATTATATATATTATATATAATATGCCATTAAATAATGTGTTTCCTATTAAGATTTTTCGAAATATCTATGGAATATTACAATATTTAAATAAATATTCCAAAAAGAAGCACCACAGAATGAAAAACCTGGAATGCGTGGTCCATAGCCAGGCATGAGCGTGAGGAAGTGGATGATATGAAATGCAAGTGAAATGGATGTTAGGAAAGATGATGATGGAGCACCGGTGGAATACGATGGCGGTGGAAACCGGAGAATTCGGAGAAAATCCGGCGCCGCTTTGTCTACCGCAAATGCAACATCGATCACTTAGGAGCGAACCTGGGTTAACTAGTTGAGAGATAAATGCTCTAACCACTCGCCTCTCACCTAGACGACCCGAGTTCGATTGCAAGTGACCGCAAGTGACATTTGTGGTGGACAAAGCGGCGCAGGGGCGTGTTTTCTCCAGTTTCCCCTGCCATAGCTCAATTTTCATTTCATGTATCTCCAGTGTCAACGCCTGCGGTACCAGGGTAGTAAAAGCGAGCGTTAAACAATGTTAAAAAATCTTATGTGTTCCATTCACATGACTTTCTCTATATCTCTGTAACAAATTGTTGTTAATAAGCTTATCTTTTATTTATTTCATGCTAATCGAGAAAAATTAGCAGAAATAGTCTTATTTCTTGCATTATTGCAAGTAGAAGTGAAATAAGGGAGTACATAGGTTAAAGTGAAAGCCAAAAGCTGGTTGCTAAGTGACTGATGCTCCTTTGTTTGTATGGACAGGAATTGACAAATTCCTGTATGAGAAACGTATGTTTTTCAAAGCTGAAACCAAGAAATAGGAATATCTAAAAAACATCAACTCCACGAAAAAAATGTTTATAACATAAATTGTGTGTTTTTACGTGCTCCACATTTTTTGTGGGTTAAGTTTTAGTCTATCTCTTACGGTTTAGTCGTTATGAAAAATTCATTCGGAATAAAGTAATCTTTAGAGGCTATTCACAGAAAATTCCAAATATACATTTTATTTGTCAGGTAAATAACTTTAATATACGAAATGTTAATCAAAATCGTTAGAGCCATTTTTTAGAAAATCAAAATTTTCGAAACAAGTTCCATGTAAAGGGTAGTTTGGGGTGGGGGAATTTTTCTCAAAATCTTCGTGTCGCATCCCTGGAAGATACTAAACTTAAATACAAAGTTTGGTATTTTACCGACTTTTCGTTTTTGAGTTATCGTGTTCACAGCACACGGACACACGGACCTTTTTGTGAAAATGCTTTATTTGGATATTGGGGACCCTAGAGCATATATTTCCGCTGAAATCTCGGTATCGAATTTTTGGGTGGAGTGCAATACCTTCTCTATACACTATGTACATTGTGCATATAGATAAACTAAAAATATACATCTCTATTGTGTTTACACAGATCACACCACATATAGACGTGCAGGGCAAAGATCAAGGTCAGAGGAGGGTCATCCGTGTGAGCTGTTTTAAGTTAAAGGTCGTACGTGCGTGTTAGGGAATTATAGAATTCTAAAACAGCAGGAAATTTACCTCATAATTATAAAAAATCAGTTGTATTTCCTTATTATGACTTTCTCTACATCTCTGTAACAGATTATTGTTAATAGGCTTATTCTTCTATTTACTTCATGCTAATCGAAAAAAAATAAGCGGAAATAGTCTTAGTATTTGCTTCCTTGTAAGTAAAAGCGAAATAAAGCGGTACCATAAGTTAGTGATACTCAAAACTGTTTGCTATGTGACTGAAATTCTTTTGTTTGTGCGGACAGGAGTTGACACCTCCTGCATGAGAAAAGTATAGGTTTTTTAAAGCTGAAACCAAAAACAAGGAATATCTCATAAACGATCAACTTCACGAAAAAAATGTGTATGACATCATTTGTGTGTTTTAACGCGCTCTACATGTTTTGTGTGGTAAGTTTTTGTCCATATCTCACGGTTTAGCAGTTATGCAAAATCCCGTAAAATTCATCCAGAATAAAGTAGTTTTCAGAGGCTATTTCCAAAAAGTTCAAGATATAAATATTATTTGTCAGGTAAATATTTTAATCAAAATCGTTAGAGCCATTTTTGAGAAAAACAAAATTTCGAAAAAAGTTCCATCTAAAGGGTAGTTTGAGGTGTGAGGGTTTTCTTGAAAATCTTCGTGTCAAATCCTTGGAAGATACAAAACTTAAATGCCAAGTTTGGTATTGAACAGTCTTTTCGTTTTTGAGCTATGTTGTTCTCAGACACACACACCTGTTTTTGGATTCAGGGAGACCCAAAACATGTATTTCCGTTGAAATCTCGATATGGGATTTTTGGGTGCATTACAATACCTTCTCTATACACTATGTACATAGAACGTGTAGAGAAAGTAAAAAACAGAAACTCTGCAAATAATAGATAATTACAAGTCCTCCAAAGCCTATAGCAATATTTGCGCTTGTTCACTTCCCATTTTGAATAGGCTCTAAGGGATATTTTAACTACGGGCGGTATAAAATATTCAAGTAAGAAACATTAGGAACTCCAAGAGTCCTCTCTGAGATGTTGTGAAAGCTGAAAATTACCATAATAGCTGTTAATTATCATCTTTTAGACGGGGTGCTTTAAATTTTCAGACGCCCAAACGTAGCCACTTGTTTGTGATATTCATCTAAAACCAAGGCTCACGAGCCGCTTTTGTATAGCCGATCAAAAAAATTACAAGCAGTATAAATATAAAAAAAAATCTTATGTGTTACACTCATATGACTTTCTCCAGCTACTCTACAATTAAACTTCTTAAGAAAGATAATTCTTCTTTAAACACTACGCTAATCGAGATAAACAATAGCAGAATTTTATTCCTTAGTTCATTATAAGTAGAATGGAACTAGGGAATGAACTAGGCTAAAGTGATAGTGAAATGTTTTAAAAACTGTGGTTATCCGATTGTCATTGCAAATCGTTTGTTTCCTTGGCCAGGAGTAGAACAAAAGAAAAACGGATACTTCCGTCTGAGAAAATTAAGTACTTAACAATTGAAACTAAGAGCAAGGAATAACTCAAAAGAAGATCAACTAAAATAATGTATATAACATAAATTCTGGGTTTTAACGTCCTCTACATTTTTTTGGGTGCTAAGTTTTTCTCCATCCTTTACGGTTTAGCACTTATGCAAAATTCCGTAAAATTCATCCAGAATAAAGTGGTGTTCAGAGCGTATTGCCAGAAAATTCAAGATATACATTTTATTTGTCAGATAAATATCTTTAATATACGACATTTTAATCAAAATCATTAGAGCCATTTTTGTGAAAATCAAAATTTACAAAATAAGTTCCATGTAAAGGGTAGTTGGGGGATGAGTGCTTTTTTTTTTTTTTTGGATTCAGGGGGACCCAAAACATGTATTTCGGGTGAAATCTCGTTATCGATTTTTTGGGTGGAATGCAATACCTTCTCTATATATTATGTGCATACTACGTGTAGAGAAAGTAAAACTTTATTTTTATATATGCTTCATGCTAGTCGGGATTAAGATTAACAGAAATTTTGTTATTATTTTCGTTTTCTATGCATTATTTTCTGTCTTATGTCTTCTTCGGACTGTATTTCCTGCCAATTAATGTAACATAGTTCTCCTTTTTACTTTCTCTAACACGTATGTACAATGTGCATAGTAGTTAGAGAAGTTATTGAATTCCAACCAAAATTACAATACCTAGATATCGTTAGAAATACCTGCTTTGAGACGCCCTGAGTAAAACAAACCGTTGGTGTTTGTGTAGGTGTGTGTGTGTGTGTGTTTGTTTGTTTGTGTGGGTGGACAGCATAGGAACTGAAAGTCCCGTTAAATAGCAAACTTGATATTTAACTTCAGGATTTTCCAAGGATGCTACTCTCAGTTTTCAAGAAAGTACTCCACTCCCATCTACCCATACATGGAGCATTCTTAGGACTCAAAAACAGCATAATTTTATGTATTTTCATTACAAACGAAATGTATATCATGAATTTTCATGGAATAGCCTCTGAAAACCTTTTATTTGTGGATGAGTTTTGTGTAATTGGTAAACCATGAGAGATAGACAAAAACTTACTTCACAAATATTATCGATCTCTTAAAATCACACAATTTATGTCATAGCTTTTTATAAAGTTAACAACTGTTTCCAAGATATTCCTTGTTATTGATTTAAATTTTAGCTACTTACACTTTTATCAAACATTTCGTCTTTCATTTCATTTCTCTTTTGTATTACTCTGGTTGCACAAATATTTCAACTATTTTATACATAGCGACCCTTATTTCCTTTCTACTTATAAGGAACTAATAGACCACTTCTGCTAATGTTTAACTGGATTAGCATAGTGTAGATAAAAGAGTAGTCTTGTATAAGAATAGTTTGTTTGCAAAACAGGTAGAGAAAGTCATGTGAATGGAACACATCAGACTATTTTAGTGGTCGTCCTATGATTCTTCTTTAGTGTGGTTTATAACATAGAAATGGTTGTCTAAGAAAGCTAGAAATGATGCTCTTTGCATGTGATCCTTAACAAATATTGCTGTATATGTTTTATCATACACTGTTCTTCCAATCGTTTGTTTATTTCAACTTTGTTAAACGGATCTGCTTTTGTGACACCCAAAATTTATCTCATCTTTGCAGCCTACAGCCTTAACTTATCACGATTTCCAATTACCCATGTTGTACGTGCGTATTTCAGTGACAAGAATACTATGGATTCTTAGTTATATTTCCTTCCACGTAGAATGAATGAATGACTTAATACTAAAGAGTGAACTTCGACCCGCCGTAGCAAAGAGGAACGTTGAGGTGAAAGAAGTGCAGTAGACTATAAGCAGATCGGCTGACAGAAACGTGTAGAGATCCCTAATAATTCAAAAATTGATTCCTTAAAAACAACGGGTGCCTCCTCAGAAACACCTTCCCTCTGGTGAACCGCGAAGAACTCGACCTTACCTAAGGCGTCTCAGAGAAGGCTGCCTGTTATGGTCGAGAGCAGCATTCCAGTGAGCAAGGATCTACGTCAAAGGAGAAGCAAAATAATTGAAATGAGGAAAAGCATATTCCTGGTAAAAGAGGAACCACAGAAACTTATCCAACTGAAAAAAATCTGATGTGTTTCTTTCACATAACTTTCTCTACATCTCTGTAAAGAATTATTGTAGAAAGCTTATTCTTCTGTCTACTTTATTCTAATTGAGATAAACATTAGCAGAAATGGTCTTGTTACTTAGTTCCTTGTAAGCAGAAGGGAAATAAGGGAATATACTAACCAAAACCGAAAATGTTTTAAAATGTTGATCTTATGGAATTGAAATCCAATTATTTACGTTTCCAGGAGTTGACAGCTCCTGTATGAGAAAGGTTTAAGTACTTTTAAAATTGAAACCAAAAATCAAGCAATATCTCGAAAACGGTCAACTCGACGAAAAAAATGTATATGATATAAAATGTGTGTAGTATGTTTTTGTACATCTCTTATGGTTTACCAATTCAGCAAAACTGACAAAAATTCATCCAGAAAAAAGAGGTTTTTCCGAGGCTATTACCAGAAAATTCAAAACATACATTTTATTTCTCACTTAAAGTATTAAATATAAGGACTTTAAATTGCTACAGTCCTTTTTGAGAAAACCAAAATTTTTTAGTTTTTTCCAAGTAATGGGTAGTTGGAATGGGGGGATTGTGTTGAAAACGTTTGCATTGCGTCCTTGAAAGATGAGCTTAAATATCAACTGTCGTGTTTTACTGATTTTTCGTTTTTGAGCCACAGACACCCCACACTCATACACTGACAGATACACTCGTGGACATTTAAAAAAAATGGCTTCTGTGGGTCCCAAAACATGCATTTCCGGTGAAATCTAGATATCAAAATTTTGGGTGCAATACAGTAGAGAGAGTCAAATTCACGAAAAAACATGATCAGGGAGGCAGCCCTAAGGAACAAACCCAGTATCTCTCGAATGCCATCTCGCACGTTACTTCGGAACCCCTTCGTACGGTGCATAAACAGAACTCCTCACTTCTTTTTACTTTCTCTACACGTACCATGTACATAGTGTATAGAGAAGGTATTGTAACGCACCCAAAAACTAGATACGAGATTTCACCGGAAATACATGTTTTGGGCCCCCCAGAATCCAAAAAAGGTTTTTCTGGAAAAATGTTCATGTGTGTATGTGTGTGGACAGCATAGCTCAAAAACGAAAAGGCCGTTCTATACTAAACTTGGTATCTTACAAGTATGTGACACGAATATTTTCAAGAAAATCCCCCAACCCCAACTACCCTTTTCCTGGAACTTTTTCGAAATACGGGGTTACTACAAAGGAAATAGACAGCTTCAGCTGCCTGTAAAACAAAACCTATTAGAGATAGCAACCTAATTATTCTGGAGGTATGTTGAGAAACTTTCAAAGTTTTGTTTGCTACTATTGGTAACGCTGTAGTGTTCTGTTTGTTGTTGCAGAAGCTGAAATGGCGGAAAATCCTGTGGAAAAGGCATATTGCGTGTTGGAATTTGCTAGAACGCAATCAGCAACTGTTGCCCAACGACATTTTAGAACACGTTACCACAAAACGCCACCGACTAGACAGTCAATCTACGACTGGTATAGAAAATTCGAGACAACGGGATGCTTGTGCAAAGGGAAGAGCTCGGGAAGACCAAGAGTTTCGGAAGAAAACGTTGAACGTGTTCGTTCTGCCTACATAAGAAGCCCACAGAAATCGACATCTAGGGCAAGCATGCAATTACAAATTCCACAGAAAACTGTATGGAAAATCTTGCGGAAGCTACTGCACATGATGCCTTACAGATTACAGATGTTGCAGTTTCTGAGTGAAGAAGATAACGTCATACGGCGTGACTTTTGCATTGACATGTTGCGACATGATGAAGACGATGCTGGTTCTTGTGAGCGCATCATTTCATTTTTGTGGTAACGTGTTCTAAAATCTCGTTGGACAACAGTTGCTGATTACGTTCTAGCAAATTCCAACACGCAATATGCCTTTTCCACAGGATTTTCCGCCATTTCAGCTTCTGCAACAACAAACAAAACACTACAGCATTACCAATAGTAACAAACAAAACTTCGACAGTTTCTCAACATACCTCCAAAATAATTAGGTTGCTACCTCTAATAGTTTTTGTTTCATAGGCAGTTGAAGTTGTCTATTTCTTTTGTAGTAACCCTGTACTTGATTTTCTCAAAAATGGATCTAACGATTTCGATTAAAATATCGTATATTACAGATATTTACCTGAAAAATAATATGAATATCTTGCACTTTCTGGGAATAGCCTCTGAAGACTTTATTCTGGATGAATTTTACAGAATTTTGCATAACTGCTAAACTGTAAGAGGTAGACAAAAACTTACCACACAAAACATGTAGAGCACATTAAAACACACAATTATGCTACATACATTTTTTTCCTGGAGTTGATCGTTTTTGCGATATTTCTTGCTTTCTGCTTCAGCTTTAAACAACTTACTTTTCTCATACAGGAATTTGTCAATTCGTGTCACTTAGCAACCAGCTTTTGACTATCGCTTTTGACTATCACTTTAGCCTATGGTACGCCATTATTTCGCTTCTACTTACATAAGCAAGTAATAAGAGTATTTCTGCTAATTTTTTCTAGATTAGCATGAAGAAAATATAAGGATACGCTTTCTACCTTGTTGCAGAGATGTAGAGATAGTCATGTGAATGGAACGCGTCAGATTTTTTCCTGTAATTGCATTATATAATTAGACCTGGAGGAAGCATAAAAGAGTCATACCTTAGAAGTAGTCCACCTCTGACACCAGTTAGAAATTATCATCACTTTCTAGTGCCTCCTCTCAGAACTAGGCCCACCTCTGACACCAGTTACAGATTATCGTCAGTACCACTGCCTCCCCTCAGAAGTAGGCTTCCTGGATGATACCATCCTGAGATGACCACCAGAGTACAGAAGCCACGCCCAGGAACAGTTGTCCAACACGCCCACATCCTGGCAATTACGCTATATCTTGCTCGAGAGAGGGTAGAGTTTGGATCCACGCCAAGGAGCCTTGTTTCGCAGAATACCTCACCAAGATTTGTCCAACAGATGGAAACCTGCTGCTTGTATTGAATCAGCAGAGTAAAATATACGACCTCATATTTAAAATTCTATGCTTACGTTTGCTCTTTGCTACCAGAGAGAAAAACTACAAGCATATTGTGACACATACATCGATGAATTAGTATAGTACTACCACAAAAATCTGATGTGTATCATTCACATGATTTTCTCTACGTCTCTGCAAAAAGTATTAAAAAGCTTATGCTTCTATTTACTTCATGCTAATCGATAAAAAATAGCAGAAATAGTCTTATTACTTGGTTGCATGCAAGTAGAAGCAAAATAAGGGAGTACCATAGATTAAAGTGATAGGAGTTTACAAATTCCAGTATAGAAAAGATTAACTTTTTCAAAGCCGAAAAGAAAAACAATGAATGTCTAAAAAACGATGAACTCCACAAAAAAAATGTATATAACATAAATTATGTGTTTTAACAAGCTCTACATTTTTCGTGCAGTAAGTTTTTGTCCATCTCTTACGGTTTACCCATTATTCAAAATTCCGTACTATTCAACCAGAATAAAGTACACTTCAAAGGCTATTCAAGATATACATTTTATTTGTCAGGTAAATATCTTTATTATATGAAAGTTTAATCAAAACCGTTAGAGCCATTTTTGAGGAAATCAAAATGTTCGAAAAAAGTTCCACGTAAAGGGTAGTGGGGGTGAGGGATTTTTCTCAAAATCTTCGAGTCGCACCCTAGAAGATACTAAACTTAATTACCAAGTTTGAGTTATCGTGTTCATAAACTCACGGACACAAGGACACACACACATGAACCTTTTTCCAAAAATGCTTTTTTTAGATAAAGGGGACCCTAAAACATAGGTATATTTCCGGTGAAATCTCGGTATCGAATTTTTGGGTGGAGTGCAATACCTTCCCTATACACTATGTACATAGTGCGAATAGAGAAAGTAAAATATGTAATGTGGTACATTCTCGTTACTTTCTCTATGCATATCCTTTACTTTTATGCTACTTTTATATGCGCATAACTTATGAACAAATTAAAATAACGCGTACTAAATAAATAAATAAAAATGTAACTTCTGTAAAAAGAATTTGAAAGTAATAATAATCTCAAGTATGGATGGAAATGATTCCAATATAAAAGCACGTAATAAAATCTAATGTATAGAATTTACATCACTTTCTCTACATTTTTGTAACAAATTATTCTTAAAAAGATTATTTTTCTATTTACTAATGCTAATCGAGAAAAAAATGAGCAGATATTGTTTTTTTACTTGCTTCCTTGTAAGTAGAAGGGAAATAAGGGAATAATACCCACTAAAGCGATAGCCAAATGTTTTAAAACTTGGTTTCTATGTGATTGAAGTTCCTTAGGTTTTGTGGCCCGGAGTCTAAAACTTCCATGTGAGAAAGTATAAAAGTAGTTTAAAACTGAAACAAATAACAAGGAATATCTTAAAAAGGGTTAACTACTCGAAAAAAGTGTATATAACATAAATTGTGTGTTGAACGGGATATTCCTTGTTATTGGTTTTAGTTTTAAGCTACACAAATTTTCTCAAACGGGAAACGAGCCTTTGTTTTATCTCTCTTGTTTTACTGCATGTCATTCAAAGCAAATAGAATCTCATTTGTTTCACATAAAGACAGCTTTTATAATATATGACTATAGCTTTAGCCTAATGTATTTTTTTTTATTTCCGTTGATAAGAAGCAAGTAATAAGAGGACTTCTGCTGATGTTCATTTCAATTTGCATGATGTAGATAAAAGAATATTCTTTTTTAAGAATAGTTATATATTGAACAGGTAGAGAACTTATGTGTATGGAGTACATTTTTAACTATTACTTTTTGCATACATGTAGAGAAAGTCATGTTAATTAAAGTCATTAAAGCCCATATACATTTTTTAAAATAATATCCTTGAGCATTTTCCAATATCGAGACTCCAGCAAATTCCCCACACGCTTTACACGGAAACATTTTTAAAATTTGTGTTTCTCTAATAGTGCCACTAACGATTTTTATTAAAGTATGAGTAAGATATTTTCATGAGAAATGAAATGAATGCCTTGAATTTTCTGAAAATAGCCTTGGAAATTACCTGTTTTCTACATGACGTTTGCATAACTGGTATAAGTAATAATAATTCTCAAACAAAATCTTACTAAAAAGAAAATATATCTCGTTAATACAAAGAACTTGTGAAATGGATTTTCATTTACTGACAATCATTTCGGAGGCATTGCTTAATTTTGGTTTAAATTTTAGAAAACTGATATTTTTCTCAAAAGGAAAGCAATTACTAGTATTTACATGCTTCATCGTACCCCTTTAGAGACAACAGAATTTCGCCATCACATAAAGACCTACTCTTAAGGTCGCCCTCCGTGGTGTAATGGTTACCATGCTAACTTCATACACCCAAGATCGCGGGTTCAAACCCGGCGGAGGACGATGGACTTTTTCGGGCGTAAAAATCTTTAGCATGGCTTCCTTCGGAAGGGAAGTAAAGCTGTGGGTCCCGTGTCGTAGATTTAGGGCACGTAAAAGAACCTCAAGCCTGATAAGAGAGGCCTCTGAGCAAAATTAAGCGATCTTTTACGCCCAATATAGAATGGGACGTTGAGAAACAAAGCAGTTAAAGAGCGTCCATAAATAACAGGCTATTTCATTTCCTACTCTTAATATATTTGTACATGGCTTTAGCCTATAAGTTAGTGTGTACTATAACTCTTAATTTAAATATTTATCACTATTAGCTGGAAGTGGATAGTTAAATAGGGCTTTTAAGAATAATATATAGCCTAAGAATTGCCTTTATACGGCCAGGAGAAAAATAAAAGATCGGTGCAATGAAAGAGAACCTTCTGTATCAGAAAACGTTCATTAATTGAAATTAAAACCAATGATATGGAATACCTCAGAAACGGCTACAAGAAAATGTAAATATATTTTGTGTTTTCACGAGATCTATGTTTCAGTGCATTAAGTTTTTTTATTTTTTTTTATTTATTTCTTACGGTTTATCAGTTTTGCAAAGGTCATTCAGAATGAAGAAACCTTCAGAAGTTATTCCTAGGAAACTAAGATATACCGTTTACTTGTCATGAAAATATATGTTTAAAATGCAGCATTTTGAATAAAATCGTTAAAGTCATTTTTAAAAATAAGAAAATTAAAAAAATGTTACTTGTAACTGGTACTTTGGGATGAGGATATTTTCGTGAAAATTTTCGTGGCACATCCTTGGAAGTTATTAAATACCTATTTTTTAGGTAGTAGCTTTTACTACTTGTGGCACCGCAGGCGATGATTCTAGTGATACATGAATGAAGACGGAGCACCGGTAGAATGCAATGGCGGGGGAAACCGGAGAACCCGGAGAAACCCGTCCCTGGGTCGCTTTGTCCAGCACAGGGTCGCTTGTGATCAAAACCGTCTTGTCTATGTGAGAATCAAGTTGTCTAACCACTCGGCCACTTGAATACCAAGTTGCTGCTTTTTGAGTTATGGTATCCAAACGCACACATACATTTTTTTAAATGTATTTCAGACCTTTTTCTAAAATTGCTTTTTTTCTTTTGGAATATAGTATCTTAACTATATTTCCGAAGAAATCCCGTTATTGAATACTTGGGTTGAATACAATACCTTATCGACTTACTATATACATTGTACAAAAGTGCTAGACAAGTACAAATCTGATGTGTTCCATTCACATATCTTTCTCTAGCAGTTCCTTAAAAATACTATTCTTACAAAAGAGTATTATTTTATCTACTCCATGCTAATGGAGATAAACATGAGCGGAATAGGTCTTAGTAAGTGAAAGGGAAATAAGGGAATACGTTATGCTAAAGCGATAGCTATATCTTTTAAAACGTGTTCGCTATAGGAAATATTCGAGGTTCGGTTCGCTTTACATGGTCCCGTTTGAGAACAGTTAGCAAGTTAAAATCTGAAACGAATAACAAGGAATATCTCAAAAAGGCCAACTCTACAAGAAAATGTGATTAAAATGAATTATCTACACTGCTGTAAATAATTCACTCGACGCGTAGATAGTTTACAGCTACCCCTATGCGCCAATACTACAGACACTCACGAGTCATACAATTCACAACCCACTGGAGCACCTCTGCCTTCCTTTGTAGAGAGAAAATGAGGTCATAGACTTTTTGGAAGCTTTTCGAAGGTACTATAAAACCAAAGCTTAGAGAAACATCTCGAATATTGGGAAGAAAAATTACACGAGAAGAACCTCACGTCCCTAAGGATCTGGTTGTAATGCGCCGTTGTTTACGCATCCAACTGCAATGTCTCACATTCCAGCGCCACCGCCGCGTACCAGAGCGAACATGAAGGGGATCATATATCCGAGAGCATTGTTACATTGTGTTTAATGAAATATACATTTTTTGTGTGTTAAGTTTTTGTCTATCTCTTAAGGTTTAACTGTTATACAAAACTCAGCCAGAATAAAAAGGTCTTCAGAAGAAATTCCCAGAAAATTCAATACAGATTTGTTTTTGTAATATGAGTAATTTAAATATTGGTGTTTCAATTAAAATCATTGTAGGCATTTTTGAGAAAAACAAAATGCTCTAAAACGTTTTCATGTAAAGGGTAATTTGCAGGTGTCAGTTTTCTTTTTTTAAATTCCTTGTGTAGCATTCTTAGCTTAAACACCAAGTTTGGAATTTAAAGGTCATTTAGTTTTTGAGATATGCTATCCACTGATACACACGCGCGCGCACCTTTTTCTAAAAACTGTTTTTGGACTCAAGTGGTCTGAAAAGAAATATTTCAGGCCAAATTCCGTTATTGAATGTCTAGGTGGAATACTACTTATATTGTATTTACGTTTTAGAGAAGTAAAATTTAATTATCTGTGACGAATTTGAAAATGTTAGCTTCTAGGTTTTTAGGTTGGATATGGTTCACTCGTATAAAGTTTGTAATGTTACTCTATAAAATAATTTTGCATTTGTATGCCTTAAATGAAAGTGTTCTACATGCTTTAGCAGTAGTTTGGGATGCTAACATGGTATGCTGCTGATGATGGTACTCGAACCAACGGTAGGAGACGTTTCTTTGGCAGCCACAACAAAGAGAAAGACAGAGAGAGACCGAGTTAAGATAGCAAAACGTTTGGAAACATTCCAAGCCGCACTTTAAATCCTTAACATGGCGGAGAGAAGTGTAAGAGGAACAAAGAATACACCTCCTTACGTCTCTGTCATTTTGCGACGTACGAAAGCACTTGGCACTCGTTCAGCAGTTTTTGTTGTAGCAACACAAACGTAAACGGACGGCAGTAAGTAAGTCGATCGTTCTCAGCATCCTCCAATATTAAGGACCAAACTTATCAACTAGAGACGCAGATCAAGATAGCGGCTCAGCTCAGGATACTAATACAAGAGCCACCCAAAAGGAACGAATGATTTGGCATAACTAAACAATATAGAAAGATAACAACACGAAACTTTATTTACAAAATTACAGTGCCATACTCTATTTCTCCACTTAAACGTCTTTGCTATTAAAGTATTTAATTTTTTTTTTTTCTCTTTAACTAAGTTAGATGTGAACAACTTGAATTTAGCGCAATTCCGGAATTCTTCTCTAATCCACTGCAGTAACAACTTCCTAAAGTTAACAGGTGGTAGCACTGTGTCTTTAGCAAAATGGCTGACATCGAGGTGCTTATTAGCATTCCGTAAACGAATCCTTGCATGCGGAAGGTGAAACGCCCATTCGTATTTATGAAAGGATGAAAAATATGATGCAACAATGGATGTCAGCACTGTTAGTAGATGGGTCCGTCGCTGTACTAAAGCAGAAGGTTGATGAAAATCGGAGCGGTAGACCGGTGACTGCAGTGACTCCACGCAACATTGAGCGAGTGGATGGGATCACTCGTAGTGACCGCCGGGTAACAGCGGATTAATTGTGTTGCATTATGCCCCTCAGTAAAGACAGTGAGATGACTAATGTTCAACAACTGGGGAACTCAAAAGTCTGTTCACGGTGGGTGCCAAGGGTGTTAACCAACGAAAATAAGGAGACAAGAAAAACAATAGCCGCCGAACACTTGCAACGCTTGAATTTTGAGGGAGAGGAGTTTCTAGAAAACATTGTGACTGGAGACGAAACATGGGTTCATATTTTTGAACCTGAATCAAAAAGACAGTCAGTGGAATTGCATCGCACAACTTCACCGAAGAAGAAAAAATTCAAAACTATATCATCGGCAAGGAAAGTGATGGCGACAGTGTTATGGGATGCACTGGGTGTGATTCAGGTTGAAGTTTTGAAGCAGGAATGCACAATAAATCCTTTCCGATACGTTAGTGCCCTCAAAAAACTTAAACTACATCTTCGGGGAGTTGCCCAACAAAAGCCATGGTGGACAATGCCAAACCACACACCAGTCATCACACCACTGAAGTGATTGTGAAAATTGGATGGGAAGTCTTGCCTCATCTCCCATATAGCCCTGAGCTAGCACCATCGACTATTATCGGTTTGGGCCCTAAAGGAAGCCTATCGTGGGATTCACTTTGAAGATGCAGAAGCCGTGAAAACACCTGTGCGTCATTGGCATCGGAAGCAAGACCGTACATTTTACCACACTGGAATACATGCCCTTGTTAAAAGGTGGACCAAAACTGTGGAAAAGGACGGGGATGACATTGAAAAATGACAATTTAATTCTCAATGTTGGGGCTCTTATGATGTGTAATCAAACTGTAATTTTCTTACAAATTAAAAGAGAAAAAAATTAGGAGACATTAGTTATTGGCTGGCCCTCATACTGTTACGTGGTACTGATTTTTCGACGCAGATGTACTCTTTCCCCGCTAAAGATCTGAGCTAAGAAGTCGCTACCAATTTGAGGTCTTCATTGGTTGGGAAATCTTTTCCATCCAAAGAGCCAGATGTGATGTCCAAAGTGAAACACTGTTTTTTTCTGAAATCTTTTATCAACATTTGCTCTGAAGCAATAGCCGTGTTTATTTATGTTTTATTTGTATCTTTGATATCCTTCTTTGTAAGAACACGCATTTTTTCGTTATTTTTGTGTTTTTATTTTATTACTCCTTGGTAACTTTTTGAGAAGATAGAAAATTTCGTTGCGGTCTAGTTTTTCTTGTGAGTCAATTTTTCATATGTTTAATTTTCAGTCAATAGCCTGTTTTAGCAACCAAAAATGTTTGCAGTAAACTTTTACATTTCTCCTTCTGACCTTGTTGGTAAAGGAAGTCCTGCGTCAATTCTCCTCCTGCTGATTGCGTAAGCGAGAGAGATGGATTAGGTCTGAAGGTTAATATATCTTATAAATATCTCGTCGGGTAAAGAGATTAATTATATAAAAGAATTTGTGCTTCGTTTTGATATTGCGTCGGAGAACAGAGCAATTATAGTCTTCGACAAGATAATTGTTGAAGTTATTATCCGGGATATACCAGTCCAAGTGAGCAAGAAAGAAATACGTGAAAAAGAAAGATTCATAATAAAGTGTCTGTTTCGACGATAACTGATAATCGTTAATAATTACAGGCCATTTAGTTTGTTTAAAAGAAAAGAATGCTATCCATCAAATTGAAACTAATTTTGATGTTCAAAAGTTCTGAATAAAGACGATTATTGTTTCAAAGAAAAAGAGAATGTTGTCCTTTCTACAAGTAAGTTCCTGCACCCTGAGTTCAAGGGTTTCTCAAGAAGTACTCTACCGACAGATCTAGACCCGGGCAGGCAGAGCTTTAACTATCCTTCCTGCTGTAGCTCTCAACTCCTCCATAACGATTGATGAACTTCCACGCTAGTCTTTGTCGGGTACACTGTTCTTCCTTGATTACTGGTAAATTATTCGCATTTCTTCACTGAAGACCCGTCCATTACATTATCACCTTACACTTGCGTTATTTGCGTATAAAAACGATTGAATGAATATTTTGTGCATTCGAAAACCAAAATAAGTTTGTTGATGGTAGAAAACTATAACATCGTCATTGAAAACATGATACTTGTTACAGTAAATGCCTTGAGAGCAATGGCGATTACCTTGAGAAATAAAATAAAGTACTGAATCTTTTTAAATACAATTTTTTGTTAATGTCTTTCATTATTGTCTAGCTATACCCAATCGTCTGTTACTTTCTGGATGGCTCTCGTAAATATGTGTGACGTTTTCAAGTTTTAAAATGGTGCTACAAAGTTAAAAACAGTAATGGGAAGATATGAAATGAACAAAATACTTAGACATTGTAAGGTCCCGGGCTCTAATTTCAAAGGCTAACCTCTCTGACTGGGATTTTCTCGTCTTTCCCTTAATCGTTAGACTAAAAATTGGATTGGATACTATCTATCTTGTCAGAAACATATATCTTAGGTCCAAAACAATAATAAAATATCTGACGCAGTACACTCAAAGACATTAAAAGTACGACTGGCAATACTTATCGTAAGACGAGGTATTTCACTGACTCGAACAAGTCTATCGCCTATTTGCTATGATCTTAAAAACGTATTGGACAGGACACGTTGCCGTTTAAGAGGGGATGAATTTCAAACATAACTTGAGACATTTGAAGTTCTGAATTGAGAACTGGTGATTCCTAAACTTTCTGTTTTGATAATACTCCACTCCTCTCACCGGGTGATACAAATTTATGTTAATTTTTTTCTGCGTTACATACTGAAATGCCAAGGTAATGCGCCCACACAATGCTTATACAAGTCAACCTGTTCTGTAGGAGCATAGAACGGGTATTGAGGGGTAAAGAGATGAAATGCCCAATAAGAATTGTCTTTTCTTACTTGCGTAGCATGTTATATCAGAATGGCACCAAGGAGAATTCTGGAAAGACCGGAGATCACGTCAAACATTGGCATCTTCAGCAAACTCACAGCAATAGGTGTACTTTTAATGTCTCACTGTACCAGAATAGCACCAATGAAAATCGTATTTTCAGCAAAGTCACAGCACCAGGCGTAATTAACTCGTCTTGGAGTGTACAGAGTTAAAAGTGGTAATAGATAAAAACTGAAATGAACTACCCATATATTTATACTTATAAAGTCCCAGGCTCAAATCCCATAGGCTAATTTCTCTGACTGGGGGTTTCTCATGATTTCCCTTAATCATCAAATTAAAAAGCTCAATTCTGATAAATTTCTCCAGATGTTCCATATATAGATATGCGTCATACTAGTTGCGTTAATCATATGGAGAACTGATGTTATTGCTTACTTCCTTGTAAGTAGAAGGAATTACACTAGGCTAAACCAGTAGTTAAATATTTTAAAAGCTGGCCATTATGTGAAAAAGTTAAGGTCGGTTCGCCTTGCATAGCGATGAAGTATGAGTATGTTAGCGGCGGGGGATACCTCGGAAACTAGGCCCAAGTATTGCGGCCTACGCCGCTCCCCCCGTGGGAAGGGATGAGAGGAGGGGAAACCACAGGCCAGGACACAGGAAATGACAGAACCAAGCGCAGAGACGTTCGGAAGTCCCTGACTAAAAGACAGCTCTGGCGCTCCACTGAGACCTTGCAGGCACTAAAAGGCCGTCGGAAGAATGCCAGCGCAACAATCGGGAGGAGTGTTTATCCGGAGCCAGCAACCGTGCCATCTGCCTTCAACGCCTCTAGCCATACCTGCCGCCGACCTGAAAGATGAAGAGGGGGAATGAAGTAAAGGAATGAAGGAAAAGGAACCTTGGCAGAAATGCAGTATTCCAGCATTTGCCTAAGGTGCCTCAAGTAACCACGAAAAAACCCAGTGCCAGATTGCACGATAGGACGGGGAGCGAACCTGGACATTCTGAATGCCAGTTACAAACGAAAACACCTGAACCGCTCGGCTCGGTGCCTTGTGCGGTGAATTCCCGTTTGAGATAGGTTAGGTCATTTAAAACTGAAACCAATAACAAGGAATGTCTCAAAAACGGTCAACTCAATAAGAAAAGCATATATAAGATAAAGTACAAGATGTGATCAAAAAGGTTCCGGAATGGTTTTGTAACAATGCTGACACTGAAGGTACATGCATCATTTCTTCCCGATAAAAATGAGAGGTCACGTAACTTTCTGTGACCATGTAGTGACGAGGTAGACCCTCTGGAGTGAACACGTGTTTTGCATGTGCTGCGATTTTTCGGCGTAGCAAAAATGTCAGATTACGAGGAACACAAATTTTGCTATAAAACTGCAACAGAAGCCTATCAAATTTAAGAACAGCTTATAGAGAGGAAGTTATGGCCAAAACTCAAACATTTGAGCGGTTTTCGAAATTTGAAGGTGGTGTAACATCAGTTAAAGATGCTGATAGTTCGGGATGACCCTGTTCCATCAAAACTGATGAAAATATCAATCATGTGAGAGAAGTGGTCTTAGGTGATAGGCGCATTACAATAAGAGAACGTTCTGACTCATTAAGGGAGAATGTGCGAATCAAACGGCCGGAGAAATGGAGGAGTGGTGACTGGTTCCTGCACCATGACAATGCGCCCGCGCACAAAGTACTTTTTGTTCGCCAATTTTTGGATAAAAATAGGATGAATACTGTTCCCCATTTCGCCTATTCTCCAGATTTGGCACCAGTGGACTTTCTTTTTTCCCCGCGACTTAAAATGCGGCTTCGAGGACACCGTTTTGAGGACATTGATGTCATCCATCGCGAATCGCAGAAGGCTCTGAACATGTTGAAAGAAGAGGGCTTCCAGAGGTGCTTCCAGCAGTGGCAGAAGCGCTGGGACAAGTGTATCAACTCCCAGGAGACTTCTTCGAGGCTGACATTGCAGATTACACAAAACAAACTGTTGTATAGTTTTTATGACGTCATTCCGGAAACTTTTTGAGCACACCTCGTATGTGTTTTAATGAGATATATATTTTTGTGTTGTGGGTTCTCTTACGTCTTACCACTTATGCATAATTCAGCAAAATTAATCCTTAATAAATAGCTCTTCAGAGGTTATTCCTAGTGAGTTAAGACTATATATTTTATTTGTAAGGTAAACGTCTTTAATATACATTGCTTTGATCAAAATCGTTAGAGCCATTTCTTTAGAAAATCAAAAAAATCCAAATTTTTTACATGTAAAAGATAAATTGGAATGAGGGAGATTTTCTTCAAAATCTTCGTGTCACAACCCTTGAAGATACTAAACTTATATACTGATTTGGGTATTTAACTGGCATTATGTTTTCGAATTTGGTGTTCACATACACCCACACATCTGTACGTACATACACACGGGCCCACACACTCACACGCACGGTTTTTTTCCTAAAAATGTTTTTTAGGATACAGGAGACCCTTAAACGTGGATTTCTGGTGAAATCTCGTAATCGAATGTTTGAGTGGAGTGCAATACTTTCTCGCCCTACGTACAATCTACTATGTAGAGAAAGTAAAAACTGTTGTGTTAGATTCACATGACTTCATCTACCTCTTCATGCAATAAAATATTCTTAGAAAAGCGTACACTATGTACTTAGGGCTAGCTGAGATAAAAATTAACAGAATAGTCTTAACCCTGCATAGAATGAATAATTTTGTTGCATATGACATTCTTTCTCTAATTCGTAAATCGGTTCTTATATCCGTTTCACCGGTACCACAACTGAAGGCACCTGAATAGCCGTAATCGTTAGCACAATACGAAATGTATTGGCCGTCCATTCAAAGTCGAACGTTGTGAGTTTGAATCCCAATGACTCTGTCAAATGTGCCAGTAGTAAAGGACGGGGAGGGTCCAAGTAAAATAACCGGTGTGATGACTCGCTTGGATGCCGACGGGGTTATATTTGACTGCAGTTGTCTGGATTTTGCTCTTTATTATTAAACAAACCTTAGTTTTATTGAAAAAAAATTATAATATGTTTTCAATATAAGCCCAGTTTTATTGTTGAATGTTAGTGAAATACGTATTTAGAAAAAAACGCTCACTAAAAATATAAAACTTTGATTAATCATCTTTGTTGCTAAATGGCGACACCATGCAATAGAGGCTTAATAGGTATTTCTTTTAGGATAGAGAGAAATGAACAAAAGCTTAAAAAGGAAAGATTGTTTCAAAACGACACCAAACGAAGATGTGGATAGATAGATACTTTGTTTCACTGCTTAGGGCGTGGCCCGGTGGCAGCTCTGTCAACGTAATGATACAATGAGTTAAATAAACAATAATGTGAATAATACACTGTTAAAATGCCAATGACATCATAGTATACTAATACATACATAATTGTAACAACAGTAATAATAACAGTATTTTTATTTACTATCCTGACTATAAATCACTCTTCTTTAGTCTCTTTTTAAAACTATTTACACTTTGAGGCAAAGTCTCCAGTAAATCTGCAGGTATGTTCTTCCATTCGTTTATTGTTCTATTTGTGAAGGAGAGTTTACCTATGTCTGTTTTCTCTTCCCTATTTCTTATTTTTTCAGAGTGATCATTCCTCCCACAGTATAGTGGCTTTCTTGTTGGTCATACCGTACGTGACACGTGAACACAATTTTCAGCTCTAAATTTGGCACATACAGAAACTGCCATAAAATCACCATGGATTAGGCAGTCGTACATAGCCAGATGGCAAGAGTCAGACCCGCTCCAAGAGAGATGCCGGTTGGTAGCGAAGGTCCCAGTCGCGTGGTGTAAGCGTGGTTAGATAGACACGCCGGCGCGGGACAGGTCACCTTAGTAATTGAAAACGTAGCATGTGGGTGTGGCGTATGACAACTGTTGTTGCTTCGCTGCCTAATCTCAAATGTGTGCGATTTTTAAACACATTAAACTTTAAACAGAAGAGTTTGAAACCTGCGACATAAAGTTTCGTTTAAGTCAAAGAGTAAGTTAATGGACTGTTATTTTCGTTTTGTGTCGCATTGAAATGGCCTGTATATGTATCTGTATCTTTTGTTGTTAACAATGTCCGTTTCTTATAATTATGATCTTGGAGAAATAAAATTTATTGATTGATTGACTGATTCTCTACCTTTCATGTGGATACGAGTAATTCATGTAGAGAAAGAAAATGAGGTAAAGGTAAAATTTCTTTAAATATTCGGTTCAACTCCGATAGACTAACCGGGCTAGATGTTTTGTTGTGGTTTGCCTCAATTGTCAAAGTAAATGTCGTATTGGATACTACATCCCTTCACTTAAAATTGTACCTTAGATTTAAAACAATATTAACAATCTCATTTGTAACATATACATGACTTTTTGTACATATTCTGCAGAAAATTATCCTTACAAAATATATTTTTCTATTTCATGCTATTCCAGAAAAAAATATATAAAATAGTGTAATTACTTATATATTTATACAAAAGGGAAATAAAGTAATAGCCTATGTTACAAGGATATTCAATTCTTTAACAGGTGGTGGCTATGTGATTACATAGTGCTTTAGGTCCCTTTGCATGGACAGAAGTAAAAAAGAAGAAAAACTATTCACGACTTCACAGTTTGGAAAAAAATATGTACCAAAACTTAAACAAATAATACACAGTGTTATATTAATAACTGAAATAAAGTTAATTTGCAGTTTTGTAGTTTTATTTGACTTTATATATAAATATTTGAAAAATATAAAAGAAGGTATTATATGAAAAAAGAAACTAGAAGTAAAGAAATAGAAATTCATTTATGGAAATATATTAAATCGTTTGAAATTAAAAATGAATTAATAATTATGTTTTATTTGAAAGATAAATATTAAGAAACTATTTGTTATCAAGTTTTGTTTAGACTTTTACCAAATCACCTAGAGCATTTCACGATATACTGAAATTCTCTACGGCTCATATAAAATAATTAAGTTTTGAAATTATTTGGAAAGCATTCAAGTACCAAATAAAGCTGCCTCGATGAATATGAAAGCAAGTCGTTTATCTGCAAAAATTCTGAATTGTTACATTCACGTGACTTTCTCAAGCTGATACACATACAACATTTCATTAACAAAAGATTATCCATGTATCTACATCATGCTAATCGAAATAAAGTTTTGCAGAATTGGTCTTATTATTTGCTTTCTTGTAAGCAGAAGTATTTAAAGTATTCTGCTTGAGAAAAGTTTAAGTAGTTTAAAACTGACGTCAAAAACTAGGAATATCTCGGAAACCATTAAATTTACCTAAACGTGTATATGACAAAAATTATTTGAGTTAATGAATAATACTTTTGTGCAGTAAGTTTTGCTATATCTCTTTAGTTTTTCAGTTATTTAAAATTTATCCAGAATGAAGAAGCTTTCAGAGGCTATTCCTTGAACATTTAAGATACACATTTTCTTTTCCCTGAAAATATCTTAAACATATGTTGAGAAAGTCAACAATTTCCAAAAATATTTCATGTAAAGGGTGGCTAATGGGGATTTTTCATTTTTGAGCTGTGTTGCCTTCTAATATACACATATAAACATACATAGAGATATTTTTCTGATTTGTTTTTCTTCTTCTTTGATTCAAAGAGCTCTATAAACATGTATTTCCAGTGAAATCGCGCGATCGCTTATTTTGGTGGAATACAATACCTTCCTTATCCTCTATGTTCATTATATATACGGATTAGAGAGGGAGAGAGAGTAAAAGTAATCCGTTATTTATCAATTTACGGCATGTTTGCAGTTAGTCCCTTGAGGGATCATTACTTTAGTTCTGTTGGTTGAAGCCGCCATGTTAATGCTTTCTTGATAATTAGTTTTAATTAAATTTCCAATTTGTTATTGTATTTCAGTGTTACTAAAATAATTTGCTGTTGTTATTTTATATGCATGCACGGACAACGGCCTATATCATAATTATTTCTGTCATGACTTTAATTAACTTATTCCACTAACGATGTTCTCTACCGAATGGTTTACAAGGTGTTAGGAGTATGCAGTAATTTCCTGGCGATAAGCTCCTGTACCATTTTCTTCTATAGCACATATTTACATAAATAAAAATATCTGATGTGTTCCATTCTCATGACTTTCTCCAAATCCTTGTATCAGATTATTGCTAAAAAAACTTATGCTTCTATTTACTTCATGCTAATCGAGAAAAAATTAGCAGAAATAGTCATATTAATTGCTTCCTTGTAACTAGAAGCAAAATAAGGGAGTTCTATAGGTTAAAGTGACATTCAAAAGCTGGTTGTTATGTGACTGATGCTCCTTTGTTTGTATGGACAGGAGTTGACAAATTCCCGTATAAGGTTTTCAAGGCTGAAACCAAAACAAAGGAATATCTAAAATAACGATCAACTGCACGAAAAAAATGTATACAACATAAATTGTGTGTTTTAATGTGCTTTACATTTTTTGTGTGGTAACTTTTTGTCCATCTCTAACGGTTTAACAGCTATGCCAGATTTCTCAAGAATAAAGTAGTCTTCAGAGGCTATTCCCAGAAAATTCAATATATACCTTTTATTTGTCAGGTAAATATCTTTAATATACGATATTTTAATCAAAATCGTTAGAGACATTTTTAAGAAAATAAACAATTTTGGAAAATGTTCCATATAAAGCGTAGTTGGGGGTGGGGGAATTTTCTTTAAAACCTTTGTGTCGCTTCCTTGGAAGATACCAAACTTAAATACCAAGTTTGGTATGCAACGGTTTTTTTCGATTTTGATCTATGCTGTTCACAATCACACATACACACACACACATACACACATGCACACACACACACACAGGGACCTGTTTCTAAAAATGCTTTTTTTTTTTTTTTTTTGGATACAGGGGACCCTAAAACATATATTTCCGGTGAAATCTCGGTACCGAATTTTTTGGTGGAGTGCAATACCTTCTCTGTACACCCATAGAGAAAGTAAAAATCGGACGTGTTTCATTCACGTGACTTTCTCTAGATGTACCGCAAACATTCCACACAAAGGCATATTCTTTTATCTAACTCATGCCAGTCAATATAAGCATTAGTAGAACCGGTAGTAATATAACTTCCTTTTAAGTAGAAACGAACCTAGGGAATCAGGCGCTCTGCGATTGACATTAAAATCCAGTTCTGTTTGCAGGGCAGGAGGTAAAATAAACTTAAAGAAAAATTGAGGCGTCTTCCTATTTGAGAGAAATAAATATTTTAAAATTGAAACTAGTTATAAGGAGTATCTCGTAAATTGTGAGATCTACATTGTTTTTATCGTGAGTTTTTATATCTCTCTTACGGTTTACCAGGTATACAAAAATCATACATCATAGGATGAAACGTGTTTCAGAGGCTATTCTCAGAAAATGCAATATATATATTTTTTGCCACTTAAATATCCTTAATGTGTACCAATTTAATCAAAGTTGTTACAGCCATTTTTGAGAAAATGGAAATGTCGTATCCTTGGATTAAACTTAAATGCTTATTTTTGTGTTTAAGAGATTCTTCGTTTTTGAGCTATATTGCGCGCGCGCGTGCACACACACACATTGGCGATCACACGGACCTATTTCTAAAAATACTTTTTTAGATTTATGAATCCTCTCAACATACGTATATTTTCGGTGAAATCTCAGTACCAAATTCTTGGGTGAAATACTATTCAACTCGGTACGTACACAGAATGTTAGGGTTGTGAGTGGGCATATTTCAGATTATTTTGAAAATTAATCGAGATAATTCAACATTATTAAATATATTAACTGCACGATTTGGCAACAGAGAGGTATTTAAAGTTTTGTTGTGGATTGTCCCTGAAATCTGTTTCACCACATGCCTATAGGTTTATTATCAGCTACTGCCATTAAGAGGCCCTGGGGTGATTTTCTTTCAAGCTACCTAATCATATTCACATGAACATAAAGCTGCGTAAGAGGTTGCGCCACAGATTTGTCTGTTGATCAAAGATAAAGCAAATTTAAACGTGTGTGTGTGTGTGTGTCTGTGTGTCCGTGTGTCCGTGTGTCAGTGTGTCCATGTGTCCGTGTGTCCGTGTGTCCATGTGTCCGTGTGTCCGTGTGTCAGTGTGTCAGTGTGTCCATGTGTCTGTGAACACGATATCTCAAAAACGAAAAGTCGATAAAATATCAAACTTGTTATTTAAGTTTAGTATCTTCCTGGGATGCGACACGAAGATTTTGAAAAAAAATCCCTCTACCCCAAACTATCTTTTACATGGAACTTTTTTCCAAAATTTTGATTTTCTAAAAACTGGCTGTAATGATTTTGATTAAAATATCTTATATTAAAGATATTTATCTGACAAATAAGATGTATATTTTGAATTTTCTAGGAATAACCTCTGAAGATTACTTTATTCTGGGTCAATTTTACGGAATTTTGCATAACCGTAAGAGATGGACAGAAACTTACCCCACAACAAATGTAGAGCACTTTAAAACACTAATTTATGTTATATACATTTTTTGTGGAGTTGATTGTTTTAAGATATTCCTTGTTTTTGATTTCAGCTATAAAAACATAATTTTCTCATTAAGTGCTTTGTGTCCATACGAACAAAGGAACTTCAGTCGCAGAGCAACCAACTTTTGACTATCACTTTAACCTATGGTACCCCCTTATTTCGCTCCTACTAACAAGGTAGCAAGTAATAAGACCATTTCTGCTAATTTTTGCTCCATTAGATGAAGTAAATAGAATAATTTGTTGCAGTGATATAGAGAAAGTCATGTGAATGGAACACATCTGATTTTTAAACTTGTGTTCCGCATATTCACCTATTGATTCTGTGATTTTGTCGTACAGTTATATATTGTAGTGTTCACTCTATTTTATTGCACATTGACCACTTACAAGATTCATTTGTTTCGTGATATATGTTCTTTTGGATGTGTGGTGGAGCCGAGAACTGTCAATCTTGTTATCACGTGTCGCATTTCCAATTCTTCCTCCGTCCATTTTCGATTTATCATGGTCTCCTGCGCCCCAGAATTATGGAGCCGCCTCTCTTTTCTCTCTTAGCGATATTAGTAGTCTTTACGAAACGTTAGTTCCAGGTATGTGATGTTTTTCTTAGGCCTTCAGTAACATAGGCATCTTTTGATAGTCGGTAAATAAGTCTCGATCATTTTTCTTGGATATTCAAATCACTTCCTTAATGTTGGATTAAGATTTATCTATGTACACTCAAAGACAATAAAAATACTCGCTTAGACTTTCATGGCTGGCATTAATCCAGTAGAATGTAGAGATTTCTGGGTTTGTAGACCGTGGTCGATTAAATGAAATGTCACCCGAAACTAGAGACTAGTATGCACCAGCAAGGGTCACCCTCCTGGCGGTGTGATATTGCTGAAAATGGGAACAGGGTCAGGGACAGGGGTCTTAGCATGATTTTCATTGGTGTCATCTGTTGCAACATACCTCGAGAGTAAGAAAAGGCAAAATTGATTGGGCAATCCACCCCTCGACCCCGCTCGACGCTCCCTAAGAACAGGTGACTTGTATAAGTAGTGGATTGATTTAGTCGATCACTTGGGTACCTTGGTATTATAACTTTAGTATGTTGGACAGGTAAAAGATTAATTTTGTATCAACTGGTGGGGTAATTATTGTCCAACCAGAAAGTTTAGGAATCACGAGTTCGCAATTCAGAATTTCATTTGTCGTAAGTTACAGCCCATATATATCCGGTGAGATTACAGATTACAGTTCAGTGTTAGACTGAGCCTTTCCTATTGGATACTAAGAAATATGGCTGCGACAGGTTTCGAGATTTCGAAGAGTTTAGGTGTGTGCAAATGAACTGGATCGAAATAAGATAAAAAAATCTGATGTGTTACACTCACATGACTCTCTCTAGCTGTTCTACAAACTTCATACATAAGATAATTCTTCTTTATGCACCTTGCTAATCAAGGTACTTATTAACACAACGTCCTTATTATTTAGTTCCGTATAAGTAGGAAGAAAATAAGGGAATACACTAGGCTAAACCAATAGTAAAATGTTTTAAAACTGTCGTTATGCGATTATCATTACAAATCGCTTCTTTTCTTGGCCAGGAGTAGAACAAAAGAGAGAAAAGTCCCGTCTGAGAAAAGTATAGGTACTTCACAACTGAAACTAATATCAATGAATACCTCGAAAACGGTAAGGTCCACGAGAAAAATGTATATGACATAGCTTGTGTATTTTAACAAGACTTAAATTTGTTGTATAGTAAGTTTTTGTCTATCTCTTACGGCTTACTAGTTATGCCAAATTAAGCAAAATTCATCCAGAATAAACAGGTCTTCGAAGCTATTCCCAGAAAAAAGAAGATATAAATTTTATTTGGAAGGTAAATATTTTTAATATACGATATTTTAATCAAAATCCTTAGAGGCATTTTTAAGAAAATCAAAATTTTAGAAAAAAGTTCCATGTAAAGGGTAATTTGGGGTGCGGGGATTTTTCTCAAAATCTTCGTGTCGCATTTCTGGAAGATACCAAAGTTAAATACTGAGTTTGGTATTTGACCTACTTTTCGTTTTTCAGTTGTGTTCGCAGACACACGGACACACGTACACACACACACACACACACACACATACGGATCTTTTTCCGAAAATGCTGTTTTTAGATAAAGGGCACCCTAAAGCATATATTTCCGGTGAAATCTCGGTATCGAATTTTTTGATGGAGTGCAATACATTCTCTATACACTATGTACATAGTGCCTATAGAGAAAGTAAAAATGTATAAGTTTTTCATAGCAGAAACCAAAAATAAAAACGACGAACTCCACGAAAATAATGTATATAACATAAAGTGTGTGTTTTAACGTGCTCTACATTTTTTGTGTAGTAAGTTTTTGTCCATCTCTTATGGTTTAGCAGTTATTCAAAATTCTATAAAATTCATCCAGAATAGAATACTCTTCAGAGTATATTCCCAGAAAATTCAAGATATATATTTTTCAGATAAATATCTTTAATATACCAAATTTTAATCAAAATCATTAGAGCCATTTTTAAGAAAATCAAAATTTTCGAACAAAGTTTCATGAAAAGGGTAGTTTGGGGTGCGGGGGTTTTTCTCAAAATCTTCGTGTCGGATACCTGGAAGACACTAAACTTAAATACCAAGTTTGGTATTTTAGCTACTTTTCGTTTTTGAGTTATCGCGTTCACAGACACACGGACACACGGACAAACACACACACGGAACTTTTTCTGAATTATTTTGGATACAGGTCCTAAAACATGTATTTCAAGTGAAATCTCGGTATTGAATTTTTGGGTGTACATATGGGGCTAGAGAAAGTAAAAATGAAATTTTTTAAAATCGACAAATTTGAAAAGCAGTTTTCCATTCGTTCGGTCTGCTTGCGCCTATGCAGACATGCAGGTAAATCGGCCAATTGTCGAGTTCCAGGCTAAAACTACTAGTATCTGCAACCTCGCGTCAATCCGCTTCTCTTCGTTAACGTGGCCTGTCCAATGCGCTTTTAAGAACATAGTAAAAAATCTTATGTGTACCATTCACATGACTTTATATCTCTGCAACAAATTATTCTTAAAAAGCTTATACCACTATTTACTTCCTGCTAATCAGAAAAAATTAGCAGAAATAGTCTTATTACTTGCTTCCTTGTAAGTAGAACCAAAATAAGGGAGCACCATAGGTTAAAGTGATAGTTCAAAGCTGGTTGCTATGTCACTGAAGTTGCTTTGTCTGTATGGATAGCAGTTGACAAATTCCTGTATAAGAAAGGTATACGTTTTTCATGGCAGAAACCAAAAACAAGGAATATCTCAAAAACGATGAAATGCATGAAAAAATTGTATATAACATAAATTGTGTGTTTTAACGTGCTCTATATTCTTTGTGTAGTAAGATTATGTCCACTTTTTACGGCTTAGCAGTTATTCAAAATTCCGTAAAATTCGTCCAGAATAAAGTACTCTTCAGAGGCTATTTTCAGAAAATAAGAAATACATTTTATTTGTCAGATAAATAGCTTTATTATTCGATATTTTAATCAAAATCGTTAGAGCCATTTTTGAGAAAATCAAAATTTTCGAAAAAAGTTCCATGTAAAGGGTAGTTGGGTGTGGGGGGATTTTTCTCAAAATCTTCGTAGCGCATCCCTGGAAGACACTAAACTAAAATACGAAGTTTGGTATTGTACCGACTTTTCGTTTTTGAGTTATCGTGTTCACAGACACACGGACACACGGACACACACGGACCTTTTTCTGAAAATGCTTTATTTGGATACAGGGGACCCTAAAACATATATTTCCGGTGAAATCTCAGTATCGAGTTTTTGGGTGGAGTTCAATACCTTCTCTATACACTATGTATATAGTGCGTATAGAGAAAGTAAACAGAGGCAGACGAGGGCGGAGTCAGCAAAAACGATAAGTGTTTTCAGGCGTATTTCAAATGTCTTTGAGTGTACCTTTTTGAAATTAATGGACCAATCATACTGAAACCACGCAACAATATGTAAAGCATAATGGTTGCTTGTTGTTAACAATAATAATCTGTTAAAATTTAATTAAAGGAAATTAGTGAGTACTGTTACCAAAAAGCCTCATTATCATTTGTTATTAAAAGGATTATTAAAGATGTTTACATGCCAAATAAAATATAATATATCCTGAATTTCTTGGGAATAGACAGAAGCTTACCTACTGCACCAAAAATGTATATCTCGTTAAAACAAACAATTTATGTCACATATATTTTACTTTCTCTATACGTACTATGTACGTAGTGTATAGAGAAGGTATGGTAATGCACCCAAAAATTCGATACTGAGATTTCAGAGGAAATACATGTTTTAAGACACCCTGAATAAAGAAAAAAGTATTTTAGAAAAATATCCGTGCCTGTGTCTGTCCGTGTGTCTGTGTGTGTGTCTGTGGGCAGCATAGCTCAAAAACGAAAAGACCGTTAAACACCAAAGTTCAGTATCTTCCAAGAATGAGACACGAAGGTTTTCAAGAAAATCTCCCGACCCCAATCTTGAATTTTCTAGGAATAGCATCTGAAGACTCCTTTATTCTGGATGAATTTTACGGAATTGTGTATAACTGGTAAACCGTAAGAGATAGACAAAAACTTACTCCACAAAAATTGTAGAGCACATTAAAACACACAATTTAGGTTATATACATTTTTTTTCGTGGAGTTGATCGTTCCTTGTTTTTTGTTTCAGCCTTGAAAAACAAACTTTTCTTTTACAGAAATTTGTCTACTCCTTTTTCTTGATTAGCATGAAGTAAATAGAAGCATAAGCTTTTTAACAATAATTTGTTACAGAAATGTAGAGAAAGTCGTGTGAATGGAACATATCAGATTTTTATGTAGAGCTATTTCAGAAATATTAATTTTTAATAATCCATTTTCAGTTTCAAATTATGTAAACTTTTCTTGGAAGTAGACTGTGTTTATATTGTTTTATTCCTGGCCATGCAAAGAAGCGAATTTCAGTGGCAATCACATAATGAGAGCTTTTAAAATATTTCATCATCTCTTTAGCCTGTAACATTCCTTAGTTCCGTTTACTTATAAGGAAATACGAAATAAGACCATTTTACTAATTCAGAAGTACTACATACAACTTCTCTTGTTGCCTGTTCTGTGTCTCATCTAGTATTTTGATTCTAAATTAAGTTGTGTTTTCAGCTCATCTTTACGAAACAGTATATACCTATGTGTATAACTTTTAGTTTTACATACTCTAGTACGCATTATGTACATTTTAGATACAAAAGATATTGTAATCTACTAAAAATGTTCTTCACCAAGATTTCAATGGAAATACGTGTTTTATTCCCTATGAATCCCCCCCCTAAGAAAAAAATAAATAAAAGCTTTTTATGAATAGGTCCATGTGAATGTCTGTGGACAGCATAAATTAATATCGAAAAGTAAGTTAAATAACAAACATTGCATTTAAATAAAGTATCTCCCAAGCATGGCGCATGAAAATTTCTAGGAAAATACCCAACCCAAATTATCCTTTACAAACAACATTTTTGGAAAATTTTGATTTTTTATGTAAAAATTGCCCTAACAATTTTGATTAAACACACACACACACGCGGGAGATTTTTCAAAAAGTATATCTTTGGATACAGATACTCTCAAAACATATATTTCAAGTGAAATACCGATATCATATTCTTGGGTGGAATACAATACCTTCTTTATATACTATGTACAGTGCCTTATTTTTGACTCGTGGCCGTATATAGTACGTGTAGAAAAAGTAAAAATGAAAGTTTCAATAATTCTCTAACCTCCAAGAATGCAATGCAAAGATTTTCATAACAATTCGCTACTCTAAATTACACTTTATTGGAAGATTTCTCAGAATGTTGAACTTTCTTATAATAGCTTTAAAGATTTTGATTAAAATGCTCTTTATTAAAGTTATTTACATGGCAAAAAATGCGTATCTTTAATTTTTTGGGTATAGTCTCTGTATTCCTATTTATTCCAGGTGACACTAATTAATCAATAAGCGTAAGAGATAGACAAAAGCTTTACTACACTGGAAATTTCTCTAAAAATTATATTTTTCGATAAGGATGTCTTAAAAAATATATTTCCGGTGCATTATTGACATGAAAATTTTGAATAGGATATACCTTCTCTAGCTACTATTTCATAGCATTATACATGTTTAAAAAGTAAGAATACAGATCTTTAAAACACACCTTTTTTTTTTTTTTTTTTTTTTGTACAGCTAACAATTTTCCTGACATTCCTTGTTATTTTCGATTTTAAAATATTTAAAACTTTTCTAAAAGTGGAATTTAATACTCATGTTTCTTACTCCTTGCCATGCAAAGAGGACTGAATTTCAATTGCATCACACAGCAACGACGGTTTAGAAGATTTCATAATCGCTTTAGCCTTCCCTTCTACTTATGAGGAACTAGGGAATAACAATTAATGCTGTTATTAATATTGATTAGGATCATCTAGATAAAATAATTATGGCAAGGTTAGTTTGTTATTAGAAAACATATAGAACACCATGTGAATGGAGCATATGAGATTTTTTTTTACTCAGAATCCAAAGTATTACTAAAATGCTTGTTTTGGATTCATGGGTCCTCAAAGCATAACTTTTCGGTGAAATCACGGTATCGATGTTTGGACTGGAATTAATTTGCTTCTCTACCTATTGAGTACATTGTAAATACGCGCTAGAGAAAGTAATACATTTGATGTGAGCTGTTTAAACCAAATTGTAATAAAGTGTGCCACATTATCAACTATATTTCTTTTGTGTTTAAAACCTATTTTTCTCAGAAAACAAAGAGTTAAATCTTTTTTGCACTCATGTCTTAAATTTATATTTTACTAAACTGAAAGTGGTATGAGAAGTTTCAACATGTGGGATTTGAGGTGGACAAAGCGGCGCAGGGGCAGGTTTTCTTCGGGTTCACCGGCTTTCTTCCGCCATTCCACCGGTGCTCCATCGTCATTCCGTGTATCACCAGTGTCCGCGCCTGCGGTGCCATTTGTAGTGAAACTTGGCGTTAAACACTATAAAAATAAAATAAACAATACATTATAATTTTTATGACCACTCATTGGCGCTGCAGTTCACCCTGAAGACGAGGAAGATGCACTTCTTCGAAACGTTGGTGTCAAGCCAAATTTTTACCTGGCTAGAAGCCCGAGAAGAGTTTGAATTAACTTTAGATTTTGTTTTACTGTATTTAATATTGCATATTATTTTGTATACTACAAAATCACGTATGATCTATGGATCGTGGGATTAATGATATCTGAATATGTATACCACTATTTAAATAAATACAGTCTGCTACCTCTTCCTTAGAGGCTAGAAAACGTTTCAAACTTTCAGCTTTATTCATGTAAACACGTGATATGTTTGTTTTTGCAGAGTCCCTCGCCGCCGCAGTACGTGTTCTGGTACCACAACGATCACATGATCAACTACGACACATCAAGAGGGGGAGTCTCGGTGAGTACGGAGCCTGGGCCCAAGACTCACAGCCGACTCATCATCAACTACGCCACACATACTGACTCCGGCAACTACACGTGTAGAGCCTCCAACACTGAGGCCGACACCATCTACGTGTATGTTTCTAAAGGTTTGTTAGCATTACGTAACGTATGACCTATCTCATCATAGCAAAGATATCTTTTAATACGAAGCACGTCGAGAAAGTAAGTTCCGTTTCAATTTATCTCCGCTGCAGCGCTGCGATCGCAGTTCCGCACATGCGCGGTAGACGCTCTGTATCAAGGAGAAGAAACGTGCGCCATTTTGAGATCGCTGTCAGCCACATACGCTTTGTTGTGCTTGTTTACAATGTCGGTGCTGATTGATAATCCCGCCGCTTGTGAAATCAGATCTGTGATTCGTTTTCTGAATGCTAGGAAAGTGAAACCAATTGAAATTTATCGGCAAATTTGCGAAGTTTACGGACAAAATGCGATGAGTGATTCAATGGTGAGAAGGGTCCTACAGTTCAATGGGTCCTACAGGGATTTGGCTGGGACGTGTTTGACCAACCTCCGTACAGCCGTGACCTCGCTCCTAGCGACTTTCAACTGTTCTTACATCTCAATTCTTTCCTTGTCGGTCAACACTTCAACAATGACGAAGAGCTGAAAGAAAATGTTTCCAACGTTTTGAAGACACAGGCGGCAAACTTCTATGAAAAAGGTATACAAAAACTTGTGCCCGCTATGACAAATGCCTGCAAATTTTCGGTAGTTATGTGGAAAAGTAGTTTTAGAGTTATAGACTTCTGTGCAATAAACAATTATTCTGTATCTGTACACAATTTAATTGTATTACCAAACGGAACTTACTTTCTGGACGTACCTCGTATTATTGCACAGGTTGCTCGTTCTGGGACTTCATGCCAGGTGAGATGATGAGGAGACATCAACTCTTATTTAATTGCACAGGTTGTTTCGTATTGACACTGAACAAAAACGTGAACTTTTCACCCATGTGAAACGAAAACATAGCTTTCAACGCCAATAAGATACAAAAATACGCCTGGCACTGTGAATTAGATGAAAATATGAACGTTTGACGAAGAATTGGGTCTTACCATGATTTCCATTGGTGCCATTCTGGTACAACATACACTGCCTCTCAAAGGTTTTTAAAACTCATTAATATCAGCAGTTATTGAAAAAATATAACAGGAAACTATTGTAAGAATATAATTTTAATGATATAAAACAGAAGTAATCACTATATTCTAGGTTTTACTTTCTTCAAAGTGACTCCTTCGTGCTTTGATCACTGTTTCGCAAACTCTGGGAATCTTTGCTACCAAGTCTCCTAGTGCTTCTTCAGAAATATCCTTCCATGCCGTTTTTAAATAGCTCCATAGTTCATTTAAATTACTCACGGGTCTCTTTCTGACCTTTCAGTCCAACTGATCCCAAAAAAAATCGATGGCGTTTCAATTGGGGCTTTGAGGAGGCAAAAACACATTCTTCGGTTCTCCCTTCTGTTCTAATCGTTCCAGATATTTCGCTTAGTAAAAATGAATGTTTTGGATCACTATCTTATTGTAGTGTGAAACTCTTGCAAAATAAAGACATTCTAGAAGGTTTTGCGTGTTTTGGATAATGTTGTAGTGCTCTTTTTTTGTTATTCCCTCTATTTTTAAAATGCCACCTGTTTAATTGCCTCCAAGACAATCTCTGAACAATCTCTGGTACACTGTAGGGGATATGCACTGAGATGGCATGAGTTCTCCTTTTATGCGTCTGACAAACCTGCGGCGTTTTGTGTTAGAGAGTTCAAATTGTGAATTGGCCGTATACACCACATTTTGCCACTGATCAACAGTCCATTTCGCATGAATTTTTTGCTCTCTGTATTCTCTTCGTTTATGGTGTCTTAGCAGCAATAAATTCCTTCAAGCCTGCATACAAAAGTCTCATTTTTACATTCTCCACACATTATATGTACATGGTGTATAGAGACGGTATTGCACTCCACCCAAAAATTCGATACCGAGATTTCACCTGAAATAAATGTTTTAGGGTCCCCTGTATCCAAAAAAAAAAAAATTCCAGAAAAATATCCGTGAGTGTGTGTGTGTGTTTGTGTCCGTGAATGTGAACACGATAACTCAAAAACGATAAGTCGGTAAAATACCAAACTTTCGGTTAAAATTTCGGCTGTGGCAGTAAAGATTTTAGTTAGACTTTATCTTTCCATGCTGCATTGTAAGCTATAATTAAGAGAAAGCCCCCTAACTTTAGTTATTTGTTTATTCTTCAAACATAAAATTGTATTGTCAAAGATAATGAATGAAAAGAAATAGCTGGTAATTAAAGCATGGTTTTAATACTAATTTTACAATTTTACAATGTTGAGGATAGAGCTAAGGTTGGTAAAGCCAACAGAGGCAGGAATACCATCAGATACCAATTAAATGGTTTAAATAACGTTAACCAAATATCCTTTTGCAGTGAGGTAAAAAGATAATTTTGCTGTCTTCAAAGCGTAATACCAAATGAAGTTCTTGTGGATATTTGCAATAAGCGGCTGAGAGTTTGCTAGTAGCATAATTATAAAAGGATTAGGATAATATGTATAGGAGATTTGTAATTAAGATAAAATACGTAGGTTTCAAAATCAACAGTAGCCTTGAATTGTAAATAGACGTTTGAGGAAGTAATCGCCCTTTGTCCCCTTACTCAGATCGTCTCCTTTTGAGAAGGCAAATTCGATAGTTAATCAATTGAGGGTATTTATGTACTCTCAAAAAGAGCACTAAAGAAATCAGTTCAGAATTCAGCAGCAGCCTCGAGAGCGAGTGATAAGTAGATTTTTGAGAGTGTAACCATGCTTTGTTCCCTTTGAAGGCTAAGCCAGGTATATTGTTAACGAACATGGAAAATCGCGTTTGCTTTATGACACCTGCTTGTCATGAACATCGTGTGACCAATTTAAAAAGCTAAGAGACAAGTATACTATGAGATACCAATAAAATATTTTATATAAAAATAACAACATTGAGACAAAAAGTTCATTTTACTGTATTCAATTCGTAATACCAAAGCATGTGGGAATTGCATATTAGGACTATGTGAGCTGCTTAACTAGTCTTAACAAAATTAAAAAACATCTGATGTGTTCCATTCGCATGACTTTCTCTATATCTCTGTAAATTATTATTGTTAATAACCTTATCTTTTATTTATTTAATGATAATCGAGAAAAATAAGCAGAAATAGTCTTATTTCTTGCTTTATTGTAAGTAGAAGCGAAATAAGGGAGTACCATAGGTTAAAGTGAAAGCCAAAAGCTGGTTGCTATGTGACTGATGTTCCTTTGTTTGTATGGACAGGAGTTGACAAATTCCTGTATGAGAAAAGTATAAGTTTTTCAAAGTTGAAACCAAGAACAAGGAATGTCTCAAAAACGACCAACTCGACGAAAAAAATGTATATAACATAAATCGTGTGTTTTATCGTGTTCTACATTTTTGGGGGTTAAGTTTTTGTCCATCTCTTACGGTTTAGTAGTTATGAAAAATTCATCCAGAATAAAGTAGTCTTTAGAGGCTATTCTCAGAAAATTGAACATATACATTTTATTTCTCAAGTAAATAACTTTAATGTACGATGTTTTAATTAAAATCGTTAGAGCCATTTTTTAGAAAATAAAAATTTTCGAAAAAAGTTACATGTAAAGGTTAGTTTGGGTTCGGGAGATTTTTCTCAAAATCTTCGTGTCGCATCCCTGGAAGATACTAAACTTAAATACCAAGTTTGGTATTTTACCGACTTTTCGTTTTTGAGTTATAGTCCTCACAGACACAGGGACACGCGGACACATGGACACACACACGGACCTTTTTGTGAAAATGCTTTTATTTGGATACAGGGGACCCTAAAACATATATTTCCGATGAAATCTCGGTATTGAATTTTTTGGTGGAGGGCAATACATTCTCTAAACACTATGTACATAGTGAGTATAGAGAAAGTAAAAAAACACACACAGTTCTAAAAGAATTTCACGACTGCATTAAACTTCGGCCTAGTTCAAGTAAAATTTACCTAGATGCTTTATTCGTTCAAGTCCTTTCGGAACAGCCTGTCCGTAAGTGAGGGCTTGATGAGGGGCGAGTCGTCTAACAACTCGACCTCGGCGCGGAACGTACTTGAAAATGTGTGCAATAAAATTATATATTGACATTTTAATAATGTTCATAGTTTAATTTTAAAAAAACTAATTAACAGATTCATACCCAGTTTTCAGTTTTTCCACCTGCATGTATAAACCATATTTAAAACTCTATTATATGTATGTGAAAATTTCAATCAAACATTTTGTTTCAAAGGTGTTACGAAATGTAGTTTTAAGGAATAACACTTTGGGTACGATATCTGTCGGAGAAGGGTTTTAATTCTTTCAACAAAATTGACTTCAATGGATTTAGAATGACGTTACGTATTGTGTTAAAATTTTGTTTAGATGCTTATTTTGTTGCCGGCAATACCTAGCAAAATATCAAATTTGTAACTCTAATACTGTAGAAAATAACCTTTAGCACTTCGGTATACCCTTAATTTAATATTATTTATACAAGTACTTGCAAGACTATCAACATATTTCTGCTTATACACTGCTGTTTATGAAAATAGCAACACCAAAAATGAATTTCCCGAATAACTCCAAACTTGGTGGAAGTGTAGAAGAGTGTGCAAGCAATAAGTGATCAGATTTGCAGAGAGATGGGGTCCACGTAGGTCGAGCAGAGCTGTGTCGTGTCGGTCCGGCAAGGTCAGTGTTGTACCAACTGTAGTCTATGCAGAGGTATTAAACAAGGTAGAAACAATAAAGTGAATGTCAGTATGCCTCGTCTATGTCAAAGGGAGCCATATCAGCATTGAGTGAGTTCGAACGGGGCGGAATGATTAGGATCCGGGACGCGGGTTTGTCATAACGTGACATTTCAGCTCGTACAGGCCATGCTGGTATGGCAGTGAAGCGTGCGTGGAAGCAGTGGATAGATGAAGGTTGTACGTAGTGAAGAGCGAGTACTGGATAACAGAAGATGACACAGCACGGGATGACAGCCAACTTCTCCGCATGGCCATAACGGACCGTACAGCTGCATCCACAGAGTTGGCTCGACCCTGGAGCACTGCAACAGGTGTGAACTTGTCTGCATTAACGGTTCGTCGCCACCTGCTGCAGATTGGACTGGTTACACAGTGTCATTACGTCGGCTTCCATTGTTTAGAAACCACCGACTGCAATGGACCCGTGAATACCGTGAATACCGTCATTAGGTTCCTGAGTGGCAAAATGTAGTCTTTTCGAACGAATCCTACAGCGATAGTCGCATACATTTCCTGTGGTACCGTGGTGAGTGGAACCTGGAGGGCTGCATTGTTGAGCACAGATAAATACCAGGTGTGATGGTTTGGGACTCCATGGGTTACGACAACCGATCTCGCCTCCTACGAATTGAGAGCTCTTTGAACAGCAACCGGTACCCACAGGTGGATGAAGACCCCGAGATTCTCCCTTGCTTCAGGCATTTCTGCAGGTCACATTTCAGCAGGACAATTCCCAACCACATTGCGAGGAATGTACAAACGTTCTTCGAAGAGCCACGGGCACCATTGCTTCCCTGGCCTTCACGTTCGTCATATAACATGTCTGGGATATGGTTGGTCGGTATCTAGTGCATCACAGTCCTCCAGTAACCAGTGTCTCGGTTCTTTGGGCGCGAATACAAACTGCGTGGAGAGAAATTCCTCAGAAACTTATTCAGAACATTTTTTGATTCAATACCACGGTATAACAGCTCTAATTGCAGCGCATTGAGGCTACACCATGTACTGAATATGCGAGCTTGTATAGATTTGAAAAGCTTATTATTTGTTTGTTACTTTTCATATATCTAATTTGTGGTTTTAAATTCATTGCATTCAAGTATCCTTCTTGGTATTACAATTTTCACAAACGGCAGACAGTGTTTAATAGCTAAAATATTGTCGCATAAGAAAAAGTTACTTAGTCTTTCAAGCTCTCAGAAAATAATTAAGGAACAGCAAGTTCATATATTATTCATGTATTCATCTCCTCTCCTACAAATTGATTTGTACTTGTTTTTGCCCCAAGAAGGGTAGATTGTACGAAGAAAAGGTGTGCTTGCAAATTTAAAGATTTAGTTGATAATCATAGTCGTTTTACCCTCCCCTTATGTAGAAATAACACCCCCCCCCCCTAGGACTTACAAGTTGATGCCTATGGATAAGAAGCCAGAGACACGTAACCACATAATGGAGAACTAGGAACGAGTGGTCGGCACGTCGCCAGGCCTGAGCGTGACAAAGTGGATTATATGAAATGCAAGCGAAATCGATGATAGGAAAGGCGATGATGGTGGAGTAAGTGCGAGAGAAACCGGAGGACCCTGAGAAAACCCACCCCCGCGCCGCTTCGTCCACCAAAATCCCACATGCAGAGCTTGGGATCGAACCCGAGTTGATAATCACAGCAAAATATTTATTACTTATACGTAATTGAGTTAGTTTGACTCGAGATGCCTTTACTTTAACTATTTTGGTAGCATTAACTACGTGGTCCAACAGTTGTTCGCTTCAAGCGAAAAGCAAGAGCTGCGACTGAGATGAAGCGAATTGGCCACTAACTTTTACAAGAGAAGTGTTAACCTTTCGGGACTCAGAAAACAACGAGTTGTTTACACTGTAACGAGCGGAAAAAACTCCGTCTTATGTTTCCTTCACGAAGAAAAAGAAGTGGGTCAAAGCTCTACTATAGAACAAAAGTAACGCAATTCTGACCCGTCGGATTTCTGCACTGCCTCAACGTGTAAACACTAGTTGCAGCGTTTGTTAACGAAGGTCTAATTACTTTATTTATTTCTTTTAGTTAACTACTTTTCCAACTACTACTTAGTTTCTTTCTGCTTAATGAATTACTCAAAGTGGTGCAGTTTTTCTTCTTCCAGTGTCATTTCGAGGCGCTTTCCACTAGTGATTAAGTAAATGTACCTTAAGCGGTTTACTTTCCATTGAATGTGGAAAGTTCTTTAGCCGTTGTGAACAGAGGTGTACAATTCTGTGATTTTTATATCCTCAACCAGGCGTGGCTGCTGATTTCAAAATGATGGGAGCCTCTCAAGTGGCAAACAAACGATGTTAAAAAGAAAAAAAAAAAATGAAAGATAGCGGGAAAGAAGGAAAGGTAACAAAGGAAATAACCAAATAAGGAAATACGAAAAACGGGATAGGAGGAAAGGAGGACGGAAAGAAAGAAAGGTGGAAGGAAAGAAAGAAAGAAGTGAAGAAAAAAAAGAAAGAAAGAAGTGAAGGAATGAAAGAAAGAAGAAAAGGAAACAAAGAAAGAAAGAGAGAAAGAGGGAAAGAGGACAGAACGAAGAAAGGAAGGAGGACAGAAGGAAGGAAAGAGAGCAGAAAGAAGGAAGGGAAGAAGGAAGGAAACAAGGAAAGAAAGTAGGAAGGAAGAAAAAAGGAAGTGAAGAAAGGAAGAAGGAAGGAAAGAAGGGAAAAAGGAAGAAAGAAAGAACGGAATAAGGAAAGAAGAAGGATATAAATAAAGAAAGAGTGAACGAAGAAAAGAAAAGGAAAGAATGAGTGATCGAAGGAAGGAAAGAAGAAATATGGAACTAAAGAAGGAAAGAGTCAAAGAAGTAAATAGAGAGAAAGAGAGATGAAAAGAAAGAAAAAAAGTACGGGGAAAGGTTAAGTATCAATATACTTACTAAGCAGGCCTACCTTAATTTATAACGAACTCGAAGAATTAATTCGTTCGGATATTTTTAAAATATCGCACAATCACATTAATTATTTCAGACTGCAGGAATAAAACATTAAATTTGATACGAGTAGGAACACACCCTTAAAATTGCGTTAACAGAATGAAAACTGACGTCATATACTGACAGCTCACTGGATGTGACCAGTTTCATCCACACACAATCTATCTGCGGTCGGTGAGGCAAAATGGTTATAGCCGTACGAGCGCAAAATGGATGTCAATTTGTCAATTTTTTGTATCCATTTTATCCATTTCCTAAATTTGGTGTATATACTGAATTTGCAACGTTAATAAACACTATTTTAAGAGCCTTCTTATAATAAATATTACAGGCATTTGAATGTTTAATAGAAATTGTTATAATAATCAGAATATTTTGATTTCCTCTGATAGAATATATTTGATAAACTTAATTACATTTTTTACCTTTTTGTCCTTCATTTCGTTGAGGTAGCTTCAGTAATAGTTCATTTTCTTTTCTTCGGTATTTCCTAATAACGTTACTAATAGATGCCAACCAATCATATTAGCAACAAGTCGAATTGAAAACGATGCACTCCGCGTGTAATTTTCTCCATTTCATTTTTACTTTCTATACTGTACATAATACATAGTGTATAGAGAGGGTATTGTATTGTACCCAAAAATTCGATACGGAGATTTCACAGGAAACACATGTTCTGAGACCCCCTGAATATAAACAAGCATTTTTAGATAAATATCCATGTGTGTGTGTCTGTCTGACTGTCAGCCAGTGTTTGTAATGTTTAACGCCCGCTTTAACTACTTATGGCACCGCAGGCGGTGACACTGATGATACATGAATAATGATGGAGCACCGGTGGAATGTGATGGCGGGGGAAACCGGAGGACCCGGAGAAAATCCGCCCCAGCACCGCTTTGTCCACCACAAATCTCACATGTGGTCGCTTGGGATGGACCCCGGCCGTCTAGGTGAGAGGCGCGTGGTCTAACCACTCGGTCACGGCGCGGCCGAAAATGTACTAAAGCGATAGTCAGCTCTTACAAAACCGGTTGCTTATGAAACAATTGCAATTTTGTTTTCTTTACTTTGTAGGAGTAAACAAAAGAAACGAAAAAAAATGATTTCCCGTTTCAGAAAACTTTAAGTAGCGTAAAGCTGAAACCAATAACTCGGAATATCTCGAAAACGTTTAACTCTACATATAAAATGTATACGACCTAAATTATGTGTTTTAATGGGATTAACCTCTTTACTTTCTCTACATGTACTATATACATAGTGTATAGAGAAGGTATTGTATTACAGTAAAAATTCCATATCAAGATGACACCGGAAATATATGTTTTGGAACCTCCTGAATAAAAAAAGAATTTCTAGAAAAAGGTGTTTGTGTGTGTGTGTCTGTGGACAGCACAGCTCAAAAACGAAAAGACCATTAAATACCAAGCTCGGTATTTAGGTTCAGTATCTTTCAAGGATGCGACACGAAGATGTTCAAGAAAAATCCCAACCCAAACTACCCTTTACATGGACAAATATTCGAAAGTTTTTATTTTCTCAAAAATGGCTCTTACGATTTTGATTAAAATATCGTATATTAAAGATATTTACATGACAAGTAACATGTATTGTTTGAATTTTCTGGGGATAGCCTCTGAAGACCTCTTTATTGTGGATGAGTTTTTCCGAATCTAGACTAACTGTTAACCCGTAAGAGATAGTAAATAACTTACTAAAAAAATGTAGATCTCGCAAAACACACAATTTATGTCATTTACGTTTTTGTTGTGGATGTAACCGTTTCAGAGATATTCGTTACTATTGGCTTCCATTGAAAGGTACTTTTGCTTTTCTCAGATACGAAGGGTCCGTTTTTCTTTTATTCTACTCCCGGCCAAGGAAAGAAGCGATTTGCAATGACAATCGCATAACGACGGATTTTAGAAACATTTGAATATCAATTTAGTATAACGCATTACCTTATACGTATAAGGAACTATGTAATAAGAACATTCTGCTAATGTTTATCTCGATTAGACACAAGAATAATCTTTTGTAAAAAGTTTGTTTGTGGAGCAGCTAGAGAAAGTCATGTGAGTGTAAACATAAGATTTTTTTTCTGTAATAAGATTTTGTCTATCTCTTACGTTTGTGAGTTATACAAAAGACATTAGAATGAAGAGGTCTTCTGAGATTATTTCCAGAAAATTCAGGAGTTGCATTTTATTTGTTATGTAGATATCTATATTAGATTTAGACTGTTCAGCTATGTATGCGGATGATGGTTCAGTTGCGGTGATGTCAATAGCATCGACGACCTTAATCTGAAGCTTATAAATTCCATGAATTCTTTTAAATATGGGGCGCTGCAAATAAACTTATTTTAAATGTTTTTTTACTGCTTGTTTATATTTTAGAAACAAAAATATTTTAACAAATATGGATTATAAGTTGGTGTTACCATTTTAAAGTACGAAGGTCATTTTTTACAACCTCCGATAGGCTACAAATAAAAGACAAGTTCATAGAAAGCAATTATTTTATTACTAAAAATTTTGTACACTTATGGTTACTTTTCAACATAATCACCGAAAAAATTGAGACATTTATCGTACCTGTGCACAAGCTTTGCAATACCCGCCTCAAAAATGTTGCCGCCAATGATTTCAAATAAGCATTGACGTTGATTTGAAGAACTTCCTAGCCACGTCTTCAGTTCAGGGAAAAGGTGAAAGTCGCTGGGTGCCAGGTAAGACTGTACGGCGGATGATCGAAAATATCGCACTGAAATTGTTCAAGGAGCCAATGGGTTGTGTGGATAAGCATTGTCATGGATCAACACAATTATTCCTAAGTCAGCATTCCTCTTCGTTTGTTGAATGGCTCTCCGCAAATGATGTAGAGTACGAAGATCTTCAAGACAACGTCAATGCTCATTTGAAATCATTGGTGGCAACATTTTTTGAAGCGGGTATTGCAAAACTTATGCAAGGTACGATGCCTGTCTAAATCTTTTCGGTGATTATGTTGAAAAGTAACCACAAGTGTACAAAACATTTAGGAATAAAATATTTGTTTTCTATGAACTTGTCTTTTAATTACCGCCTATCGCAGATTGAATAAAAAATGTGATGTGTTACACTCACATGACTTTCTCTAACTGTACTACAAACAAACTTCTTACAAAAGAGTACTCTTCTTTCTACATCATGCTAAACAAGAAAAACATTAACAGAATGCTCTTATTACTTACTTACTTCCTTGTAAGCAGAAGTGAATTAAGGACATACACTACGCTAAAGTCATTGTCAAATATTTTTAAAACTTTCGTTATGCGATTGCCATTGCAAATCGCTTCTTTGCTTGATCAAGAGTAGAACAAAAGAAAAAAATCTGATGTGTACCACTCACATAATTTCCCCACATCTCTGCAACAAATAATACTTAAAAAGCTCATGCTTGTATTTACATCATGCTAATCAGAAAAAATAGCAGAAATAGTCTTAGTACTTGCTTCCTTGTAAGTAGAAGCGAAATAAGGGGGTAATATAGGTTAAAGTGATAGTCAAAAGCTGGTTGCCATGCCACTGAAGTTCCTTGTTTGAATGGACAGCAGTTGACAAATTCCTGTGTAAGAAGAGTATGTTTTTCAAAGCAGACACCAAAAACAAGGAATGTCTCAAAAACGGTAAACTCCACGAAAAAAAATGTATACAATATAAATTTTGCGTTTTAACGTGCTCCACATTTTCGTGTAGTATGTTTTTGTCCATCTCTTACGGTTTAGCAGTTATTCAAAATTTAGTAAAATTCAGCCAGATTAAACTACTCTTCAGAGGCTATTCCCAGAAAATTCAAGATATACATTTTATTTGTCAGGTAAATATCTTTAATATACGAAATTTTAATCAAAATCGTTAGAGCCATTTTTGATAAAATCAAAATTTTTGAAAAACGTTCCCTATAAAGGATGGTTTGGTGTGGGGGGATTTTTCTCAAAATCTTCGTGTCGCATTCCTGGAAGATACTAAACTTAAATACCAAGATTGGTATTTTACCGACTTTTCGTTTTTGAGTGATCATGTTAACAGACACACGGACACACACACACACATGGAGCTTTTTCCGAAAATGCTTTTTTTAGTTAAAGGGGAGACCCTAAAACATGCCTATATTTGCAGTGAAATCTCGGTATCGAATTTTTGTGTAGAGTGCAATACCTTCTCTATACACTATGTACATAGTGCGTATAGAGAAAGTAAAAAAGCGCCCTAATATTTTGATAAAACGAAGCTTTTAAGCATTATTTGATATAAAAAACCTTACCTGGGAATGAAATTGATTACAAAGCGCGTTGCCAAATGGACTTTGCAGGTTCTTTATTCATTTTACTTACAGACATGGTTTTGAAGTCATCTCAACTGACAAGTGATCAAGCTTTACCTAAACAGTTGAATATGATTTCCATTAGACATAGGCCACACAGCCCATCTAAGTTCGATTTCTCTCTCAACCTTGCTGCAACATGACTCGTTCAATCACGATGCAGGTTCTACGTCTGAGTTCCGATAGAGAAGTCGGCGAGGGTACTCCAAACACTGTATCCATGAGGAATCCCCACAAGAAAAATCTGAGAGGTGCCAGATCCGGTGAACGTGGAGGCCATGTAATTGCCGCACCTCGACCAGCCACTTTCCTGGATATTGCAGATATCAGTGTTAGGCGGTGCGCTATCTTTCATAAAGTGTACGCTGCATCATCAACGTCAATCTTGGGGATTAAAAGTTTTGCAGCATATCTAAGTACACTATTCTGCTGATAGTTTTCTCACTGAAGAAGTAAGGGCCGTAAACTTTGCTGAAAGCACAAACCACGTTTAATTTTGGGCTATCACGTTCATGTTCTAGGACGTGTTGGGGATTCTCACTTCTCACTTGCTCTACCAGATCGTCAGACGTACGCGGACGGACTTCATATGGCTTACCAAAATATAGTTTTAATAAAACACTTATGTCATTCATAAGTCTACTTATGGGAGGTTCTTTATCATACTGTGTACGAAAATTACATCACACAATTGTCGCCGAATTCGACTCTTCAAACCAAAACGCACAGTGAGAACGCTCCGGATTGGTAAGAGCAGCCATCTTTGCTGCAACTGCCGCTAGCGATTGCATTGACGCGATTCTATACTAGCGTACAACGCAAGTCAAAACTTGATCTATTATCTGTCAGTATGACAGCAAAACTATGCCTGTAATTGAAATAAATAAAGAACAATGAGTTATCAAAGTCCTTTTTGAAACACGCTATATATGCACGAAACTAAATAAAGTGTGTTTTGCTGTTACATGTCTGTAAATTAGATTAGACACCATGTGCCTGCTTATTGTTGTTATGCCACTATACTATAAATTTTATCATACAATACCTTAACATGGAAATCTATAATTGAAATTAATTAGTAATTTTTAATTCAGAAGAGAGTCTTTATAATATTTTTAATATAAAGGCAAGAGATTTATTAGGACATGTTTTTGAATAATTTAGTATTTTTATTTTGATTTATTGATACATAAAGCTGCAATATTATTATGAAGAATATCTTATATTTATTCAGCATCAATTGTAATGATAATAATCATTTTAATAGGAGTATGTCGTCCATGTAGGAAAATATAAAAAACTATATATATATATATATATATATATATATATATATGAATCTATCAGCGGTATTTTATTCAAATACGTCTTAGTCATTTTTGAGAAAATTAACATTTTCAAAGCTTTTCCATGTAGAGAGTAGTTTGGGTTATGGGGGCGTTGTTTCTTCAAAATCTTTGTGCCACATCCATGGATAATACTAAACTTAAATACCAAGCTTAGTATTTTACCAACTTTTCGGTTTAGAGTTATCCTATTCACTATTCACTAAAATACACACATACACACATGGACCTTTTTATAAAAATGCGTTTTTATAGATACAAGAGACCGCAAACTATGTATTTCCAGTGAAATCTCAGTATCGAATTTTTGGTGGAAATCAATATTATGACACCTATAATTTGGGGGAGTCGAGGTAGTGTAGGGTTAGAACAACTCGCATTAATCACATTTATTCAACAAAGATGATGGATTTATAATAATAATAATAAGAAGAAGTATAATGAGTAATTTATCATTTCATGCAAGCAAACGACTGTTATTACCAAAGTAATAAGCTAAAATAATTCTTACCTGGATCAGAGTAAACTGTAAAAGCCACGGTGTCAACGAGTGCCCTGAGTTCGTTTCCCTCTGCTACACAATCAGTAGCACCTACGGCGGCACATGCAACCTTGACCGTCACATCCATAATATCTTAAGTTACATGGTGTTTATATAGTGACTGGCAAACGCATATTCTCTGGAAATAACCAAATATGGTATGCTATGCTTTATTCATCTTCAACTTATGGCATTCTGCCAACTATGAGATGAGTTAACAGGAAAGAAGTGATTCCAAGTTCTCATGATGCAGCTAGATGACTACATTGTTTATTGCACTTTGCGAATTCATAATTGCACTTTCTAAATAATTTGTTAAATGTGTTGCTTCTACGCCACAGTATATTCTCTAGCTACTGTGCATATTTTACGTATCTGTTAGAGGAAATAAAATGGAAGGGGGAAAATTAAGTTTTAATTTTACACCAGGTGCAGGATTTTAAAAATTATGTATTTTATTAAATTGGGAACGTCGTAGGATTACAAACATATGGAAATAGACAATTTGAGCCCTTCAGGTTGCAATTAATTCGTTAATTCTGTCCCGGTTACTGTGTGCAATTACTGCTTTTGTAATCGATGCAGTATAGAAACCGTCACTCTGCAACCATTACATTATTTTCTGTCCATTCCTACTGCGTGCAGTCGAGTTATGTTTACAGGGAAGACTATCGGTAATTCTCCCCCCTCCTTCCCATAGGGTCTGGTTTTCAACCGCAGTGTATACGCGAGTATCATTGAGGTTATTGATGCATTAAATGAACATGTAGTTTCTGCTTTAGTTAACGCAAAGAAAGCATTACTGTCAGAGCAAACCCTACTGAAGAAGATGACCTACCAAAAGGCCAATTTCTTCCAGGCGGGCAGTAAATCTCCCGACAGAACGTGAGGAACAAAGGGACTCCTGGATCTGTCACGTCTTTCATATTCAAGCTAGAATCTACTTTGACGTGCAGTCCATACATCACAAGGGGCAGGAAGTGACCGTGTTTTATACAAGAGAAGATGGCAAGCAACTCCATCTCTGAACGAAAGCATCGCACTTAACAGATAATATCGGTTTTGGGTAAAACAAAAGGAAATCTGATGTATTCTATTCACATCACTTTGTATAGCTGTTCGAACAAACTTTCATTACCATTATACTATTATTTCTATTATTATTATTTATTACTTATATTATTAATATTATTATTATTTACATTATTACTATTCTATTATCTAATCATGCTAATCGAGATAAACATTAGCAGAGTTGGTCGTAATACTTCCTTCCTTGTAAATCAAAGGGAAATAAGAAAATACATTATGATAAAGCGATAATCAAATATTTTAAAAGCCGGTAGCTATGTGAAACAATTGAGGTTCGGTTCACCTTGTATGGTCCCTTTGGAGAAGTTAGGTAGTTTTAAATCGAAACTAATAACAAAGAATATCTTGGATTCCTCAACTCTAAAACAAAAATGCTTATGACATAAATTCTGTGTTTTAACGAGATGTTTATGTAGTAAGTTTTTGTCTATCTGTTATGGTTTAACCGTTTAACCAATTCTGCAAAAATGAACCAGAATTTTTTTGTAGTGTTTAACGCCCGCTTTAAGTACTAATGGCACCGCAGGCGGTAAATGAACCAGAATAAAGTGCACTTCAGAGGCTATTGTGAGAAAATTCAAAATATACATTTTATTTGTGTTGTGAATTACTTTAATATACGGTATTTTAATCAAAATATTTTGAGAAAAACAACATTTTCAAAATATTTTACACGTGAAAGGCAGTTTGGTGGGGGAGTTTTTATCGTAGCACATCCTTGGGAGATACTACATTTAAATACCAAATTTGGTATTTAATGTAGGATCTCCCAAGGATGTGCTACCAAAAATTTTGGTATTTAACGGTTTTTTTAGTTTTTGAGCTATGCTGTCCTCAGACTCACACACACACACACACGTACACACACACAGACTGACATGCACACACGGACCTATTTGCTTTTTCTACACGTACTATGTATCTATAGAGAAGGTATTGCATTCCATCCTAAAATTCGATAACGAGATTTCACCGGAAATACGCGTTCTGTGTCCCTCTGTATAAAAAAAAAAACAAAAAAAAACGTTTTACTTTCTCTGCACATACCATCTACATAGTCTATAGAGAAGGTATTATACTCTACCCAAAAATTCCATACCGTAGCTTTACCGGAAAGATATGTTTTAGAGTCCCCTGTATCCAAAAAAAGCATTTCCAGAATAAAGTCCAAGTGTGTCTGTGTGTGTGTGTGTATGTGTTTGTCCGTGTGTCTGTGAGCACGATAACTCAAAAACGGCAAGTCGGTAAAATACCAAACTTAGTATTTAAGTTTAGTATCCCCCAGGGATGCGACACGAAACTATCCTTTACTTGGAACTTTTTTCGAAAATATTAATTTTTTTAAAGTGACTTGATTTTGATTAAAACATCGTATATTAAAGATATTTTCCTGACAAATAAAATGTATATCTTGAATTTTCTATGAATATCGTTTTAAAACTACTTCATTCTGGATGAATTTTATGTAATTTTGCATAACTGCTAAACCGTAAGAGATGGACAAAAACTTACCATACAAAAAATGAAGAGTACGTTAAAACACACAATTTATGTTACATACATTTTTTTCGTGGAGTTCGTCTTTTTTGAGATATTCCTTGTTATTGGTTCCAGCTTTAAAAAAACTTATACTTTTCTCATACAGGATTTGTCAACTCCTGTCCATACAAACAAAGGAAATTTAGTCTCACAGCAACCAGCTTTTGACTATCACTTTAAACGATAGTACTACCTTATTTTGCTTCTACTTACTAGGAAGTAAATAATAAGACTTGTTCTGATATTTGTTTCTCAATGCTAAAATGTACAGAAGGTTATTAATTAAATTATTTTGAAAATTTCTTTTTTTTTGTTTCAAAGGGTCCTAAAACATGTATTTCTGGAGAAATCTCGCTATGGGAATTTTGGGTGGAATGCAATACCTCCTCTGTCCACTGTATATTATACATTTGGGGCTTAATGAAGTCAATGACGGAGAAGTTGGGAAAGAACTGAAATACCAACTTCGTTTTTAGGTTATGCTGTTCGTAAACACACACACACACAAAAACACACACACTCACAAACACACACTATTATTTCTATAAAGTATTTTTCTTTGTTTGTTTCTGAGAGTCTAATAGGTCATAGCATATATTTTCGGGTAAAATCTCCATGTATTTCTTTTTTTTTTTTATTGCTTCATTTGTATATCCCCCTTTAACATGAATGGTCATATCGGGGGCTTTCACTTGTGAAACTGTTGGTTCAGAACATTAGGTTAAACTTGATATTACTAAACACACGCACATTCACTCTCACACTTCCAGACTCTATGGGGAATAGGGAATAATTCCGGTTAAAGAAAAATTCCCCGCCCCAGCTGGGAATCGAACCCGGGGCCTCCGGGTAAGAAGTCAGCTCGCTGACCACTCGACCACGGAGGCAGTCATTTCGGTGAAATGCAGCATTTCCGCTTTTTCACACCTAAATGCAGCCAATAAAATTCTATGAAAGCACTTCATTGTGTTGGGTGACAGGAACTGTTTTCCAACATAATGGGTATATATCATTATCTGACAGAGGTCATTCTAATGACATGGGAATACCATTTACACGCTTTAAGCGCTTTATTGTTCCATGGTAATCTGAGGTTTGTAACTGGGAGCTTGAAATCCGTAAAAATACGTACGTAATTGTAGATAGCTAACGTACTTAAACCATATTTTACTTTCTAGCATCAATTATACAGGGTTTTTGGGGTATGAGTGCACAGGCTTCAACGGCAACTTCCAGAAGTTTAGCTGTAACATAAGTTTCCTGTAACATTTTTCCTATAGTGCATGGTAGCACAAAGGAAAACTCTGATGTGTTACACTCACATAACTTTCTCTAGCTGTTCTACAAACTTCATATATAAGATTCTTCTTTCTGCACCTTGCTAATTGTGGTACTCATTAGCACAATGTTATTAGGTATTATTTAGTTCCGTATAAGTAGGAAGAAAATAAAGGAATACACTAGGCAAACCAATAGTCAAGTGTTTTAAAAGGTATCGTTGTGTGATTGGCATTACAAATCGCTCCTTTTCTTGGCCAGGAGCAGAACAAAAGAAAAACGGACACTCCCGTCTGAGAAAAGTATAAGTATTTCACAACTGAAACTAATAACAAGGACTACCTCGAAAACGGTAAGCTCCATGAGAAAAATGTGTATGACATAAGTTGAGTGCTTTAAAAAAACCTACATTTTTTGTATGTTAAATTTTTGCCTATCTCTTACGGTTTACTAGTTAATCCAAATTAAGCAAAATTCATCCAGAATAAACTGGTCTTCAGAAACTATTCCCAGAAAATTCAAGATATACATTTTATTTGTTAGGTAAATATCTTTAATATATGATATTTTAATCAAAACCGTTAGACCCATTTTTAAGAAAATCACAATTTTCGAAAAAAGTTCCATGTAAAGAGTAGTTTGATGTGGGGGATTTTTCTCAAAATCTTCGTGTCGCATTCTTGGAAGATACTAAACTTAAATACCAAGTTTGGTATTTTCGGACTTTTCGTTTTTGAGTTATCGTGTTCATAGACACACGGACACACACACACACAGACACGGACCTTTTCCCGAAAATGGGGGACCCTAAAACATATATTTCCGGTGAAGTCCCGGTATCGAATTTTTGGGTGGAGTGCAATACCTTCTCTATACACTATGTACATAGTGTGTATAGAGAAAGTAAAAAAAAAGGCTTAAATGACATAAATTATGTGGTTTCACACCTTTACATTTTTTGTGTAATAAGTCTTGCCCATTTCTTGCGGTTTTAGCTGTACTGCAAAATTCTGCAAAACTCATCTAGAATAAAGAGGTCTTGAGAGTCTATCCCCAAAAAATTCAAGAAATACATTTTATTTGTAATGTAAATGTCTTTAATATATCTTATTTTAATCATAATCGTTAGTGCCAGTTTTAGGAAAGACAGACATTTAAAAATAAATCCATGTGAAGGGTAATTTGAGTGGGTAATTTTTTTAGAAAACATTTGTGTCGTATTCTTGGAAGGTAATAAACATAAATATCAAGTTTCGTATTTAACGGTCTTTTCGTTTTTGAGCTATGATATGCTGTCCACGGACACACACACTTACTGAGCTTCTTCTAAAAGTCAGATGCATTCAATTCTAATGACTTTCTCTACATCTCTGGTGCAAATTATTGTTAAGAAGCTTATTCTTCTGTTCACTTTATACTAATCGAGATAAAATTAACAGAAATGGTCTTATTACTTACTTCCTTGTAAGCAGAAGGGAATTAAGGGAGTACAATAAGCTATAGCAATAGTAAATTCTTTTAAAAGCTGGTTGCTATGTGAATAAAATTGGTTTGTTTCTATGGCCAGGAGTTGACAAGTTACGTACGATAAAAGTATAAGTTTTTCAAAGCTGAAACCAAAAACACGGAATATCTCAGAAAAGGTCATCTCGACAGTAACAACGTATATGTCCTAAGTTATGTGTTTTAAAGAGATCTACGTTTTTTAGTAAGTTTCTGTCTATGTCTAACAGTTTACCAGTTACGGAAAATTGAGCAAAATTCATCCAGAATAAGGAGGTCTTCACAGGCTATTTCTAGAAAACTCAAAATATACATTTTATTTGCTATATAAATATCCTTTATTTGATTAAAATTGTTAGAGCAATTTTTGAGAAAATCAACATTTTCCAATTTTTTTCCATGTAAAGGGCAGTTTGGGGTGGGGGGATTTTCCTCAAAATCTTCGCTTCGCTTCCCTGGAAGATAGTAAACTTAAATTCCAAGTTTGGTGTTTTACTGACTTTTCGTTTTTGAATTATCGTGTTCACTGACACACACGAACCTTTTTCCAAAAATGATTTTATTGGATACAGGGGACCATGAAAAGTGTATTTACGCTGAAATCTTGTAATTGAATTTTGGATGGAATACCTTCTCTATACACTATGTATATATTACGTGTAGAGAAAGTTAAATATATCTAATAAATACCTGAATCATGTGTGTAAGTTTTCAATTAGACAGGCTGTTTCGAAACGAATATAGCAGTCGATTGGCTTACACTTTGACTTGTCCGAAACTTGATGTCGCAACTTTCCAACTCTTCTATATAAAGTTTTGTGTGTGTTTAAATATCGCACACATTTGGGATTAGGCAGCAAAGGAACAAGGGTTGTCATACAACCTTAGAACGTGTTATATGAAACACGTAACAAAACCCATATGCTACGTTTTCATTTACTAAGGTGACCTGTGCCGCACCGGCGTGTCTCTCAACCCACGCCTACACCACGCGACTGGGACCTTCGCTACCAACCGGCATCTCTCTTGGAGTGGGCCAGGCACGTGCCATTTGGTTATGTACGACTGACTAATCCATGGTGATTCTATGGCAGTTTTTGTATGTGCCGAATTTAGAGCTGAAAATTATATTCACGTATCACCTACGGTACGGCCAAGATGGTCCACATCTTCGTTTGGTATCGTTTAGAAAAACCCTGTATATTTGCCTGTTCTTTCTATTATCACACAGGTGTTTGAATTATTTTGCAACGCACCTTATGCTCATTGTATGTACATACGTGCTAGGGAAATTAGAAACTAATAAAACCCGGCGCCTCCACCATATGTTGTGAACAAGGTTCTGCGACGTGAGGGATAGCTATTTTAAGGTGGTGAAAGGAAGGCATATGCTAGAACAATGATAACAACGGGACTGAAATTAAGCTAATATATTAAGAAAGATTAAATAATTTGTTGGTTGCGCATGTTTACTTTACAAAGGTGGGGGTTGCAATATATTCCATTAACCCTGACCAAATATCATTCTGATTACGGGGGTTATTAATATAAAGCCTTACCTTTAGAAATATGTCATGGTGTGTCTGGGCGAGCTGAGAGACGAAGCGCTTGCGTGGTTGAGCCCGGAGCGACACCCCAAGACGCAGAGGTTCCCCGACGGAAAAGACCCGGTGGTCGGGTCTACAGTCCCTTAAATAGATTTAGCGGCATCCCTGAAGGGTATTCCAACATGGTGGCCGTTCTCCTAATATGGAGAACTAACGCCCTGATGGTGGTAGTCCTAGCCAATTAACATCAAATATTTAAATGTTCTGGAATACCCGGTGTGACGTCAAAGTGCGAATGTGCACGTAGACCAACGGAAGTTGGTGCCAGCGAAAAGTCCACTAGGAGTGCCATGGAATAGGCTAGTCTCTTCCGTCCGGTTGCTTAATCAGCTTATAACAAAGCTTGTATTTTCCTAAGAATGTGTGAGAATTAAATCCCAATTAAATTCAGATTAATTAATTATTAATTAATAAAATATCACTAAAACAATATATGTTAGATTCTCGCCAATGACACACGTGACAATATATTAAAAATACCTACACCATACAGAATACAGAAGCGCATATGAATGCAACATATCAGATTTATGTTATTCTATACCTCGAGATTTGTATATCATCCGATTTCCTTAAACATTTGTAACATTATTGAAAACCGTAGCATGTGTTTTGACGACAAATGCTTTAAGAAGGATTTCCATTTTCCAAAGGAAGTTGTATTAATGTCTCAACAAACGCCTGAATTTGGAAAAGTCCTGAAATCGTTTTTGTTTTGCTCGTATAGAAGTTGTGTGAGGCAGCTCTGTTTCTTAGCTTTGCCCACATTTATCAGCGTCAAGCGTTTCCGCCCCAAACACTCTCTCCTAATGCTCTTTCTCTCTCTCGGCGAACGGATATTTGAAAAATGGAACCCCTGTCTTTCTTACCCACACAAGCGACTCAAACGCTCTGGCTAGAAGTGTGGGGTTTCACTTGGAAATATCGTGTTTTGTTTACGAACCTGGAATAAGAGCCACGAAGAAACATTACACAGAATGTAAATAACACACCATCAGGTTTTACTTTCTCTACCTGTACACTCTCGTGAACAAAAAGTGGCCCATTTCACGACATTATAATAGTGTTTTTTCTCTACGTAAAGCCTATGTCACATGTTTAAAATTTGGTCCAAAATTTTTATACAACGTGAACTCTGTGTACAATTCCTCCGTACCATTCCCACGGGAATGTGTATTGGTCCAAATATTTCTCGCATGCACATGAACAGCTGATGAAAATGGTGGAGGTTACTGATCCAAAATTATTTACATTCGCTGTCGCAAGCTTAGTTCATGTATCCATTGCAAGAACATATCATAATAGAAAGAACCTATCAATAAAGAGGCGTTGGTGTACTAGACCATGGCTGGAACGTATTTATGCAGGCCAAGGAAAATTTTTACTTCATATGCTGCGAAATGATCTCGTTTCTGACCCTGTAAATTATTTTAGCATCCTTAGAATGAACTTAAACTTGTTTGGAAAATTGCTGTCCTTAGTTCAAACAAAAATCACTCGCCAAATCACAAATATGAAGCAGTCCGTACCAGTAAATCAAAGGTAGCGTTTTATATTTTGTTGAGAAAAAAAGGTTAGATCCAAATGGATCCGATAAAATACATTTGCAGGGCTTATAAATACCCGAGTCATTATTCCATAAATCTCTGGCACGCAAAAAAATGTGTATTTCATCCATTGCTCAGATGTATAACCCTATTATTTAGGACAAAGTCTAAAGTACAGCCAAGTTTCACACAAATAATCACGTTGGCGGGAAGGAACCTGACATCTTATTACGTCATTACCACTAGGTCACTCATTTGTTGATTTCATACGTTCCAGTTTGCTAAACAGGAATTAGACCAAAAAATAGAACGGAAATTGTATACAATGAAATTTTCCGTTGTCCCACGATCCAATTTGTAGTTTGAGGAGTATTGGGCCAAACTATTTTACCATGGGAGATCGGCTTAAGGTTTTCACCTTCAAGCAACCGAACTATGACTCCTACCGCCTGGTTGGTATCAGCTATGTGTATGGGCTGAAACTTTTTATTTGAACCATTCCCATTACGTTTTATATTAGCTCTGCAAACAAACTATTCTTACAACATATTCTTATTTTTTATACATCAGTCTAATCAATACAGATTGCCAGGAATGGTCTTATTGCTTGCTTCCTTAAAACAATCAGGGTTTTAAGGTAATGCACTAGGCTAAAGGGATAGTCAAATCTTTTAAGAGCTGTTGCTAAACTATTTAATTGAAATTCGTTTATTTTGCTATGCTCATGGAGCAAAACAAAAGAGATATGAAATGGATAAGGATTTTCCTTTGAAAATGTTTGAGTATTTTAAAACAGGAAATACCTCTTTCCTTGCTCAGGAGTAAAACAAAGGATATATGAAACAGAAGAGCATTTCTCTGTGATAGTATTTCAAATCTCGGAATGGTTGGCTCTGCAAATAGCTGTATATGACATAAATTCTGAGTTTTTACAACATATATGTTTTGATTAAAATCTCATATTTAAGATATTTACATGACAAATAGAATGTGTAGCTTTAATTTTCTGGGAGTAGTCCCTGTAGACCTCATTATTCCAAATTAACGGTTTTTAATTTTGTATTATCTAGTAAACCATAAGATACAGATTCATATTTTACTTCAGAAACAAGCAGACCATTTTAAAGTATAAAATTAATGTTAAATTCATATTTTCGTTAGTTAAACATTTTCAAGTACTTCTTTATACTTTCTCTAGCCCCGTATGTACGAGGTACATAGGGATAGAGAAATATCGTATTCCGCCCAAAAATTCGATACCGAGATTTCTCCGAAAATACATGTTTTACGACCCCCTGAATCCAAAAATAAGTATTTTCAGAAATAGGTCCGTGTGTTTGTCTGTCTGAATGTGTTTAGGCCTGTGGACAGCATAGCTCAAAAAAGAAAAGACGGTTAAATACGAAACATGGTATTTAAGTTTGGTCCCTTCCAAAAATGTGACAAGAAGATTTTCAAGAAAATCCCACCAGTTTTTCTTAAAAATTGCTTTAAAGATTTTGATAAAAGTATCGAATATTAAAAATATTTACGTGATAAATAAAATGTATATGTTGAATTTTCTGGGAATAAACCTTTAAAAACTACTTTATTCTGGATGCATTTTACGGAATTTTGCATAACTGCTGAACAGTAACAGATGGAATAACACTTACCACACAAAAAATGTAGAGCACATTAAGACGCACAATTTATGTCGCATACATTTTTTCGTGGAGTTGATCATTTTTGAGATATCCCTTGTTTTTGTATTCAGTTTTGGAAAACTCATACTTTTTTCATACAGGAATTTGTCAACTTGTGTCCATACAAACAAAGGAATTTCAGTCACATAGCAACCAGCTGTTGACTATCACTTTAACCTATGATAATCCCTTATTTCGCTTCTACTTACAAAGAAGCAAGTAATAAGACTATTTCTGCTAATTTTTTTCTCGATTAACATGAAGTAAATAGAAACATAAGCGTTTTAATAATATTTTTTGCAGAGATGTAGAAATAGTCATGTGAATGGAACATATCATATTTTTTCAATAGTTTTTGTCTGGTACAGGCTTAACTACTTGTTGGATTTTGTGTGTATCAAGTATGCTTGCTCCCTGTATGCAGTGGATAAATATACGTGACAGGAAGGATTGTATCTGCTCCTTGTACAGTGATCAATAATATCGGACACATGATCCTCCAACACGCAAGCAATAAATTCCAATGCTTATGTCTGCCTAGGAGATATCCTTATATTTATTTATTTTTCTTTCTATGGATCTATAGTCCTTGAAGCTTGGCCTTGGCCTCCCTAATGATATACCACTATTTGTCTCGATCCTGTGCCTTCCTTCTCCATGTTCACACTTTAAGTGCTCTCAGATCATCTTCCACATTATCGATCCATCTCAGCTTTTATTGTCCAACTTTGCATTTAGTGTGATTTTAGGAATCCTTGTATCTTCCATTCTTATCAAATGGCCTAGCCATTTCTGATTTTTATGTCACTATATCCAAATCTTTATGTTGTTCTGCTACTTCATTATTTGTTGTGATACATCAAATTCCACCATCACTTTGTCGCGGGAACGGCGTCTGGTACTGCAGTATCCTCAACTCCGGCGTTGATGTAGGTTCCACTGCTTTTCTCCTAATTACACTTATCTCAGGGGTTTGTTGGTTATATTACAAACACTGCATGTTCCCTTACGACATGCATTTATTTGTATTCTAGATTTAAACGCAATCCCATTACATAACTATTAATGAGGAGCCTACCTAACCCTCTGCACATCGCTCCCCTACCACGTGCACACAACTTAATTTATTACGTGAGCGCAATATTACTTTTAGTGTAAGAGTAACGCACATAAGAGGTTTGCGTTGCTTTAAATACGAAATCTGGGTGACGCTAACTTTCGTGCCATAAAATGTAGCAGCCTCTCTCATTGGTTCTTAGTTAGCATCACCTAACAAGTTATGAGAATAAATTGTGCCAAGTCCTGACATCATAGCGTGCACATTACGCGTTTGGAATTACATAGTGGTTCTTTCTCACTTTAACATTATGCTTGTCTTGTCTATTTTTCCAATTCCCTGTGCTACTTGGAAGACAAGTAACTATTTCTGTCTCACTTCTTTATATGTCTGTACTTTTGTATCATGCATTCTTTAGCCTAAACCCTGTGCTCATTAGCAGGTGGTTTTGAACCATAACCTGAAGTTATCGCTAGCTCGCCTCGCCTAATTACCTAAGTTAACAAATTGCATTCATGCCTATTTCTGCTCCTGAATATTTACAATTATTTTATCTTGCTTATAATATTATGTACATTTTCTTTTTTTATATTATTTGTGAGCATGTGGTATGTGCTCCTACAATATATTGGAGAATAAATCTTTCTTAATGACTTCCTTTCCCATGTTGCTAATACTGTTTTTGCTCACTCTGTTAACACCCAAGATTCGCTTTCGTATGTTACTGCAGGCTTGATTATCACCTTATATGACCTTATTTTTAACTATCTTCCCAATATACCTAGCTTTCGTTATATTACTGAGAGCATGGAGACACCGGTTACCTTTTGCTGTTCTCTCTCTGACTTCATTCAATATGTCATTATCCTTATATATCATTGACCTTTAATAATTATATGAGTTAACTTTTTTGTATCTTTCTCTATTTAGTATTACATAATTTACGTTTGCCATGTATTTGGTTTTATTAGGACTTTATTATTTATAGATGGCTTCAAGTATTTAGTCATTACGCAATCGATGCAACTGAATGCGACAGTTACCAAGGAGAAGAATGTTAGTTCAAATTGTGTTCGGTCCCAATTAATTTCCAAGTTGCCCTTTCATATTCACTGCTACAAATGAGAAAGGTTGTCATTACAAATTGATTCTCATATTGTTAGATCCCTTAGACAACCCATGCAAATGAATACGATAGCTATAAAGCAGAAGAACCATGCTTTCAAATTGTACTCGATTCAAATTAATTACCAAAATGCCTGTTCATTTTCAATGCTATAAATGTTAAAGCTTTTCCTTACAAATTATTATTCTTCTCCGATATAATGCAATTATAATGTTATTAAACAAGTTCAAAGGCTTGAAGTTATATTGCGCTAATATTATAATAATGTTTTGGAAATTACTTACATTACCATTACCAATTAAGATAAACCTATGAAAAAAACACATCTGATGTGTTACACTTACATGACCTTCTCTAGCTGCTCTACAAACAAAAGATGATTCTTCTTTCTACACAATGATAATGGGGATAAACATTAACAGAATATTCTTATTATTTAGTTCCCTATAAGTGGTACGGAAATGAAGAAATACACTATGCTAAAGTGATAGTCAAATGTTTTAAAAACTGTCGTTATGCGATTGCAGTTGCAAATCGCTTCTTTGCTTGGCAGCGGTTTTTGTATATCTCTTACGGTTTAGTAGTTAAGCAAATTTCGGCAAAATTCAAGATATATATATATATATATATTATTTGGAATGCAAATATCTTTAATATACGGAATTTTAATCAAAATCGTTAGTCATTTTTGAAAAAATCGAAACTTTCAAGAATATTTACACGTAAAGGGTAGTTTGTGGTGGTTGATTTTCTTGAAAATCTTTGTGTCGCATCCTTGAAAAATACAAAATTTAAATACCAAGTCTGGTATTTAACGGTCTTTTCGTTCTTGAGCTATGCTGTCCACAGGCACAAAGACGGGCCTTTTTCTATAAATGTTTTTTTTTCGGACACAATGGGCTCCATAATATGTATATCTCGACATAAAATTTTAGATGAAATGCAATACCTTCTTTAATCACTGCGTATATTGTATATGCGGGATAAAAAAAGTAAAAAAAAAATATATGTTAATATCCGAAGTAAAAATATTAATGCAAGAGTCATAATAGCGTAATGGCTCTAACAATCATTAGCCTACAGCAAGCATATTAACATGTGAAACGTGAAAATGTATTTTAAACGCAACATTTTGCATTCGACAAAGCACTAAAAAAATCTGATGTAATCCATTCATATGACTTTCTCTACATCACTGCAACAAACTATTGTTAAAATGCTTATGCTTATATTTATTTCATACTAATTGAACACAATCATAAATAGTCTTATTATTTGCTTCCTTGTAAGTAGAAGCAAAATAAGGGAGTACCAAGGTTAAAGTGATAGTCAACAGCTGAACTTCCTTTGTTAGTATGGACAGAGTTGACAAGTTTTTTAAAGCTGAAATTAATAACAAGGAATATCTTTAAAACGGCCAAATACATGAAAAACATGTATATGACATAAATTGTGTGTTTTATCGTGATCTAAATTTTTGCGCTGTACATTTTTTTGTCTATCTTTTATAGTTTATCAGTTATGCAAAATTTCGTAAAATTCACCCAGAATATACATGTCTTTAGAGGCTATTCCCAGAAAATTCAAGATATACCTTTTGTTTGTCATGTAAATATCTTAAATATTAAAGACTTTAATCAAAATCGTTAGAGCCATATTTGAGAAAAAAAAAAAATAAAAAAAAAAGATACATCTAAGGGCTGGTTTTGAGTGGGGGGATTTTTCTCAAAATCTTCGTGTCGCATCCTTGGAAGATAGCAAACTTAAATACTATGGTATTTAACGGCTTTCCGTTTTTGAGCTGTGCTGTCCATAGGCACACACATACTTTTTTTTTTGGATTCAGGGGGACCCAAAACATGTATTTCCGGTAAAATCTCGGTAACGAATTTTTGGGTGCATTACAATCCCTTCTCTATACACTATATACATCGTACGTGTAGAGAAAGTAAAAATATCTGTTCTTGCTTTCCGCGCAGTTGGTCACGCAGTTCACAGTCAGCAATTCACGATTAAATTAGATCTTAGATAGTTAAAGTTAGGCTTAAAAATTCAACGTCATAACCAGGATTTGATCTATGGATTTCATGGTTTCTAGCCGATTTTTCAAACCATTGAGGTACCTGGCAACATGCTGACACGACATAAAATTTCTCAACTGATTCTTATATACAGCCAGGGCTAAAATTGGAATGGGGTATGGAGCAATATAGCAAAACAGGTACCAAACTCGTTAGAAACTGGCTCGTGTGGATTAGAACAGGAGCATGGTGGATGATAAAAATTACTGACGTGAGTGGTAAGAGAATCTGCCCCATTTGCGAGGAGGAAGAGTCATGGACCCATATCTTGACATGTAGGGGTACGGAGGAGTGGAGGAAAAAGTATTTACCGGATGCTTTACTACCGCGAATGAAGAGTTAGAAGCATGTTGGACAGTACTGGCAGGCACGGAAGACGCAGACGGGATAGGTAAATTTCATCTTAAGGCGAGACAACTGAGATCTGAGTATGCTGATAATAGGGTAGAGGGGGGGGGCGATAAGAACAACTAAATATGATTGTTACACTCACCTGACTTTCTCTAGCTCTTCTACAAACGTCTTACATACGATTATTCTACTTTCTGCAACTTGCTAATCGAGATAAGCATTAGCGGAATGTTGTTACTACCTAGTTCCTTATAAGAAGAAAATTAGGGAATACACTAGGCTAAACTGATAATCAATTGTTTTAAAATCTGTCGTTATTCGATTGTCATTGCAAATCACATCTTTGCTTGGCCAGGAGTAGAAGAAAAGAAAAACGGGCACTTCCTGTCTGAGAAAAGGATATGTACTCACAACTGAAACAAAAAACAAGGAATATCTCGGAAACGGTTACCTCCACAACAAAAATGTAAAGGACATATATTGTGTGTTTTGATCAGATCAACATTTTCTGTGTAGTAAGCTTTTGTATATCTCTTACTGTTTAGCACTTAAGCAAAATTTAGCAAAGTTCATCCAGAATAAAGAGCTCTTCAGAGGCTATTCCCAGAAAATTCAAGATATACATTTCATTTGGTAGGTATATAAATATCTTTAATATACGTGATTTTAATCAAAATCGTTAGATCCATTTTTTAGAAAATCTAAAATTTCGAAACTTTTTCCATGTAATGGGTGGTTGGGGTGGGGAGATTTTCTTGAAAATCTTCGTGTCGCATATTTGGAAGATACCAAACCTAAATACCAAGTTTAGTATTTAACGGTCTTTTCGTTTTTGAGCTATGCTGTCCACAGACATACACACAGACAGACAGAAATACACACATACACACGGACCTTTTTCTAAAAATGCTTTTTTTGGATTCAGGGAGTCCTAAAAGATGTCCTAAAACATGTATCTGAAATCTTGGTATCGTATTTTTGGGTGCAATATAATACTTCCTCTATACACTATGTACATAGTACGTATAGAGAAAGTGAAAATGATTATAGTGTTTTATACTTAATATCGTGTCACCCGTTTAGGTCATTTGTTTTGTTGTGGTTTTAGTATTGTTTTCTTATGTTGCAACCACAAGGTGATCTGAAATTGTTTAGTGGTGAGATACCTAATGGCACTAACAATGTAGTAAGAGCGTTAGGTCCTGAATTTCATAGTTTAGCCAATGATTAGACCTATTAGTGTTAATCGTTTTGCTTTTTTTTTTTTTTTTTTTTTTTTTGCCACACAAATCGAGTGTAGGGCTGAAGTTAGATAGGTACCGGACTGAAAACTTCAATGCTATAACCGGGATTTGAGCCACGAATCTCCCGGTCTCTAGCCGGTTACTTGACTCATGTCGACACGCCATCAAATTCCTCAACTGAATCGTATTGTAGGTTAAATAAGAATCCCGGGATTTATAATACTTACGACATTGTAAGTCGCCATTAGGATGTGCCATTTTTAAATAATTTGAAATCACCTTTCGATTTACTGGTTAAAATGCGAGTCATTTGAGCAATAAAATGCTGTATGGGGCATCTGGTGGCTCAGTGGTTAGAGCAATCGCATAGAGACCGGGAAATCCGTGGTTCAAATGTCGGCTATGGTACTGAATTATTCAGTCGGACTCTTAACTACTCTCCGACACACGGCTTGCGTGAAAAAAAAAAAAGAAAACTCAAATTTGCTCGTTTGCTTTATGCAACGGGCCACCAGTGGGTCACTCCTAGCCTTGCTATTCCCTTGTTGCTTTTGAACGTATAAAAATACATATGAAAATCCTTTCTGTTAATGTTTATCTCGAATTTTTTGCAGCTGACAGAAGAAAATACTTTTAATTGTATTTTTACTTTCTCTACACGTACTATGTACATAGTGTATAGAAAAAATATAGTAATGCACTCAAAAATTGGATACCGAGATTTCACCGGAAATACATTTTTTGAGATCCCTGAATAAAAAAAGGATTTTAAAAAAATGTTCGTGTGTGTGTCTGTGGGCAGTATAGCCAAAAACGAAAACTTCGTCAGATACCAAACTTTGTATTTAGGTTTGGTATCTTCCAAGGATGCTACACGAAGATTTTCAAGAAAATCACCCCACCCCCAACTACCCTTTACATGGACAAATATTTGAAAATTTTTATTTTCTCAAAAATGGCTCTAAATATTTTGATTAAAAGATCGTACATTGAAGATATTTACCTGAAAAATAAAATGTATATCTTGAATTTTCTGGGAAAAGCTTCTGAAGCCTACTTTATTCTGAATGAATTTTACTCAATTTTGCATAAGTGCTACACCGTAAGAGATGGACAAACATACCATACAAAAAATATAGAGCACTTTAAAACACACAATTTATGTAATATACATTTTTTCGTGGAGTTGATCGTTTTGGGATATTCCTTGTTATTGATTTTTGCTTTTAAAAACTTATACTTTTCTCATAAAGGAATTTGTCAACTCCTGTCCACACAAACAAAGGAGCTTCAGTCACATAGCAAGCAGCATTTGCCTATCACTTTAACCTATGGTACTCCCTTATTTCGCATCTACTTAAAATGAAGCAAGTAATAACACCATATCGGCTAATTCTTTCTCGATTAGCATGAATTAAATATAAGCATAAACGTTTTAATAATATTTTTTTTGCAAAGATGTAGAGAAAGTCATGTGAATGGAACACATCAGACTTTTATCTAACTCACTTAAACAACTCCGTCATATCGCGACGACAGCGTTCGGTAAGATACCTCCTGTGTGTACATCAAGTATTAGTGGGCAGCAGTCTTTTAAGGCATCATCCTCGTTCCATTCGGCCTTCTCTTAGAGCTAAGTAAATGGTGTTATAGGGCCGTGCAGTCGAGTTGCACTACCACAGTATTTAGATTATGCCATCTGTAGTCAAGTAGCAAAATGCAGTTATATTTCTAAGGTCTGATCTCCTCACGCCGTTTTTACAATTTATAAGCAGAGTTTGGTCCTAGGGTGCGGAATTGCCAAATTGAGGTTCGGAGCACACAGAGTATAATTTTAACATGATGGTGTAAACGTGGTCTCTACGTGTGTCATCTTAGCTTCCGGAGAAGGCCGCGTTATCTTGCATGGGAATGCCGACGTTTCGCTCATCTTCCCGTGAGCTTCTTCTGGGCTCTTGTGCGGTGGTTGTTTTTTTTTTTTTAATTTCGAGTGGAGGGGAAAAATCCACCTTATGCACTAACCCGGGCAAGACCGGATTGTCGGTGTCTAATGTGGGCATACCGACTAAATAACCCCTCCACCGGTATTAGAAGGAAGAAAGGAGAGGCGGTACCGCATGATTGCACCCGCGGATTCAAGGCGATAATTTAATTGACTGCAGGGTGCAGTCAGAGGGGTGAAATGAGGACTGGGAGACAGACTTGACCAAGGCCCAGACTGCCACCACGGAGTATTCGGGGAGAGGAATGAAGGAATTCTAGGGTGAAGGATGGAGTTAGTGCTGGTTGACTCTGTTGAGCCAGTCGTCGTATCCTGGGACGTTTTCGAGCCTAAGCCCTTGGCGTCTACTTTGGATGTTGAACTTGGAAGTTTGAGGTGCCAACTTCTCCAGTAGAGCTCTCACCTCCTCCCTGAAGATGAGTCGGATGTCGGTGACTGCTGTTGCTATTGCTTGGTGAAGTTCTGGATGTGAATTGGTGCTGTCCTGTTCCTGAAGCCTGTCCTCCAAGGCCGTCAGCTTAGCCGTAAGAATCAGGGCCACAGGTGGCACAGAACCGGTGACGGCGGCGGAGGTCGTGCCCAGTGCACTCCGAAGTGAATGCGTTGGTGCCACAGTAGTGGCACTTCGGCGGCGAAGAGCAGTCTTCTTGGCTGTGCCCGTAAGCACGGCAGGGCCGGTGGTTGCTTATTTGGTCTCGCTTATATAGTGGCAGTGCGGTGGAGGTTGCCCCGCCCTCTCGCTTCTGGTTGGCTACTTGCCTGCCAATTGGCGTGGGCGCTGGCGCCGCTCTTTCCTGGTGGTGTTGGAGTTGCTTTGCGCTATCTTTTTTCAGGTTTTTGTTTCCTTTTTGTCCTATTTCTTATTTCTTGTGGTCTCTACAGCTCATTTGGAAACGTGTTATACTACTAACATTTCTCACTGCCTGGACTCGTTCAGTTCCTGCTAATAGATAAATCAGTGAACACTGAAAGACAGCACAGATTAAAACATCTTATGTGTTACACTCACATTACTTTCGCTAGCTACTCTACAAACTTCTTACAAAACAGAAAACATTAGCAGAATTTTATTACTTAGTTCCTTATAAGTAGAATGGAGATATTGAAATGCACTAAGCTAACGTGATAGTCAAATGTTTTAAAAGCTATCGTTATGCGATTGTCATTACAAATCGCTTCTTTGCTTGGCCAGGTGTAGAATAAAAGAAAAAAAGGACACTTCCGTCTGAGAAAAGTATAAGTAGTTCACAATTGAAACTAATAACATGGAATATCTCGATAACGTTAAGCTTCATGAAAAAATGTATGACATAACTTGTGTATTATAACAGGATCTACATTTTTTGCATAGTAAGTTTTTGTCTATCTCACGGTTTACTAGTGATGCCAAATTAAGCAAAATTCACCCAAAATAAACATGTCTTTAGAAGTTATTCCCAGAAAATTCCATATATACATTTTATTTGAGATAGAAATGGCTTTAATATGTGGTATTTTAATCATAATTGTTAGAGCCATTTTAATAAAATACACATTTTGAAACATTTTTCCATATAAAGGATAGCCAGGGTTGGGGGGATACTTTTTTTTAAATCTTCGTGTAGAACCTTGGAAGAAACAAAGCTTAAATACCAAGTTTGATATTTATCCGTCTTTTCGTATTTGAGCTATGCTGTCCAAAGACACACACACACACATACACACACGGACATATTTCTGAAAATTTTTTCTTGGATTTAGGGAGTCCTAAAATAGGTATTTCCGGAGAAATCTCGACATAAAGTTTTTGGGTGGAATACAATACTTCTCTATCCATATGGACATTTTATATACGGGGCTGGGGAAAGTCAGAATATTGAAAATTCGAAAGGATAGACGTTAGACTGGGAAAACTTGATGGATCATTAACCATGATTTGAGTCATAGCAAGATGCATCTTGTAATTCACTGCAATAAATTGTGAGTTTGATTGAAATATGTTTATTTTTACTTTCTCTAAACGTACTATGAACATAGTGTATAGGGAAGGTATTGCAATGCACCCTGAACTATGATACTGAGATTTCACCGGAAATGCATATTTTGGGTCTCACAGATTTCAAAAATGCATTTTTGGAAAAAGGTCCGTGTGTGTGTGGAAAGCATAGCTCAAAAACGAAAAGACCGTTAAATACCAAACTTGGTATTTAGGTTTAGTATCTTCCAAGGATACGATAGGAAGATTTTTGAAGAAAATCCCCCACCCCAACTACCCTTTACATTGAACTGTTTCGAAAAATTCAATTTTCTTAAAATAGCTCAAACGATTTTGATGAAAATATCATATATTAAAGACAAAATGTATATCATGAATATTCTGGGAATAGCCTCTGAAGACTACTCTATTCTGGATGAATTTTACGGAATTTTGCATAACTGCACCATAGGAGATGGACCAAGACTTACCACATAAAAAATGTACATCACGTTAAAACACTCAATGTATATGGGTACATTTTTTTTCGTGGAGTTGATCGTTTTTGAGATTTTCCTTGTTTTTAGTTTCAGCTTTGAAAAACTTATATTTTTCTCACACAGGCATTTGTCAACTACTGTCCATACATACAAAGGAACTCCATTCACATGCAAACAGCTTTTGACTATCACTTTAACCTATAGTACTCTCTTATTTCGCTTCTACTTTCAAGGTAGCAAGTAATAAGTCTATTTCTGCTAGTTTTTCGATTAGAATGAAGTAAACAGAGGCATAATCTTTGAAAAATAACTTGATGCACAGATGTAGAGAAAGTTCTTGTGAATGGAACACATCAAATTTATTTTTGTCACTGCTATGCATATTATTATCCTGAATTTTTTGTACAAGTTTTATACTTTCATTTGTAAAGCTACAATGTAGTTTTATGTACTAAACAAACTGTGAAATATTTATTTTATTGTGTCACTTTATGACTTAGAGGGATGTGTATAATGTCAATACATGTATCAGCTACTTTTGGAACAAATTGTACTCAACGTGTGCATGTTTACGCTACAAATCCCTCTCTTTATATCTCTGACTGCTCTGTGTACTCGGAACCGTGTGCACCGAGCTCTACTTATAAGATGTATTCGCGGAGTATCACCGATATTAAATAAAATGAATTGCGATGGAAACGATAAGCATGATCAATACTTACTGCACAAATTTTAACTACCATAGCCGTAAATATACTTGTTGATGAGCCTTATTGATAGTGGTGTAATATGAATAGAACAGGAAACACATGTACATGATAATTAGTATTCTATGTCATTTAGCTGCACACATTAACTATTAAGCATGTTTTTTAAGTCTTGGTGTCGAAATCAGATAAACAAAATGTAAACGACAATATGTGCATTGAATAAATAATGCAATTCGGCAGTTGGGTGTGGAACAGCTTGAAACTTGCGTATTTCAGAAAACAATTGCATATTGTCGTTTATATATTGCTACCAAGGCCCATAAACATGCTTAATAAGTATATACAGCGAAATGGAAGAGATAGTATGTGTGCTTGTTTTCCTATTCATATTACACCACATAAGGCTCGCCAGAGAAGATTTCGTTGGAAGTACAGTCTGGGCTAAACCTTGAGTGAAGCAATACATAAAAAAAGCTGATGTGTACCATTCACATGACTTTCTCTATATCCCTGCAACTAATTATTCTTGAAAAGCTTATACTTCTATTTACTTTATGCTAATCAGAAAAAATTGGCAGAAATGGTTTTATTACTTGCTTCCTTGTAAGTAGAAGCGAAATAAGGGTCTACCATAGGTTAAAGTGATAGTCAAAAGCTGGTTGCAATTTCAATGAAGTTCCTTTGTTTGTATGGATAGGAGTTGACAAGTTCCTCTATGAGAAAAGTATAAGTTTTTCATAGCAGAAACCAAAAATAAGGAATGTCTCAAAAACGACGAACTCCACGAAAAAAATGTATATAACATAAATTATGTGTTTTAACGTGCTCTACATTTTGTGTGAGTAAGTTTTTGTCCATATCTTACGGTTTAGCAGTTATTCAAAATTGAGTAAAATTTTTCTAGAATAAACTACTCTTCAGAGGCTATTCCCAGAAAATTCAAGATATACATTTTATTTGTCAGGTAAATACGTTTAATATGCGAAATTTTAATCAAAATCGTTAGAGCCATTTTTGAGAAAATCGAAATTTTCGAAAAAAGTTCCATGTAAAGGGTAGCTGTGGGTGGGTGATTTTTCTCAAAATCTTCGTGTCGCATCCCTGGAAGATACTAAACTTATATACCAAGTTTGGTATATTACCGACTTTTCGTTTTTGAGCTATCGTGTTCACAGACACACGGACACACGGACACACACACACACAGACACACACGCGCGCGCGCGCGCGCGCGGACCTTTTTGTGAAAATGCTTTTTTTTGGATATTGGGGATCCTAAAACATACATTTCCGGTGAAATCTCGGGATCGAATTTGTTGGTGGAGTGCAATACCTTCTCTATACACTATGTACATAGGAAGTATAGAGAAAGTAAAAAAAGAAACGACAGAAATAATCGACAAAGAAAACAGCAGAAGCTCCGTCGTTGGTGCATTTGACCTGTATTCAAGGATCGTAGCCAATTTGGGGATTTTCATACCCTAATCTCGAATATGATAATGACGGATATCGAATCATATTACAATTACAATTACATACGAATCATCGCAATGATGATATTTTGCACAATATTGGTCCTCATACAGAAAACAGTCAGTTCGAAAGCCAATATCTTCAGCAGAGCGCCTTTGTGTAACTTTGAGGTTAGGGGCCTATTTATTGTTCAGTCAACAGCATAGATGTGGTTTTAAATAGGTGGCACATTAGTCTGGTATGAAGGTATAATTTTGGTTCTCCAACACAATTTCCATTTTCTGTAGCATTTGTACTGTCATTATTACACAGTTAAAAAGCATACCATTAAAACACGAATGAACTTCCCTTGTTATTGACGCCATCTTTAACATCTTTGACAAGGACCACAAAATATCAAACAACAGGAATTCTGTGGTAGACGTCCAAGCCGCGCGGTAAAGGTTAAACCCAATTCAACTTTCTTCGCGCGGATTTCCTCGCGTCAATTCTGAATTCTTATTGATCAATCGTTTTGCCGCACGTGCCGGGACGCCAATATCGTTCCATTGTGTATCCGGCATTAGAAGCATGTTGGACACTACTGGCAGGCATGGAAGACGTGAAGAGATACATTACTAATTGAGGCGAGATAGCTGAGATCTGATAAGGCTAATAATCGGGAAGAGGGGGGATAATAGCTAAAGGGTGATTGTAGTGTTTTATATTTAATATTATGTCACCTGTTTCGGTCAATTGTTTTGATGTGGTGTTAGTATTGTGCGTGCAAATATCTCTCTTAAGGGTATTTCTCTGCTATAAAACAGTAAATACATTAATAAGTCGGAATACGTTTATTCTGTTATGTAAATGTAATATGTTGTATTTTAATATCTTTCTCCTTTTATTTTCGTGTTCACTCTTTTCGTTTTTACTATCTCTAGCCCCATATGTACAATGTACATAGGGTAGAGAAGGTATTGTAATGCACCCAAAATTCGATACGGAGATTTCACCGGAAATAATATGTTTTCGGGTCTTCTTATTCCGAAAAAAACATTTTTAAAAATGTGTGTCTGTCTGTGTGTGTGACTGTGGACAGCATAGCCCCAAAATGAAAAAGCCATTAAATACCAAACTTGGTATTTAGGTTTAGTTTCTTCCAAGGATGCGACACGAAGATTTTCAAAAAATCTCCCCACCACAAACTATCCTTTACGTGGTAAATTTTCGAAAAATTTTATTTTCTTAAAAATGGCTCTAATGCTTTTGATTAAAATCCCGTATATTAAAACTATTTATGACCGAAATAAAATGTATGTCTCGAATTTTTTGGGAATAGCCTGTGAAGACCTCTTTAATCTGGATGCATTTTGCCAAATTTTGCTTAACTGTTAAACCGTAAGAGATAGAAAAACACTCACTACACAAAAACACGACAAAACACACAATTTATGCCCTTGCAGAGGTAACTGTTTCCGAGATATTGCTAGTTATTGGTTTCAAATGTGAGGTACTTAAACTTTTCTCAGACAGAAAGTGTCCGTTTTTCTTTTGTTCTACTCCTGGCCAAGCAAAGAAGTGATTTGCAATGATAATCGCATAACAAGAGATTTTAAAACATTTGGCAATCACTTTATCATAGCGCATTACCTTGTTCCCTTCTAAATATAAGGAACTAAGTAATAAGAACATTCTGCTAATATTTATCTGGATTATCGTTGTGAAGAAAGAAGAGTAATCTTTTGTAGGACGTTTGTAGAGCAGCTAGTGAAAGTCATGTGAGTGTAACACATCAGATTTTTGTTTCTAATACTGCTTACTAGTCTGTGTAAACAGGTACGGTGGACCCGGGCGATTGAAGAAGATCGATGTGTGTGTGTGTGTGTGTGTGTGTGTGTGTGTGTGTGTGCTGATATTTAAATAAATACATTTATTCATTCATTCACAAGGCCCACCATTATGTATAATTACCATAATTGGCAGCTAAAATTGGTGCAGTAACTGTTGATTACATCTGACGTCTCCATCATAATTTATTTCAATATCGGTGATACCTTTTGCGAATGTACCTGTAACAGGCAGTTAGGGTTATGGTGCCGTCCAGTCCATTGCTTACACTGTGTGTGAGTAGATGTCAGCACAATCGCAATTACCATCTATTTTCAGTTTTGCTATTGTTTTCAGAAAGTGGAACTTGGGTGATGGTATTAAATATTCAATCCAGTATTTACCTTGGCGACTGAGAAACCAGGAAAACGGCCCAACCTGATGGCTAAGCACATAGGATTTGAACGCTGGACCTCCTGAATTAAGACCATAGACTTTACCGCCGGAAACATGCCGCTCATTAATACACTTTTGCTACCGAACGCCTACACAGGTGATACCGGGTTCCCCGCATGGCTTGCGGGCATCCCCGGTAGCAACGGTTTTAAGTCAGCCAGCAGCATATTAGTTGAACTAAGTATTCGCCCCTCCCAACGCTGGGAGTGGTCAATCTAAATTCAACTCCAACAAAAAACATTCAAGCAAGCTAAACACCAGCGGAACAGATTGAAAGGATACTGCTCCTGAAAAACTTGATTTGTTCTATTCACATGACTATCTCTACATCGCTGTAACAAATTATTGATAAAAAGCTAATTATTCTATCCACTTTATGATAACTGAGATAAACATTAGCAGAACTTATCTTAATCACTTGCTTCCTTGTAAGAAGAAGGGAGATAAAACAAATCAGTAGGCTAAAGTGGTAGTAAAATCTCCTAAAAGTTGGTTGCCATGCGTTTGAAATCCGTTTCTATGCAAAGCCAGGTGATTACAACTTTCCGTGTGAGAAAAATTTAAATATTTTGAATTTGAAGCTAATAACAAAGAATATCTCAGAAATGGTCATTTCACGAAAAAACGTATATGACAAATTCTGTGTTATAATGTCATCTACAATTTTATGTAGTATCTCTTACGGTTTACCAGTTACACAAAGTTCAGCGTAATTCATTTAGAATAAAGATGTCTTTAGAGGCTATTCCCAGAAAATTTCAAGATATATTTTATTTGCCTTATAAATATCTTTAGTATACGGTGTTTTAATCAAAATCGCTATAGCCATTTTTGAGCAAATTACAATTTTCGATATTTTTTTCCCCTTTCCATGGAAAAATTGCGAAGACTTTGCTTTTCTCAAAATTGACTCTAACGATTTTGATTAAAATGATATTTACATGAAAAATAAATTGTGTATTGTCAATTTTCTGAGAGTAGCCTCTGTGGACCTCTTTATTGTGGATGAATTTTGCAGAATTTTGTATAACTGGTAAACCACAAGTGTTAGACAGAAACTTACTATACTAAAAATGCAGGCATAGTAGACACATAATTTCTGTCATATACATTATTTCATGGAGACGACAGTTTTCTAGATATTGTTTGTTATTGCTTTCCGTTTTAAAATACTTAAACTTTACTCATACGGGAACTTGTCAACTCCTGGTGATGCAAAAAGCGGATTTCAAAATCATATACACCATCTTTTAAAAGATCTGACTGTCGTTTTAGCCTAGTTATTTCCTTATTTCTCTTCTACTTCCAGGGAAGCAAGTAACTAGACAATTTCTTACATATGTTTACCTTGATTAGCATGAAGTAAATAGAACAACAAGCTTTTAACCATAATTTGTTACATAGATGTAGAGAAAGTAATGTGAATTAAACACATTAGTTTTTTTGCTGTCGCCTACTTGTTTCTTTCTAAACTGTGTGAGCAAACCAATAACTATCAATTGTTTATCCATCGTTTTAATATTCCCTGCGGCATGTCCAAGGGAATTTACAAAAAGTGATATATCGAAAATGTGTGGAGCGCCGTATCGAATAAATAATAGCTTTGAATAGCAATATTTACGCACCGTCATATCAGCAGCAAATATTTGCACTGCGATAAAAACAAATTCGCTCCCCTAATATACCGCCAATAAAAGATTTATGGTTGTTTCATACACGGCTCAGATCTACTTGCAAAGAACAATTATTATTTGTACTCAAAAAAGAAGCTGTTTCTACCAAAAGCTATTTGCTTTTCAAATATTGAAATTTGCTACCAAAAGTTAACGAGGTAAACATTTCAAAATAATTTATTCATCCGTTTATGTTTGGCTGGCAATATTATATTTGAGTTACTTAGAATAGGCACTAATTTAGACATTATTTTATAACAAATATTAAAGAAGGCACACTAATTTATCACTTCCAGCTTTAAGGGATCAACCTGTGAAAATTTCGAATTCACTGTTACTTAAGCAATTGTTCATTTTTACTTTCCCTGCAAGTGTAAATTGCACTCCATCCAAAAATTCCATTTCATCGAAAATACACGTTTTAGGCACCTATGTAAAATGAGCACTTTTTGTAAAATGTTGTTTAACCTATCACCATGTCCCATAACATAGACAGTGTTTATAAATTCTTCTTCATCGAGAGGAGTTGATGGTGTCTCTGTTGTGAAGGTCATTTGTTTAGTATTCCTATGAGTGTTAGTTTATGCTTAATTTTTCACTTTTCACTATCACTTTTAGTGATTCTATTTCTATTTAATCTTTACATATTTACATTATATACACTTTCTAAAGTCCCGTGTGTCCGTGTGTCTGTGAACACGATAGCTCAAAAACCAAAAGTAGGTAAAATAGAAAACTCGGTATTTAAGCTTATCTACTATCTTTCAAGGATGGATACGAAGATTTAGAGGAAAACTTATTTATCCCAAATTATCCTTTACATGAAAAAAAATTCAACATTTAAGTTTTTCTCAAACTGGCTCTAACGGTTATGATTAAAATACCGTATATTAAGGAAATCTACATGGAAAATAAAATTTATATCATGAGTTTTCTAGGAATAACCTTTGGAGACCTCTTCATTCTGGATAAAGTTTACTTAAATTTGCATAAATATAAAACTGTAAGAGATACACAAAAAATTAATACGCAAAAATGTAGCTGCCATTGAAAAACATAATTTATGTCATATACGTTTTTGTGGTAGAGTTTACCGTTTTTTAGATATTCCTTATTATTAGCTTCAGCTTTAGACTATCTAGTTTTTCTCAAACCTGACTATGGAACGCCAGCCGACTTCAATTATTTCACATACCGATCAGCTTTTAAAATATTTGAATTTCGTATTAGCATAATGCATTCCCTTATTTCCTTTCTACTTACAGTGAAACAAGTAATAAGACCAATTCTGCAAATGTTTATCTCGATTAGCATGATGTAGATAATAGAATAATCTTTTGTTAGAATAGCTTGCATTTGGAACAACTAGAGAAAGTTGTGTGAATGGAGCATATCAGATTTTATGCAACATACCTCTATTGTTTTGAGTAACTAATTCTGCAATTTTGAGATAAATGCCTCAAGAAGTTTTTGAAATAACAATATTTCTCTTATTTTAACTGCTCTACCACAAAGCTGCTTGTGCTTCAGGTTTGAAAAATTTTAAACAAAACTTCATTTTATATTCCAGGTATATCCCTTTAATGAAATTATTGGATGAGGTTAAAATTAATTAGATATTACTGCACGAAAGGATATGCGAAATGATTCGTTCATACTTTTTTCATTATTTTTGTGGATTAATTACATTTCAAATCAAATACTTAGTTCATTTTACTTAGAAACTTAATTTATATATTTCTATTTGTTATGATATTGGGGTTCTGTAGTAGAAAAATCTGATGTGTTCCATTCACATGACTTTCTCTATATCTCTGAAAACATAATTTTAAAAATCTTATGCTTCTATTTACTTCAAACTAATTCAGAAAAAATTAGCAGAAATAGTCTTATTACTGATTTATTGTAAGTAGAACCGAAATAAGGCGGTAACATAGGTTAAGGTGAGTTGATTTGCTATGAGACGGAGTTGACAAATTTCTGTATGAGAAAAGTATAAGGTTTTCAAAGCTGAAACTGATAAAAGGAATATCTCAATTACAATCAACTCCATGAAAAAAATGTATATGACAAAAATTGTGTGTTTTAACGTGATCTCCAGTTTTTTTGTGTTAAGTTTTTGTCCATCTTTACGATTTAGCATTTATGCAAAATTCCGTAAGATTCATCCAGAATAAAGTGGTCTTCAGATGCTATTCTCAGAAAATTAAAGATACACATTTTATTTACCAGATACACTCTATTTTAATCAAAATCATTACAGCCATTTTTAAGAAAATCAAATTTTTTGAAAATAGTTCCATGTAAAGAGCTGTTTGTGGTGGGAGGATAGCTCTCAAAATCTTCGTTTCGCATACCTGGAAGATATTAACTTAAAACCAAGTTTGGTATTTTACCGACTTTTCGTTTTTGAGTTATCGTGTTCACAGACACATACACACACACGGACCTTTTTCCTGAAAATGTTTTTTAGGATACAAGGGACACTAAAACATATTTCCGGTGAAATCTCGGTATCGAATTTTGGGTGGAGTGCAATACCTTCTCTAAACACTATGTACATAGTAGGTACGTGTAGAGAAAGTAAAAATGAAACTAATTGGTTCAAATAAGCACCGCAAGGAGCATTTTGAGCATTCAAATGTTTTGAGACTTGAATTTAGAGATACACACCTTTTACCATTTGAAGTGCCATTTGTCCATTAAAACTACATTTGAAAGTTTATGTGACAAGCTTTTAAATCGCAAAATAATGCAACTGTGCAATTTGGAAAGTCTACAGTAGGTATGTATCATAACTTAGTGAAAATTAAACCTGAAGTAGATTTAATGTGTCAGAGTCCCGGGAATTGCTTTAAAATTGTAAACAGAAGTAAAATGTAGTTATAATTATTAGCAATGCCCGCAAAGATACATTTTTGTAAAGAGAAAACGTGCCCACGTGGGCACAAGCAAATAATACATTTCTAAAAGAAATAGATACCGGAATTTAACTTTATATCAGTGAAGAACATGTATTAAATAAGTAAGTGTTGAAATGCAAAAATATACATACAAAAGCTATCCCAGAAGTACTCGACCTAACAAAGCAAGCACAAAATTATTGGGGAAAACATATTTATTTCTCTACATAGTCTCCTTTCAGCTCGATACACTTTTAAAGAGATGTTCAATAATTTCAATATATGTTTATAGTGAGAACTATCGAGGTCTGCGAAATAGCCATCAATGCAAACTCCACCTTTTCATTGTTGGCAAATCTTGTACCACCAAGTCATTTCTTCAAGTTTGGAAACAGAAAATAATCAGAGGGGGCTAAATCTGCCAAATAGGGTGCATGAGGAAGCAATTAGAACTTTAATTCATTGATTTTGGCTATGGCGATAATGGCCCATGAACTGATACATTTTCTTGACGAACCAAAACTTTCTTTTTCGCAAAAGAAACACTGTAAGAAGTTCACCAATATTCGTCATTGATGACTTTACCTTTCTTTTTGCGATAATCAATGAAAACTATCCCGCGTGCGCTCCAGAAAACTGACTTCATGCCCTTGCCAGCAGATGAAATTAACTGTTTCGCCTTCTTTGGAGCCGATTCTCCCCTTCCAATCCACTGTTTTTATTGTTCCTTCGTCTCAGGTGTAAAGTGATGGACCGAGGTTTTATCCATCGTTATGAATGCAAAAACTCGGCTTAATTGCAGCGAAATATTGCCAAACACTTGACTGAAACATCCTCAAGACGCTGTTTTTTGTTCTATTGTGAGAAAATGCGGCACCCACCTTGCACACAACTTTCTCATATACAAATTTTCAGTCAGTATTCGATGCACAGAACCTTTTGAAATTCCTTCAATTTCTGCTATCTCGCGCACTTTCAATCGATCGTCATCCTTTTCCATTTTGTGGATTTTCTTTACAATTTCTGGACTGGTAACCTCATTTGTTCAACCACTGCGATGTTCTTCTAGGCAGCTCGTACGGCCGCGCTTCTACAATGCCACCCAATATTTCACTGTTTTAAATGAAGGAGCAAACTCCCTCAAAGTAGAATCTGGCTCAGCTTTAATATTAGTTTCAAATGAAAGTATTGTATCACATAGCGATGGCCAGTTTTATACATATTTACAGATTCGCTGAGAGCATTCACAAATGATGGCTGCCAAACAATGAACTCTCTATACGTCAGGTCGGGTACCTCTGGGACAGCCTGTATGATATAGCATTGTTGATGGGCGCAAAGCATCACGAACGTATGAAGCAAGGCAACGCGCTTCTTAGCGTCCCTTCGGGCGAGAAAGACACGAGCTATACGCGATGTACGCGTAGCTTGAAAATAATGTATAATCTGGTTGTTTTTTGTAGCCATTGGCTTGCTTTTCATTTTTAACGATGAATAAAAAACATATTCTATAAGTAATACGGATATAGTTTCCTTATTTTTGGTAAAGACACTTATTTATTTTATTGTTTTTTATACAAGCCTTTTGAACTCCTGTCCTACACAGGGCTTGTATGAAAATAAAAAGCTAAATCAATATATGTGTATACTTATAAAATATTTTTAAAAAATCTTATGTGTACCATTCACATGACTTTCTATACATCTCTGCAACAAATTATTCTTAAAAAGCTTACACTTCTATTTACTCCATGCTAATCAGAAAAAATTAGCAGAAAGGGTCTTATTACTTGTTTCCTTGTAAGTAGAAGCGAAATAACAAAGTACCATAGGTTAAAGTGATAGTCAAAACTGGTTGCTATGTGACTATAGTTCCTTTTTTTGTATGGACACGAGTTCACAAAGTCCTGTATCAGAAAAGTATAGTATAGTTTTTTTTAGCTGAAACCAAGGTCAAGGAATATCTCGAAAACAATCAACTCCACAAACAAAATGTATATAGCATTAACTGTGAGTTTTAAAGTGCTCTACATTTGTTGTGTGGTAAGTTTTTGTCCATCTCCTACGGTTTAGCAGTTATGCAAACTTCAGTAAAATTCATCCCGAATAAACTGCTCTTCAGAGGCTATTGCCAGAAAATTCAAGACATACATTTCATTTGTCAGGTAAATATCTTTAATATACGAAATTTTAATCAAAATCGTTAGATCCAGTTTTGAGAAAATCAAAATTTTCGAAAAAAGTTCCATGTAAAGGGTATTTTGGGATAAGGGAATTTTTCTAAAAATCTTCGTGTCGCATCTCTGCAGGATACTAAACTTAAAATACCAAGTTTGGTATTTTACCGACTTTTCATTTTTGAGTTATCGTGTTTACAGGCACATGGATACAAGGACACACAGACTTTTTTTGAAAATACTTTTTACTTTCTCTAGCCCGTATGTACTATGTACATACGGATAGAGAAGGTATTGCACTCCACCCAAAATTCGATACCCAGATTTCATCGGAAATATATGTTTTAGGGTCCCCTGCATCCAGAAAAAGCATTTTCAGAAAAAGGTCCTTGCGTGTGTGTTTGTGTGTGTGTCAGTGTGTCCGTGTGTCTGTGAACACGATAACTCAAAAACGAAAGTTCAGTAAACCTGGGTATTTAAGTTTACTATCTTCCAGGGATGCGACACGAAAATTTTGAGAAAAATTCCCCCCAACCCAAACTACCCTTTACATGGAACTTTTTTCGAAAATTTTGATTTTCTTAAAAATGGCTCTAACGATTTACATTAAAATATCGTATATTAAAGATGTTTACGTGACAAATAAAATGTATATCTTCAATTTTCTGGGAATTTTACATAGCTCCTAAACCATAAGAGATAGATAAAATCTTACTTGCACAAAAAATGTAGAGCACGTTAAAACACACAATTTATGTTACATACTTTTTTTCATGGAGTTGATCGTTTTTTAGATATTCGTTGTTTTATGTTTTTGCAATGAAAAACATACCTTTCTCATACAGGAATTTGCCAGCTCTGTCCATGGAAACAAAGAAACTTCAGTCACATAGAAACCAGCTTTTGGCTACCACTTTTAACCTATGGTACCCCCTTATATCCCTCCTACTCACAAGGAAGCGAGTAATAAGACTATTTCTGCTATTTTTTCTCGATTAGCATGAAGTAAATAGAAGCATAAGCTTTTTAACAATAATTTGTTGCAGAGATGTAGAGAAAGTCATGTAAATTGAACACGTCTGATTTTTTTGGATACAGGGAACCCTAAAACTTATATTTACGGTGAAATCTCGGTTTTGATATTTTGATTGGAGTGCAATACCTTCTCTATTTACTAAGTACATAGTACGTATTGAGAACGTTAAAATTAAAAAAATGCGTAATTTGATGCTAAAATATCTCTATTTTGTGGTGATAGGTTCAAAAGTTTATTAACTCTTTCAAGCTGCACGTTATCAAATAGGAATAAATTTGAATAAGAGATGATCCAATATCGTAATCTGCAATTTAATTTAACAAAATGTGTACAGAATGAATGCTACTACTGTTTACTCTTACAGCTTTGATTTCTTTAGATATCTTACTGAAATTTATTTTATTGTACAGGAGATAACACAGCTGCTATCCAACGTCAGGAATCCTCTGCACATGGGCACTTCTCCTGCTGGACCAGCTTTCTGCTTACTGCCGCTCTTCTACACAGGTGAGAAAGAATTTAGATTTTGTGGTGTTACTTGGGGCGTTCATAAGTCCTTAGAAAATCCAAGGTATTACACTCGTAACATCGAAAAAAGTTTGTATTCAGTAACCATCGTCTTCTACTAGATGGCAGTTAAAGTTTTAACTATATCCATCACGTGGTTTCGTTGCCATAGGCGATTGGATTAACAATCTTATGCTTCTTTACAAACATTGGGGAAAAAAAAAGAGTTTCGTACGGTAATTAAACACCTATATTTAAAAATCTTAACACCAAAAATATAATTGCCGAGTTAGATAAAGCTCATGGTACTTCTGCTCCTGCGTTTGCAACAATTTAAAACTGGATGCATGAATTTAAACGTGGCCGTACATCCACAAATGATGAACATCGTTCCGGTCGTACAGTAAAAGAAACTTCCTCCTAAATGATTAACATAATCCAGGATTTGGTTTTGAGTACTCGACGAATCAAAATTTGGAAAATGGCAGAGGCCACAAGGCATATCGCAAGGTACAGGGGTATCAATTTAGCACCAAAATTAGTTCTGACAAAGGTCTCGGCAGGATGACTGCAGCGTTTGATCTCAATGGAGAATAAACGGAATCGTGTGATCGATTCGGAAGCTGGTTTGACACTTTTTCGTTGCAATCCTGACGAGTTTCTGTGTCGATACATAGCTGTGGATAAGCATGGGTACTGCACTCTAGAGATAATAGTGGATTTTTAAAGGCAAACCAGCTCCGAAGAAGGCAAATTTGGTGAAATCTGATGATAAGGTGATGGCCTCGATATTTGGTGATATACGTCGAATCTTCTACATTAATTACTTGCAGAAAGGAAGAAAGATCATTACTGCACCAGTTGAATGGAGAACTCAAGAAAGTAAAAAAAAAAACATCTGGCAAAGAAAAAGATTCTATTCCATTAAGGGGCACAACTGGACAGCTGTGAATTAAGTTTGGATTTACAACAATGTCCAGCATATTTACCATATTTGGTCCAGTGACACTCTTTATACTTCCAAACTTGAAAAAGTGGCCCGCCGGAAAACGATTCACGTCTAACGAAGAGACTATCTTTCAAACAGCTTATTATTTTGAAGAACTTCCGAAAATCTATATTTTGGAAGCTTAAAAATCTGATGTGTTCTATTCGCATGACTCTCTCTATATCACTGCAACAAATTATTCTATTTACTTCATCTAATGGAGCAAAAATTAGCAGAACTAGTCCTATTACTAGCTTCCTTGTTAGTAGAAGCGAAATAAGGGGGTACCATAGGTTAAAGTGATAGTCAAAAGCTGGTTGCTCTGCGACTGAAGTTTCTTTGTTTGTATGGACACGAGTTCACAAAGGTCTGTATGAGAAAAGTATAAGTCTTTATAGCTGAAAAAAAGAAACAAGGAATATCTCAAAAGCAAACAACCCCACGAAAAAAATGTATATAACATAAATTGTGTGTTTCAAGGTGATCTACATTTGTTGTATGGTACATTTTTTCCATCTCGTACGGTTTAAAATATATGTAAAATTCCGTAAAATTGACCGAGAATAAAGTAGTCTTCAGAGGCTATTCCCAGAAAGTTCAAAATATGCATTTTATTTGTCATGTAAATATCTTTAAAAAAATACGATGTTTTAATCAAAATCGTTAGAGCCATTTTTTAGAAAATCAAAATTTTCGAAAAAATTTCCATGTAAAGGGTAGGTTGGGGTGGGGTGATTTTTCTCAAAATCTTTGTGTCGTATCCCTGGAGGATACTAAACTTAAATAGCAAGTTTGGTATTTTACCGACTTTTCGTTTTTGAGTTATCGTGTTCACAGGCACACGGACACGCACACACGGACGTTTTTCTGAAAATACTTTTTTTTGTATACAGGGGACCTAAAACATATTTTTCCGGTGAAATCTCGGTATCGAATTTTTGGTTAAGTGCAATACCTTCTCTATACACTGTATACATAGCACGTATAGAGAAAGTAAAAAGTTTTTAAGAAACGCTAAAAAAAGAGAATCGGGATAAAAAGATATAATGTTGAAAAATAGAGCGTAAGTACCTTCTACCTTTTTCTAAGGACCTATTGAACGCCCCTCGTACAATCCTTGAAATAAATAAAGGACATAAACTGCAGAACATATGGAGAATTAAAAAGAAGGGCGCATAAAACCGAACCAAAAATTAAAGACTAAAATAAAAGGATGAATAATAATAATGTTTTATTCAGAAGACATGACATGTGAATGTAACAAATCCGCATCAAGATTTCAGTTTGCCAATTACTGCTTCAATGGAAAACTACAGGATCAGTAATGAAGAAAAATAATGCGCCGAGTTCTCAGGGGTCCGTGTGTAATGACGTTTCTTGATTAGAAAATTCATCATTAAAGTCTCAGTAAATCTAGTTAAATAGGCTGCTTTAAAACCTAAATTATTTCATGCGTACAAAGTTAATCATTAGCACGTTTAATAACCCACCAACCCAGCAGGAAAAGTAATTTTTTTACCTCACTACAACGTACTATATATGTATATACTAGGTAGAGAATACACTGCATTTCACCCAAAAGTTCCATGAACAGATTTCAACAGAAGTGTATGTTTTAAGGTCCCCTAAGCAAATAAAAGCATTCTTTAAATAGATCCGTTTGTGTATGGATCTGTAAACAGCGCAACTAAAAAAAATCTGATGTGTTACACTCACATGACTTTCTCTAGCTATTCTACAAACTTCTTACATAGGATTATTCTTCTTTCTGCACCTTGCTAATTGAGGTACTCATTAGCACAATGTTATTATTACTTAGTTCCTTATAAGTAGGAAGCAAATAAGGGAGTACACTAGGCTAAACATGGCCGCGCCGTGGCCGAGTGGTTAGACCACTCGCCTCTCACCTAGACGGCCCGGGTTCGATCCCAAGCGACCGCATGTGAGATTTGTGGTGGACAAAGCGGCGCCGGGGCGGGTTTTCTCCGGGTTCTCCGGTTTCCCCCGCCATCGCATTCCACTGGTGCTCCATCTTCATTCATGTATCATCAGTGTCACCGCCTGCGGTGCCATTAGTAGTTAAAGCGGGCGTTAAACACTACCAAAAAAAAACAAAAAAAAAACTAGGCTAAACCGATAGTCAAAGCTGTCGTTGTGCGATTGTCATTACAAATCGCTTCTTTTCTTGGTCAGGAGTAGAACAAAAGAAAGCACTTCACAACTGAAACTAATAACAATGAATACCACGAAAATGGTAAGCTCCACGAAATAAAATATATGACATAACTTGTGTATTTTAACAAGACCTACATATTTTGTATAGTAAGTTTTTGTCTCTCTCTTACGGCTTACCAGTTATACCAAATTAAGCAAAATTCATCCAGCATAAACAGGTCTTTAAAAGATATTCTCAGAAAATTCAAGATAAACATTTTATTTGTCACGTAAATATCATTAATATACGGTATTTTAATCAAAATCGTTAGAGACATTTTTAAGAAAATCAAAATTTTCTAAAAAAGTTCCATGTTTGCGGTGGGGGTATTTTTCTCAAAATCTTCGTGTCGCATCCCTGGAAGATACTAAACTTAAATACCAAGTTTGGTATTTTAGCTAGTGTTCGTTTTTGAGTTCTCGTGTTCACGGACACACGGACACACGGACACACACACAGGGACATTTTTCTGAAAATGTTTTCTTGGATACAGGGGATCCTAAAACATGTATTTCCGGTGAAATCTTGGTATCGAATTTTTGGGTGGAATACAGTACTTCTCTATACCTATGTACATTGTACATACGGGGCTAGAGAAAGTAAAAATTGATGTTTTCCATTCACATGACTTTTTCTATTTTTTCTGCAAAAAGCATTTCTTACAAAAGATTGTGATGTTATCCACATCATGCTAATCAAGTAGAGCAAAACTATAAATTATCTTATTACTTTATTCCGTATAAGTAAACGGTAAACAAAGGAATACACAATAAGCTAAAGAAATAGTTAAATTTTTACAAGCTATCGATATCCGTTTGTCATTGAAATTTGCTTCTCTTTTCAAGGGCAGGAGTAAAATTAAAATAGATTAAACTAAAGTTCAATTTGAGAAAATAACTAGTCAAAATTTAAACCAATTAAAAGGAACATCTTGGAAACAGTTAACTCTAAAAAAAAAAAAAAAATGTATAAGACATAATGTGCATTCTAACGATATGTACATCTTTTGTGTAGTAAGCTATTTACAAAAAAATTCAGCATGTAAACGGGGTTTTGGGGTAGGGGTTCTGAAAATATTTTCGTCGTATCCTTGGAAAGAAGGTGAACTTAAATACAAATGTTGATATTTAACCGAACACTTGTTTCTCAGGTATGCTGTTCACAGATACACACAGAGACACGGACACGGATCTTTTTCTAAATTTGTTTTAATTCAAGAGACTTCAAAACATGCATTTCCGGTGAAATCTGGGTATAAATTGTTTCGATGGAAAAGAATACCTTCTCTACTTACCATCTATATATATCTTCAGAACACACTATTTGTGTCATGCATATTTGTTTTATGGGATTAACCACTTCCAAGATATTCCTCCTTAAAAGTTAAGATATTTTAAATGCTTAAGCCTATTTTCAAATTGGTGGTCGTTATTCACTTTTCCATCCTGATCATACAAAGAGAATAGTATTCAAACTATATCAGATGACGATAGCTATGTAATTACAGTTACGAAGTAATAAAATCATTTCTGGCAACGTCTATCTCGTTAATGGTTGATTAGGTGGTACATAGAAAAATAAACTTTTGAAAGGAAAGTTTGTTGCAGAAAAAGTAGACACAACAGATCAATGCAAGAGGTTTCTTCTCTCTGAACTAAGCTGGTTAATATGTTTACCGATAAGGTGGGGATAATAGTGGCATGCAAAACGCTCTCTGTTGGGTTAAAGTGTGTCGAACAAGCCCACTGCCGTAGTTTGCTTCTCAGATTAAGGCAACCTTCGATCTCTCCCCTGTTTACTGGGTCATCAGACGATACTCAGTCACAGATAGAAGTTCTGTACGGCTTTTAGAGATATGTGTAATCAACTTTACGGATTGCCTCGCATTTATTTTTTTTTGTCTAACTATTTTATTGTTTCCCTCTACGGAAAATAAATTAGATTATTAGGATGAATTCATGTAAAAGCTATAATTTCGTACTGATCACGTAGAAATGTATTTTATAAAAAAACACACGAGTAAATTACTTAAAATACGTACATGACTTTCTCTGTCTTTTCGGCTAACAAAATATTCTTATAAATTATTCTTTTTTCTACATCATGCTAATTGAAATAAATTAATTGTCTTATTTTTATTTCCTTATGAGCAAAAGAGAAATAAGGGAATACTTTAAGCCAAAGCGATAGGAAATGTTTTAAAAGCTGACGCAATACACTTTTCATTGAAATTCACTTCTTTGTATGGCCCGGAGTAAAACAAGAAAAAAAAAAAAAAAAAAAAAAAAAAAACACGGAGCATTTCCTGTTTGAAAAGTATAAGAATTTTAAAATTGAAATAATAGGAAGGATTTTTTTCGGAAACGGTTGATCTAAGCTAAAACAAAAACAATGAATATCTCAAAAACAATCAACTCTACAAAAAATGCATATAACATAAATAGTGTGTTTTGAATTGCTCTACGTATTTTGTTTAGTTTTCTCCATCTCTTGCGGTTTAACAATTATGCAAAATTCTGCAAAATTCATCCAGAATAAAACAGTCTTCAGAGGCTATTCCCAGAAAATTTAAGATATACATTTTACTTTTCAGGTAAATATTCTTAATATATTTGATAGTTTAATCAAAATCGTTAGAGCCATTTATGAGAATATCAAAATTTTCGAAAAAATTTCCATTTAAAGGGTAGTTTGGCGTGGGGCGATTTTTCTCGCATCCTTGGAAGCTACTGAACTTAAATAGCAAGTTTGGTATTTTACCGACTTTTCGTTTTTGAGTTATCGTGTTCATAGACACACGGACACACACAAAAACACATACGGACCTTTTTGTGAGAATGCTTTTTTTTTGGATAAAGGGAACCCTAAAACATATATTTCCGCTGAAATCTCGGTATCGAATTTTGGGTGGAGTGCAATACCTTCTCTATACACTATATACATAGTACGTGTAGAGAAGTTAATAAAAATTTAACTATGCTAACTGCGACAATGCTCCAGTTGAAATGAAGGACGCACCTCTTTAATACTGAATCTCTCTGCGTCTACCATTAAACTTGACGTTGATAAATTGTGTAGAGAAAAGGCATCAGCGCTCTGCTGTGCACCCAAAAGACGTTTATACAGCCCCATTTGAGGAAACAAAAACTGCAAGACATTTTTGTAACCCCGCCCTCCCCTTGAAAATTGGTTAGCTCCGCCACTGTTTTACTTTACATGCCGAAAAAGTGAAATTTAATCTCATGCTTCCCATCCGTTTACCAGCTCCCCAAGGGTGTGCTACAAAGTGCAAAATGTCATATTAACACTATTTTTGTCAGTAAACATTTGAAGAATCTACCGTGTTATTCCCCCTCTGTCCCTTCTTAGTTATGTATAGTTTATATTAAATTTTTAAACTTTTTTCCACACTTCTCTGTCTACTGCACATCTCAACCACAAATGGCTCACTTTCTGTTTAACGAACACTGCGCATCTGGAATACTTATGTATCTTCCTGCTGTTCTGCGATATCACGTGGTTTTACTGTAAATTCATCTTTTGTTCCACATTTTTGCAACGTGGCCTCCTCATTTCCATTTCTACTTTCTCTACTAGGTTCTATGTACATAGTGTATAGAGAAGGTATTGTAATGCACCCAAAATTTCGATACCGAGACTTTACCGGAAATGCATTTTTTGGGTCCCCCTGAATCCAGAAAAATCACTTTTGAAAAAAGTTCCGTGTGTGTGCGTGTGTGTCTGTGGACAGCATTGCTCAAAACGAAAAGACCGTTAAATACCAAAAGTGGTTATTTACCTGACATATAACATGTGTATCTTGATTTTTCTGGTAATAGCCTCTGAAGACTACTTTATTCTGGATGAATTTTATGGAATTTTGCATAACTACTAAGCCGTAAGAGATAGACAAAACCTTACCTTACAAAAAATGTAAAGCACATTAAAACATACAATTTATGACGTGTACTTTTTTCGTGAAGTTGCTCGTTTTTTTAGATATTCCTTGTTTTTGGTTTCAGCTTTAAAAAGCATGTTTTTCTCACACGGAAATATGTCAACTCCTGTCCATACAAACAAGGAACTTCAGTCACATAGCATCCAGCTTTTGACTATGACTTTAACCTATGGTACTCCCATATTTCGCTTCTACCTACAAGAAAGCAAGTAATAAGACTATTTCTGTTGATTTTTTTCAAGTATCATGAAGTAAATAGAGAAGCAATAGATTTTTAACAATAATTTGTTGCAGAGATGAAGAGAAACTCATTTGAACGGAACACATCAGATTTCAATTAATATGTGCAATTTTATTAGATGTACTAAAAATCTACTATAACAGAAATTGACCTATATGCGTTAGATATCTTTATCTTCTCTACCTCCACGTACACGGACGTGTAAAAATGTGGCCCATAAAGGGGTTGATCCATTTATGTTAGTATTAACCAAAACACTACCCCTCTCTTTTCTCCGAGCATAGTATTAGTCACTGGATTGGCAGGGTACCTTACTTTGCCCACAAAGCCATGGCCGAACTGCCACATACTAACATTACAAACATATATTTAAACGCTACTCTAGTACCGTTTTGTTAATATCGTTTGGTTATTCCCGTTTGATAACAGCAATAGCTTTAACCTTCGTCTTCATATTGTTGATGAAAACTCTCATATATATATATATATATATATATATATATATATATAAACATGTAATAATCAAAACTATTTCATGAGAATTTCCCCTTTATATCAAAAATATTATAACATCTTTCATTGATTAGTCTCTATGTCCCTGATTAATTTTTCAGTACAGTCACAAACAGAATAAATACCATTTTAGATCTATTACTTGAAATTGAAAACATTATGGACGGAAAATGAGTATTGCGATCTAGGGAAATGGGTCCATTCTTATCCACGCATTGTACATTAACGGTGGCCTAGATTCATTGGAAATATTGTCTAGATGCCCCCAGAATACAAAAAAATCTTGTGTGTTCCATTCACATGATTTTCCACACATCCATATAAAATTATTGTTAAAGCCTTATTACTTTCTCTACACGTACTATATGCACAGTGTATAGAGAAGGTACTGCATTCCACCCAAATATTCAATCCCAAGATTTCACCGGAAATACGCGTTTTAGGTTCCCCTGTATAAAAAAAATTGGAAAAAGGTCCGAGTGTGTGTGTATTGTGTCCGTGTGTCTGTGAGCACGATAACTTAAAAACAAAAAGTCCGTAAAATTACAAAATTTAGTATTTAACTTTAATATCTTCCAGGGATGCAACACGAACATGTTCAGAAAAATCCGCCACCTAAACTACCCTTATATGGAAACAATTTTGAAAGATTTGATTTTCACAAAAACGACTCTGTTTAAATTAAAATACCATATATTAAAAAATTTTAAGTATGGCAACTAAAATGTATATCTTGAGTTTTCTGGGAATAGCTTTCAAAGACCTCTTTATAATAAATGAATTTTGCTGAATTTTGCGTAACTGATAAACCGTAAGAGAGAGAGAAACTTACTACACAAAAATGTAGATTATATTAAAACACACCTTTATGTCATACATTTTTTTTCGTGGTTTTGCCCATATCTGAGATATTTGTTGTTAGTTTATTCAGATTTTTGGACACGGAAAGTTGTAACCCGCTAGTTCTGCATAGAAATGGATTTCCGCCACATGGTAAGCAGCTTTTAAAAGATTTTACTATCGTATTAGCCTAGTGTATTCTATTATTTCCCTTCTATTTACAAGAAAGCAAGTAATTGAGACAATTTCTGCCAATTATTATCTTGATTATCATAAAGCAGCTATATTAATATGCTTTTTAACAATATTTTGTTGCAGAGTAGAGAAAGTCATGTGAATGGAACACATAAGAATTTTTTTCTATTTTCTATCTCTGTACATAGTCGTTTAGAGAAGGTATTGTGCTCCACCCAAAAATGCAATACCGAGATTTCACGGGAAATATATATTTTAGGGTCCCCTGTATCCAAAAAAACATTTTCACAAAAAGGTACGTGTGTGTGTCCGTGTGTCTATGAACACGATAACACAAAAACGAAAAGTCGGCTAAATACCAAACTTGATATTTAAGTTCAGTATCTTCTAAGGATGTGATACGAAAATGTTCTAGAAAATCCTCTTACATGGAAGAAGATTCCAACATTTTTAATTTTCTCAAAAATGGCTTTAACGATTTTGATTAAAATATCTTATATCTTAGTAATTTTCATGACAAATAAAATGTATATCTTGATTTTTCTGGAAACAGCCTCTGAAAACCTCTTTTTCTGAAATTTGAATAACTAGTAAACCGCAAGAGATAGACAAAAACTTAGTAGAAAATGTAGATCTTGTTAAAACACATAATTTATGTTATATAAGTACATTGATTTCAGTTTTAAAATAATGTTCGCATAAGAAAAGTTGCCAACTTCTGGCTACGCAAAGAAATGGATTTTAAACTCATAGTAACACTTTAAAACATTTCACTGTCGGTTTAGTTTTGATTATTCCCTTATATCCCTTCTATTTATAAGGAACTATGTAATAAGAGCGTTTCTGCTAAAGTTTATCGAATTTAGCTTGAAGTAGATAGAAGAATAAGCTTAGTAACAATAATTTGTTGCAGAGACATAGAGAAAGGTATGTGAAGGGAACACATCAGATTTTGTCAAGTAGAACTAAGGGGATTGTTCTTCATTGCTATCATATTTCAGGGAACAAACTCCACAGGTGCACAGCTGAGTGGGCTTGTCAAGTAATGCTAGAAGGGTGAATTGGGTAAATTCTACATCTAGGAAAGACATCTAGGAAAGCGTGGAAGACATTGCACTTCGTAATGAGAATACTGAAAAAGGGGAGCGCAAAGTCCATGGAAATTGTTTTTAAGTCCTTATTGCGGCTAGTTATGGAATATGGAGTAGCATGCTGGGACTTATACAAGGTTAATCAAACTGATTTGCTGGAAAAGTTACAGAAAAGGTCTGTAAAATTCATATAGAGAGCTAAAGATTTTGGGCTTACGAAAGGCGAAGAGAATAAACGGGAGCCGCTAAAACTTAGGCGTAAAAGACACAGGTTGGTCACACAATTTAAAGCTTATTCTGGTTTAAATGTTTGGATGGATATTATAAAGAGGTTAGAAAAGTCGACATATTGCGGACGAAGCGATCATTTCTATAAAATTAAGGGTAGATGGTACCGAACCGACGCAGGAGAATTTCCTTTTGTTAATAGAACCTGAGAATAATATAGTGAATTGCCTGTAGCAGCCTTTCAGGGCTGCCCTCTGACCTTAAAAAAATATAGGGGTAATTTGTAGATATGTAGATAATTAAAGTAAATTTTTTGAAGTAATTAATGATCTAAAATCGGTTCTGTAACTATTAACATTCAGGCTTCAGAGTAGCTTTTTATAAACATGCTGGTAATTGCTATACCGACTAGTAAATAGTTAGAAATTTCAAAAAGTATGTATATAGTATGTTAGTTGTAGTACTATTATTATTAATTTGTGTTTATTATTATTAGTTTGTATTAAGATTATTATTGTAAGTGAATTTTGTACATTTAACTCTGTCCCCGGGCAGTACCCGATTGCAGAGAATAAATACATACATAATTGGTTTCTGTGATTCTGAACAGCCTAATTTACTACGAAGCTATTCTCCACAGACGAGGAACTGCATTTGAAGTGATGTAATAATGCAGTTCTACACAGGTGAGGTATTGCACGTGGCACCAAATACACTGCCAGAATCATAAACAGCTGGCTGTTTATATGGACGGTTTACGAGGGTAGAGAACTCTGTCGTAGTTCGCAGAAATACATCTATGATTTGCTAGACTAGAGCAGTGGGACTGTTTTAGCCTTTTCTACCTTATAGTTAGTTTCGTGCTTTGATACACAAATATCACCTGAAATTCTAAAGACGATTTCAGAAAAATCTGATGTGTTACATGCACATGAGTTTCTCTACATCTCTGCAATAAAGTATTGTTAAAAAGCTTATTTTTGTATTTATTTTATGCTAATTGAGAATAAATTAGCAGAAATTGTCCTATTACTTGTTTCCATGAAAGTAGAAGAAAAATAAGAGATAGCAGCGGTCTAAAGCGATAGTCAAAACTTTCAAAAGCTGGTTGCCATGTGATTGAAACTCCTTTGCTTGTATGGCAAATATGTACGTATCAAGTACGTGTGTGTATATATTTAACATAAACTGAGACAATACGAAAGTCACAGCCGCAATTAGAAGAATTATGATTACAATTTGTCATATTTGTGGTTGTTAACCAGTGTTTTGCACATTAATTTCTCATTTACTTTTCTTTTTATAGTCTTTTTAGGTATGGTGTCCACAGATATACACAAACATACATACCTTTTTATAAAAATGTTTTTTTTTTTTTTATTCAGAGAGTCTCAAAATATGTATTTCCGATGAAATCTCGGTATCGAATTTGCAGGTTCGTTACATAGTGTATACACTATGTACATAGTACGTATAGAGCAAGTAAAATACTTAAATGCACGAGTTATTGCTGCCGAAATCTTCAATGTCCTATGCCCATAATAAAGTCATGTCTTCGGTACGTGGTGTGCCAATCGTGACATGTAAGTCTACTATGCTCTTCCTGGGGTTACTCTTCTTTTTCATTTTTTTTCTTCTTCTATTTGGAACTACACCCCCGCCGCTGAATCCTTGCACTTGACAGTTCGGGTGGTGTCGTGTAAGGTTGGCTGTACTGCCTTTGCCGTGTTGCCAGAGTAACTAGTAAACATCAACAGCTGATCACACATGGCTCTATCGTGTGTAAAGACGAATATAACCATGTAAAAAATAAATGAATGCCGATGAATAGTAATGTTAATTAAAAAAAAACAGTGCTACTATGACGTATGTAGCATAAATTAGTATTTACGACAATACAGAACAAATAAATGCAGAGTAACTCGTTGCAATGAGAAAAAGGTATATCAAAGTGGTTTTCAGCGATTTAGAATTTTAATGACTCAATTCCATCCAAGTGTCCGTCGTCGTCACCAAGACATGTCATAGTGGTTCACATTCACTGATGATTCACTGGTGGCACGTGCTTTTGTATTATTTGGTGCATATTATTCACTTTCTTCATCCAGAAGCAGCGACCACCCTCGTCACACCTCCACGTAAAAGTCTACCCACTTCTACAATTGTAAAAGACTTGTTAAGTTCCCTCACGTACAAACAAATGCCAACAACACTATCAACAATGACAACAAATGTCTGACCGACCAACCGGAATGTTGCTTTGTGATTGATTCAGAAAGTGAAATGGATAAAGCTTTTCATGTGTTGTTTGCATGTATACCAACTTAACTCCCAACTGCCAAGTGCAAGGATTCAGCGGCTGTCTGAAATACATTTCTTCCCCAGAAGCCGTAAAGATGACATCATACCAGAGGGAGGGATAACAGGTATCTTACCACTTTCTCCTACTCTCGTTAAAGCAAAGAGGCACAAACACACATTCGGTCCCTATACAAAGATTCACATGCTCACACTCTGGTGGTGTAACTTTAAAACCACTTCTATGTAAGGAGTAGCTTTGTGGTCAAGAAATTTGTCCGGAAATTTTCATCACATCTTTCGAAGGTACATATGAAGATTTGGCTAGGCGAAGATTATTAATTATTGAAAAGCGGTTCAACTTTAATACCAAAACATCTGATGTGTTCCATTCACATGACTTTCTCTACATCTCTGCTGCAAAATATTGTTAAAAAGCTTATGCTTCTATTTACTTCATGCTATTTCAGAAAAATTAGTAGAAATAGTCTTAGCACGTGCTTCCTTGTTAGTAGAAGCGAAATAAGGGAGTACCAAAGGCTAAATTGATAATCAAAAGCTAGTTACTATGTGACTAAAGTTCCTTTGTTTGTATGGACAGGAGTTCATAAATTCCTGTAGGAGAAAAGTGTAAGTTTTTTAAAGCTGAAACATAAAACCAGGAATATCTTATAAACGATAAACTCCACGAAACAAATTTATATGACATTAATGGTGTGTTTTAGTGTGCTCTACATTTTCTGTACAGTAAGTTTTTGTCCATCTCTTACGGTTTAGCAGTTATGCAAAAATCCACAAAATGCATCCAGATTAAAGTAGTCTTCAGCGGCTATTTCCAGAAAATTCAAGATATACATTTTATTTGTCAGGTAGATATCTTTAATATACAATATTTTAATTAAAATCGCTAGAGACATTTTTGAGAAAATCCAAATTTTCGAAAAACGTTCCAAGTAAAGAGTAGTTGAAAATTTACGTGTCGCATCCTTAGATGATAACAAACTTATATACTAAGTTTGGTATTTAAGGGTGTCTTCGTTTTTGAGCTATGCTGTCTAAAGGCACACACACAGACCTGTTTTTCAAAAATGATTTTTTTTTTTTGTTTGGATTCGATACGTCCCAAAACATGCATTCCTGGTGAAATCTCGGTATAAAATTTTTGGGTGCTTTACAATACCTTCTCTATACACTATGTACATAGTACGTGTAGAGAAAGTAAAATGATACTTCGCTGAGTGGTTAGACCATGCGACTCTTATCTAGGTGGCCCGGGTGGGATTTGTGGTGGATAAAAAGGCGTAAATGTGGATAATCTCCGATTTCCTCCGCCATCACACTCCACCGGAGTTCCATCTTCATTCCAAGTATTATCAGGGTCATCACCTGCGATACCATAAGTGTAAAAGTGCGTGTTAAAACACTATTAAAATTTTTGATGTGTTCCTTTCACATGACTTTCTCTACATATCTGCAACAAATTATTATTAAATAGCTTATGCTTCTACTTACTTCATGCTAATCGAGAAAAAATAACAGAAATAGTCTATTACTTGCTTCCTTTTAAGTAGAAGCGAAATAACGGAGTACCATAGGTTAAAGCGGTAGTCAAAAGCTGGTTGCTATGTGAATAAAGTTTTTTTTTTTTCTATGGACACGTTTCCTGTATGAGAAAAGTAAGTTTTTCAAAGCTGTAACCAAAAACAAGGAATATTTAAAAATCGATCCACTCCACGATAAAATATATATAACATAAAGTGTGTGTTTTAATGTGCTCTGCAGTTTTTGTGTGGTAAGTATTTGTCCATCTCTTATGGTTTAGCAGTTATGCAAAATTCCGTAAAGTTCATTTAGAATAAAGTAGTCTTCAGATGCTATCCTAGAAAATTCAAGATATACATTCTATTTGTCAGGTAAATACCTTTAATATACAATATTTTAGCCAACATCATTAGAGCTATCTTCAAGAAAATAAAACATTTGGAAAAAAGTTCCTTTTAAAGGTTAGTTGGTGGTGGGGGGATTTTTATTAAAATCTTCGTTTCGCATCCTTGGAAGATGCGAAACTTGAATACCAAGTTTGGTATTCAACGGTCTTTTCGTTTTTGAGCTACGTTGTCCACACAGATATAGACAGACAGAGAGACAGACACACACACCACACACACACACACACACACACACACACACACACACACACACACACACACGGGCCTTTCTGAAAAATGCTTTTTTTGTATTCAGGGGGCCCTAACACAGGTATTTGCGGTGAAATCTCGGAGTGGAATTTTTGGGTGGAATACAATACTTCCTCTATACACTATGTACATATTATGTGTAGAGAAAGTAAAAAAGAGTAATGATTTTTGTTATTTTATTCTTCTAATTCATTTAATTTTAATTCATTGGGATGTATTAAGTATTGTGCTATTATTATTATTATTATTATTATTATTATTATTATTATTATTATTATTTAATTTAGTTTAGTTAGGTAAAACAGTAAATGCCTAGTTTGGTATTTAACGGACTTTTCTTTTTTGAGTTATGGTGTTAACAATTTACACTATCACACACACGGACACATTCACAAATATTCTTTTTACTTTCTCTACACATGGTATGCATATAGTGTATAGAGAAGGTATTGCATTCCAACCAAAAGTTCAATACCAAAATCACAAAAAATACACGTTTTAGGGATCCCTGAAACCGAAAAAGCCTTTTTAAAGCCTGTGTGTGTGTGTGTGTGTGTGTGTGTGTGTGTTTGTGTGTTTGTGAAGATTATAACTCAGCAACGAAAAGTTGGTAAAATACCAAACTTGGTAGTTAAGTTTAGCTTCTTCCAGAAATGCAACACGAAGATTTTGAGAAAAATCCCACCATCTCAAAAATTTCGAAAAGTTTTATTTTCTCAAAAATAGCTATAGCGATTTTGATTAAAATACCGTAATTTAAAGACATCTATACGGCAAATAAAACGTATATCTTAAATTCTCTGGGAATAGCCTGTGAAGACCACTTTATTCAGATGAATTTTGCTGCAGTTTGATTAAATTGTAAACTGTAATAGATAGACAAAAGCTTACTCAACAAAAAATATAGATCTCTTTGAAATACATAATTTATATTATATACATTTTTATCGCGGAGTTGACCACTTTTAGATATTCCTTGTTAAGGGATTCAGTTTTTAAATATTTAAACTGTTCACCTACGGGAATTTGTCCACTCCTGGAAATGAAAAGAAACGGATTATATCCACACGGCAACCAGATTTTAAAAGATTTGTCCATGGTTTTAGGCTAGTGTATTTCGTTATTTACTTTCTAATTTTAAGAACATACGTAATAAGACACTTCCTGCTAATGTATATCTCAATTAGCCTTAAGCAGATAGAAGAATAAACAGTTTTAACAATAATTTGTTACGGAGATGTAGATATGGAGCACAAGATTTTTTATTCAGCGGCATTAAAAGATATATTATTTTCAAACATCAGTATCGAAATTTTCGCCATCTAGCATACACGTTTCCGAGCGAATTCTTCTATAGTGTATTTCCGTCCATAAGTTTTACACTTCCACGTAAACAAATTTTGGATGTAATAACCCGATATTAAATTTGTTTGTGGCCAAACTGTAGGATAGAAAAATATAAATGTGGATAAATTCAGGGTGGGAAAAACTATTGTGATCTAGGGCAATTGGCCACTTTTTATGCTTGTCAGTGTACATAATTTAATGGTGGTCAGCTATTTTACCATGATAATGATCAGAAAACGACTTCAAGTGAACTAAATCTTTCCGAATTCACCACATGTTTCCATGACTTCACACTTCTGGACTTATACCTGTGGGAAACTAAAACTACGTGTTCCAAAGGAAACTAGGTCATGGTAGGTGAACTAAAGGAACAAATTGAGAACTGATTTTGGGAATCTCTATGCACATTAATATAATTACACTCTTACCCCAATAACACAAGCGCCTGAATTATAATGATACATATTCTCCTGTTATATGAACTGATCAAAAATGATACAGAATTTCACCATTGGTGTCTTTTGCCCTTAGCTACAGAGTTGACATGTTTTATTTTCTCTAGCACGTATGTACATTATGTATACATTGTAGCTAGAGAAGGTATTGTATTCCACCCAAAATTTCGATATCCATATTTCACCGAAATAGATGTTTTGAGCTCTGATCCGAAAAAAATTACGTTGTTTGTACGTACTATGTACCTAGTGTACTCCACCCAAAAATTCGATACCGAGATTTCACCGGAAATATATGTTTTAGGATCCCCTGTATCCAAAAAAAGGCATTTCCAGAAAAAGTTCCGTGCGTGTATGTGTCCGTGTATCCGTGTGTCTGTGAACACGATAGATCAAGAACGAAAATGCGATAAAATACCAAACTTGGTATTTAAGTTTAGTATTTTCCAGGGATGCAACACGAAGATTTTAAGAAAAATCTACCACCCCAAACTACACTTTGCATGGAACTTTTTCGAAAAATTTTATTTTCTCAAAAATGGCTCTAACGATTTTGATTAAAATATAGTATATTAAAGATATATATCAGATAAATAAAATGAATATCTTGAGTTTTCTGGGAACAGCCTCTGAAGGCTACTTTATTATGGATTAATTTTACGGAATTTTGCATAACTGCTAAACCAAAAGAGATGCACCAAAGCTTACCACACAAAAAATGTAGAGCAACTTGAAAGACACAATTTATCTTATATATATTTTTTTTCGTGGAGTTGATGGTTTTTGAGATACTCCTTATTTTTGGTTTCAGCTTTAGAAAACTTATACTTTTCTCATGCAGGAATTTGTTAATTCCTGTCCATACAAACAAACGATCTTCATTCACATAGCAATTAGCCATTGACTTTCAGTTTAACCTATAGTACTCCCTTATTTCGCTTCTGCTTACAAAGAACATAGTAATAAGACTATTTCTGCTAAGTTTTTCTCTGTTAGCATAAAGTAAATAGAAACATTATCTTTTTAACAATAATTTGTTTCAGAGATAAAGAGTAAGTCAAATGAACGGAACACATCAGATTTTTAGAAAAAGATCTGTATATGTGTTGTATATGAGTGTATATTTGGAGAGCATAGATCAAAACGAAAAGACTGTTGAAAACCAAACTTGGTATTTATGTTTAATATCTTTCGGGGATACAGCACAAAGATTCTCAACCTCCACACCCAACTTCGCATTGCATAAAAATTGTTGAAAATATTGTTTTTCTCATAATTGGGTCTAACCTATATTAAAACATTTACCCCACAAGTAAAATGCATATCTTGAATTTTCTAGGAATAGCTCCTGAAGATCTCTTTATTCTGAACGAGTGTTGCTGAATTTTGCATAACAATTAAACATAACACAACTAAAATATAGGTCTCGATAAAATACATAATTTTTGTTACATTCGTTTTTTACTTTCTCTATACGTATTATATACATAGAGTATAGAGAATGTATTGCACTTCACCAAAAAATTCGATACCGAGATTTCACCGGAAATATATGTTTTAGGGTACCCTGTATCCAAAACAAGTATTTTCACAAAATGGTCCGTGTGTGTGTGTGTGTGTGTCTGTGTGTCAGAGTATCCGTGTGTCCGTGTGCCTGTGAACACGATAACTCATAAACGAAAAGTCGGTAAAATACTAAACTATTTAAGTTTAGTGTCTTCCAGGGATGCGACACGAAGATTTTGAGAAAAATCCCCCCAACCCAAACTACCCTTTATTGGAACTTTTTTCGAAAATGTGGATTTTCTAAAAAATGACTCTAAAGATTTTGATTAAAATATCATATACTAAAGATATTTTCCTGAAAAATAAAAGGTATATTTTTAATTTTCTGGGAATAGCTTCTGAAGAGTTGTTTCTTCTGGATGAATTTTACTGAATTTTGAATAACTGCTAAACCGTAAGAGATGGACAAAAGCTTAATTTACAAAAAATGTAGAGCACATTAAAACACACAATTTATGTTATATACATTTTTTTCGTGGAGTTCGTCGTCTTTGAAACATTCCTTATTTTTGGTTTCTGCTATGAAAAACTTATAGTTTTCTCATACAGGAACTTGTCAACTCCTATCCATATAAACAAAGGAACTTAATTGACATAGCAACCAGCTTTTGATAATCACTTTAACCTATGGTAGTCCCTTATTTCGCTTCTACTTACAATAAAGCAAGAAATAAGACTATTTCTGCTAATTTTTCTCGATTAGCATGAAATAAATAAAAGTTAAGCTTATAACAATAATTTGTTACAGAGATATAGAGAAAGTGATGTGAATGGAACACATCAGAGTTTTTGATATTCCTTGTTATTTGTTTCAGTTTCAAACTACCAAATTTTCTCAAACAGGACCATGCAAAGCTAACCGAACCTCAATTGTTTCACATAACGACCAGCTTTTAAAATAGTTGACTATAGCTTTAGTATAAAGTATTCCTTATTTCCCTTTTACTTACAAGGAAGCATGTAATAAGACCAATTCTGCTAATATGTATCTTCTATAACATGAAGTAGATAATGCAGTAATATTTTGTAAGAAAGGTTTGTATATGGAAGAGCTAGAGAAACTTACGAGAATGGAACGCATCAGAAGTTTTACATGACATAGTTTCGAGGTCCATGAGACCACTTAAGAGAACACTTCTTACTTTCTCTAGCCCATATGTACAATGCACATAGTGGATAGAGAAGGTGGGTCCGTATGTGTGTGTCTGTGTACAGCACAGCTTGGTATTTAAGTTTGGTATTTTCCAAGGATGCAATACGAAGATTTTAAAGAGAATCCCCCCACCCCCAACTACGCTTTATTTGGAAGTTATCTCGTAAATTTGTATGTTCTTAAAAATGTCTCTAACAATTTTAAAATATCGTATATTAATTTACCTCACAAATAAAATGTATATCTTGAATTTTCTGGGAATAGCCTCTGAAGACTATTTTATTGTGGATGAATTTTACGGAATTTTAAATAACTGTTAAACCGTAAGAGTTACACAAAAACTTACCACACTAAACATGCAGAGCACCTTAAAACACACACTTTATGTAATGTATGTACATATTTTCGTGGAGTTGATTGTTTTTTAGATATTCCTTGTTTTTGGTTTCAGCTTTGAAAAACTTATACTTTTCTGATACAGGAATTTGTGAACTCCTGTCCATGCAAACCAAGGAACTTCAGTCACATAGCAACCAGCTCTAGAATCACTTTAACCTATTTCACTTCCATTTACAAGGAAGCAAGTAATAAGACTTTGTTATTTTTTTCGATTAGCAAGAAGTAAATAGAAGAATAAGCTTTACAGAGATGTAGACAAAGCCATGTGAATGGAACACATCAGATATTTGTTGTGAAAAATTTTTCCATCACCAAAGCCTTCCTACAATATTTTTTTCTGTCGAGCACAATCACGGCTTGTGGGGTTTATTTGCAGGCTGCTGAGTTGAAGCTCTAAGACGAGAGATGTGCAAAGCAGATAAACTCCCTTTTTTGTTTTTCTCTTTCATCAGATGAGGGATGGAAGAACCGTCCTCTTTAAACTTCGGGCTGAGGCATTAAATAAGAACGAAAAAAGCGGATCTGTCATTATTTTTATCCGTTTTATCTTTTCTACCGTACCATATTACCTCCTTATCGTCTTTATTGCTCTGTAAATCATAGAAAGTGTCGGTGATCAACATAATCATTATATGATACAGGAGGAAGAAAATGCTACACAACAAGGAAAGGAAAAAAAAAAAGAAATGGAAAAGAAAAGACTCCTTAGGCGAGAGAAATCTTTCTCAAGTCTTGAGTAGGTTTCTGTAGTGAAGCAAACAACTTGCAGAACATCAAATCTATGGAAAAACATCAGCTGTGTTACAATCCTATGACATTCTCTTCTTATTACTTTCTCTCCTACTTGTCACAGCAGGAGTTTATTTATTAATTCGGTTTAGTAAATCTTTTCCTAGATGATTATTGAAGTTTTGTTGGTAATTTCTGTTTTAACAATATTTATATCAGGATTGGGAGCAAATTTTGAATATGACTTAAAAAAAAAATATTGCTTTACCTACCTTAAGACAATTAGGTTTACTAATAAGAATTTTATGTATAGAATTTGCTGATTTAGCTTTTTTTCACTTATTAATTCATGCAATAAATCATGTTACTCTGTAGATGAATATTTAAGTGACAAATCTGTCTGACAATAACGTAATAATTTTTTGTTATTGTTTCATTTGTAAAGCCCCCTTTAACTTCAACGGTCATATCGGGGGCTTTGACTTGTGAAACAACTCGTATTACTGTAGGTTAGAACATTAGGTTAATCGTTATTGTATTACTAATACACACTCACATTCATACTTCCAGACTCTGTGGGGGATAGGGAATAAATCTAGTTAAGAAAAATTCCACACCCCAGCCGGGAATCAAACCCGGGACCTCCGGGTGTAATAATTATTGTATTTTAAGTTGTGCTGTATTGCATTGTGTGTATATTAGTATATGTGTGTTTTATATTAAAATTAAACTGATGTATTCTTTGACTTGCACGAATGTGTCAAATTAATTTTTAGTGCCTATTTAGCAAGGACACAAGCTCTGTAAAGCCTGATGCTTTGATATTTTATACTTTAGTACATAGTTGTAAATTTTTGCATTGAAAATTTTATAACATATTTGTAAATATGTATTGCAATTTGTTAACATTTGTGGAGTACATAATACAAAAATAATATTTAAAATTTATATAGTTACTAGCAGTAACCATTATGTCAATAATTAGAAAACTATCATCTGACATTACACCAGTTTTAAATATAATGAAATTATATTTATTAATACATTTTAACATTAATTTTTGATACTGTTTTTTTTTATATCCATGGAAAAAAGTACATATGCTTTAGTAGAGCACATTAAGTATAGTGCAGTGGCGTACAGGCTTTAAAAGCAAATGGTGTTAGTATATGTCTATTCTGCTGTTTTTGTAACCCATACTTTTAGCACTAGAGCTTTATACATTACTTTCTTTCTTTTTTTTTCGTAGTATATAAACATATGTATACATGTATATGTCTTGACAAGTTCTATGTTCAGTGGCTTCCTGGCCTAAACGCACCTACAGAATGCTTTCTAATCTAATCTAATCTAGCCCGTAAGTACAAGGTATATAGTGAGAGAAAGTTTTGTATTCCACTCAAAAATGCGATACGGAGATTTCACCAGAAATATATTTTTGAAGCCTCCTGGGTCCGAGAAACAGTTTTAGAAAAAAATGCGTGTGTATCTGTCTAAGTGTGTTTGTCTATAGAAATCATAGTTCAAAAACGAAACGTCGGTTAAATACCAAACTTGGTATGTGGTTTCAGTAGCTTCCAAGAAAAACCCCAGCCCTAACTACCCTCTACATGGAAGATTTTTCTAAAAGTTTAACTTTCTCAAAAATGGCTCCAGAGATTTTTATTATAATGCAGTATATTAAAGATATTCAAATCACAAATAAAACGTATATCTTGAGTTTTCCGGAAGTTGCCCCTAAAGAGTACTTTATTCTGGTTGAAGTTTGCAGAATTTTGTATAATGGTTAAAGCGCATGAGATAAATTAAAACTTCTTACACAAAAGTTTATATCCCGTTAAAACATATAATTTATACACTATACTTTTTTGACCGTTTTCGAGATATTCATTATTATTGGGACCATGAAAAGCAAACAGATCCTCAATTGTTTCCCTTATTTCCCTTCTACTTACAAAGACGCAAGTAATAAGACCAATCCGTTAATGTTTAATGAGGCAGATAAGAGAAAAATCTCTAGTGACAAAAATTTGTCTGGAGAACAGCTGGAGAAAATTTAGTGAATAGAACACATAGGTTTTTCTGTAACGAACTAATATTTGAAAGGATATTTGTTTTATTTACTTAATGTCAATCGATATATTAAAAGAAATGATCTTAATGCATATTTATTGTAGATAAAGGGAAATAAGAAAACGAATTAGGGTAAAACAATAGGTACCCAAATATTTAAAAACCGGTAGCTATGTGATTAAGTTGAAATTAGGCTGTTTTCATGGCCAGGAATAGGAAAGGGAAAACGAACGTTAGAAATATACAAAGATTGGAAAAATAAACATTCTAACAAGGAATTCTCTGAAATCCTAACTGCACAGCAAAAAAAAAAAAAAAAAAAAAAATATATATATATATATACACATATATAAATAAATAAAATACATTTAACAAAAAATGTGAGTTTTAAAGGGCAGTGCATTCTTTGTATATTAAAATTTTGTCTGTCTCTCACAGTTCACAAGTTTTGTAAAGGTCACTCACAATGAAAGAAAGAAACGGAGTTTTATTTATGGATGCTCTTTAACTGTTATGGTTCTCAGCGTCCACTTCTATGTTGGGTGTGAAGAAACACTTAGTTTTGTTCAGTGGCTTCTTTATCAGGCTTGAGGTTTTTAATGTGCAAATCTACAATACAAGACCAACTGGTTTTCTTCCCTCGGTCTCTGCTAGGTTTGAACCCGTGACCTTAGGTACAAGGGATTACACCGCGGAGGGTGGCATAAAGAATGAAGAGAGCTTCAGAGCTTATGCATAAAAAATTCAGGACCTGCATTTGCCAAATCTCTAAATAAATGTATTTCTTGGGATTCACGGATCCTAAAAACATGAATTTCCTAAGAAATCTTGATGTAGAATTTTTGGGTAGAATGAACTTACTATGCGGCTACATTGCATGTGGTAGAGAAACTAAAAATGCTTCAAAGAAGGATAGTATAGAATTCAATTTCGCCATCGAAATGTTTTCTGTATTTACCAGCTGAATTGAGAGATTATGGGGCCCAACCTGTGAAAATCGATCACAATTTTTGAAATTTTAATGTTTAGATTTTAACATAATAACATTAGATAATAGATTAATATTCCAGAGTTATTTTCAAGTATTTGCAATTTAAAAATTTGTCACGTGAGCTTTTAATTGGAAGATACAATGATAACATTTAGATGTGTTACACTCACATGACTTTCTCTAGATACTCTACAAACAAGCTTCTTATAAAAGATAATACTTCTCTCAACACCACGCTCATTGAGATAAACATTAGCAGAACTTTATTACTTAGTTCCTTATAAGTAGACTGGAATTAAAGGAATGCATTATCTACATACCATATTGATCACGATATCTCTAGTAATAAAATAAAAGAAATAGTCTTATTACCTGCTTCCATTTGCGTAGACGGGAAATAAGGAAGTACCATACTTTAGTTTTTGTCTAACTCTTTCGGTTTGCCAGTTAAGCAAAATTCAGTAAAATTCATCCAGAATAACGTAGTCTTCAGAGGCTATTCCCAGAAAACTCAAGATATACATTTTATTTTTCAGGTAAATATCTTTAGTATACGATATTTTGATCAAAATCGTTAGAGATTTATTTTTCAAAAAAAAGTTCCATGTAAGGGGTAGTGTGGGTGGGGGGATTTTCTTGAAAATCTTCGTGTCGCATCCTTGGAAGATACCAAACTTAAATACCAAGTTTGGTATCCAACGGCCTTTTCGTTTTTGAGCTATGCTGTTCACAGACACACAAACGACACACACACAGACTCACACACGGAAACACACACGAACCTTTTTCTGAAAATGCTTTTTTTGGGGGGGGATTCAGGGGGACCCAAAACATGTATTTCCGATGAAATCTCGGTATCGAATTTTGGGAGCAATACAATACCTTCTCTATACTCTATGTACATAGTACGTGTAGAGAAAGAAAAAGGTAACTAGGAACGCGGGTAAGCCAGTTATGTGTAAGAAGGCTATCTCTGAAAATGTTTAACTTCGTTAATACGAAGTTTTATAAGAATAGTGTGTGGAATGGTGTGAAGATAAATTAAGGGAAAAAGTTACTCTGAGATGGTATAAAATAACATTTTTGTTTTAGACACTAATAAAACCTCTATTATTTTTAGTTTTAGAAAATGTACATGTTAGGGAGTTAAGAGGATGTTAATGCATTTAAATATAACTTAAATGCTAGTCTGCATTTCTTTAAGGCTGTTATGCAATGCTCCCTTTTAGAACATTTGTATCTTTAAATTCAGTTTTCTTAAAATAGCATTTTTGGACACTAGTGTACCCTTTTCTCAGAAACTATGAGCTGAAAAGCCGAAATTTTCAGCACATGTACAAGAGATGGTTAAACTTTAATAACCACATCGTGATGTTATAGTATATATTGATCATATTAAGAAAGCAAAAACAATGCCAATTTTCGATATTTTTATTTTTTTGAATTTTCAAATGTATTTCTTTTGTAACTTTTACTAAAATTGTGTCATAGCTAAATAATTAAGGTTCAAAAGGTAGTGATTATATTAGGAACAAGCATTCAAAACTGTGTTTATGTATTGCAAGTAGTACGAGAGAAAAAGGTACATGAATTCACATATTGTCAGAGTTTTAATGCGTTTCTGTTAAATGAAATACTTTTTATGGGCTTAACCTCATAAGCAAGTACGTGAAATAATTGTAATGATTTGTCGAATGAATCATACAAAGTTCTGGAAAAACATTGAATACTTTAAGACCAGTGGTAATTCAACTCACTTAAGGTGTAATTTCCGATGTTCAAACTAACTTGTCCCCTTAATGTAATGTCAAGTATGTTTAATTTCAGGTTTTCTAAATCACGGACTTTTCACACAAATTTCGAGTAATATATAAAGCAAAGAATGTAGGTCATTTGGTCCGAGTCAAGCTGCACTCTGCAGCCAAAACAGTCTCTATTTCACGGCCGGAAATATGCTGATGGTGGGATGTAGGGAGGCCTGCCGGGTTTAGGATGGGGAGGGCCCAGGTTAAATAATAGGTGGCACGGCAAGCCTGGATGATGACGAGACAGGTGTGAGACCTTTATTGTAAATTTTGAAACATTTTACTATACTCATTTTTGTATTTATTAGTGCATATTATTGTTTTCAAATTTAAATAGTCATATTTAAGGTCAAATGTTATTGGTTAAAGTCAAATTTCGAATTTTTAGCAATTTTTCACCATAGTGAAAAGGTTAAAGCACCATACCCACTTACAGACATCCATTTAAATCGTTACGTGATGCGGTTTAAAGCGCCGTCTGGTAATATAAACATCAGGAAATTGAACTACAAGCATTACATTATATAATTAGGCAAACAAAATATTTTTTGCACTTTTTAATACATTTTAACAGATGGGTATCATTAATGTAGTATCATGTATATTTAATTTCAGATTTTCTTAATGACAAATCAATATAATAATATTTATTTTTGCTTTCTTTCAGGTAGTTGAGAAGAATTGCTGGTCTGTGATAGTGCCAAAATTGTGAACAGTGAACTTTGATAGTGTGTCGAGTGCTAAGTGAACAACACGTGTTCAAGTTGCTGCACTGAACGATTATTGTTCAATAAAAAGACTCTTCTGTTCTACAGCTTTCATTTTATATGTTTAAGATGTTCAATCCTTCTCCCAAAATCAAACTGGATCCATTTTGTTAAGCGCCAAGATATGACTACATGCTAACCGATTAGCAATTTACAGTGGAAATCATAAAGTATTAGTGCACATATCTAAGTAAAATAAGTTTACAGGTAAGTGTTTCTGAATTGCAGCTTAAAACGGTTGCAGTTGTAAGGATACTTATCTTTGAAGTTTATAAAATCCATAATTTCTGTCATAATAATTCCTATTTTTACTTTCTCTACCCGTACTGTATAAATGGTGTATAAAGGAAGTATTGTATTCCACCCCAAAAATTCGATACGGAGATTTCACCATAAATATATGTTTTGAGTCCCGAGTAAAGAACAAAAAACAAAAAAACAAAAAAAAAAAGCATCAGCATAGCTCAAAAACTAGAACATTTTCAAGAAACCCCCCACCCCAAACTACGTTTTACATGGATAAATTATTGAAAATGTTGTTTTTCTCAAAATTGACTAACTATTTTGATTAAGTATCAAACATTAAATATTTTTACATCACAAATGAATTGTATATCTCGAATTTTCTAAGAGTAGCTTCAAAAGATGTGTTCATTCTGGATGAATTTTGCATTACTGTTAAACCGTAAGAGCAACGCAAAAACTTACTACACAATTCATGTAGATCTCGTTGAAACGCATATTTTAGGTCATGTGCAATTTTCAAGTCATTCCCTGTTATTGGTTTCAATTTTAAACTACACATCTTGGCAAACGGGGTTCCTTTCGTTTCATCTCTCAGTTGTTTTCTGCTTTTTAAAGATTCGACTAGCGCATTAGCCTGGTATATTCCCTTATTTCGTTTCTGATTTTAAGGAAGTGAGTCTACGACCAATTGTATAAATATTTATCTCGTATAGCATGATGCAGGTTCAGGAATAACCTTTTGTAAGAATATTTTGTTTGCAGAATAGGTAGAGAAAGTCATGTGAATGCAACACATTAGATTTTCTAATAACAGCAATCCAGATTATATTATAGTATTAGTTCAGCGAAATTTTAGGAATATTTATAAATTATGCGGGAGATATTAATATGTATTATAATTTTTGCTTTCTCTAAACGTACTATGTATACAGTGTATAGCGAATGTAGTGCACTCCGCCCAAAAATTCGATACCGAGATTTCAACGGAAATATATGTTTTAGGGTACCCTGCATCCAAAAAAAAAAAAAAACATTCAGAAAAAGGCCCACGCGTGTGTGTGTGTGTGTGTGTGTGAACACGATAACTCAAAAGCGAAAAGTCGGTAAAATACTTAAAACTTGGTATTTAAGTTTAGTATCTTCCTGGGATGCGACACGAAGATTTTGAGAAAAATCTGCGCACTCCAAACTACCCTTTACATGTGACTTTTTTCGAAATTTTTGATTTTCTTAAAAATGGCTATAACTATTTGGATTAAAATATCGTATATTAAAGATATTTACCTGACAAAGAAAATATATATCCTCAATTTTCTGGGAATAGCCTCTGAAGACTACTTTATTCTGGATGAAGTTTACGGAATTTTGCATAGCTGCTAAACCGTAAGAGTTATATAAAAACTTGTTATATAAAAAATTTAGAGCACCTTAAGACACTAATTTATGTTGTATACATTTTTATCGTGGAGTTGATCGTTTTTTAGACATTTCTTGTTTAATGTTTCAGCTTTAATAAATATTCGTTTCTTATACTGGAATTTGTCAACTCCTGTCTATCAAACAAGGGAACTTCAATCAAATACCAACCAGATTTTGACTATCACTTTAACCTATGGTACACTCTTATTTCACTTCTACTTTCAAGGAAGCAAGTAGTAAGACCATTTCAGCCAATTTTCCACGATTAGGATGAATGCAGGAGACCTTGAGAGAGGATGATCCTGTAGGATAAGTATCAAGACATACGACAAGCCTGGCAGATGTTGCTCTCAAATTCCTGTTCTATAAGAGCTATTGGATGTAATGGGATCCTCTGGCATGGTGTTGAATAGAGTGTTGATGTTTCTAAGCGGAAAAACCAAGTTGGAACAGTAGGCTCTGCCAGTGAGTAAGGTGTAAGTAATTCATGAGGAAACCCATTCTGGTAATCTCGGAGGGCACGTATAAATTAGACCATGAAGAAAATGTTTCGCCAATTCTATTGGTTGTCACTGCGAAAAAAAATGGAAAGGTAATCCCAGAAAGTCAAGTTGAGCAAACCCCATGCAGTCGGGGACATGTGCAAGTGACACGCTGGGAAACAAGTGTCCGGACGAAGCTACTTTATGGACGTCTGAAACCAGTGCCGGATCCCAGGAGGGTATCTCCTTTAGCTTCATAGTCTCATGAGCATTAAAGGGAATTCGCCGAAATTGTAATATACTTCAACTATACGGCCGTATAGTCAACGTAGTATATTGCATTCGTCAACCCCGAGGGAGTTTAAAGGTGAAGCATACAGTTCATCTTGCTAGATATGGTAGATAGAATAAGTGACGACGCAGCGGCTAAAGTCCGATATTATTCCGGAGGTCGGCGCCGACCGATCGACCGAGCAGTTAATAGATATGCCAACGGCAAAACTCTCTCAGCTGGGATTGACAGCAGTAGCATTACTGTGAGAGGTTAGGATTGTTCTGGAAAGTTTTTCTTTCCTCCCTTCCGAACATTCTAGAAGTGAAAAATTCCAACGATTATATTAGTAAACGGGTTTTCAAGTGAGTTAGTATAACGTAAAAGTTCAGCTTTTTCTTTTAATCAGAAAAAATTAGAAAAATATTATAAACGAATAATAAAAAGTTAATTTTGTTTGATAGGTAGTAAAATACAAGGATAAATCAATAAATAACCGGAATTATTTTTATAACATATTTTATTGCGAGAATGAAATGCGAAAGTTATTTTTAAACGTAATCCCCATGCTCTATGCAGTTGTGCCAGCGCTGGATAAGCTTCTCAATTCCACGCAAAAAGAATTCTTGGGGGCGTGTATGTAACCAGTTATGCACTGCCGCCTAGACTTCATCATATGTGAACCTTGAGTCACTAGGAGCTTCTTTCAGTAGGCTAAAAAGTGATAATCTGAAGGTGTAAGTCTAGAGAATACAGCGGCTGGATCCCAGGTCACTGATGGTATCCTAATGTCACTCTAACAGTGTGTGGCCTCACGTTGTCATGCAGTAACAGTACGCCACTGCTTCCTCGAAATTGTTAGTTTGAAATTTTGACACTTAAGCTTTGCGTACATCTCACTGTTTATATTTTCACCTCTCGGCATGTAATGGTCAAGAGTCACTCCCTTATGGTGCCAGCATGATCTTACCGGCACTTCTTTTAGTTGGCACCAACTTTGCTTTTGGAACCCCTCGTTTAAACTTATCTGCCCACTCATACGCTTGTGTTCGACACAAAAACTTTTACCTTATTGCATCCGGTGAGTTTCGATTGGTTTCAACCCTTTTGCTCACAAAAAACTGACACTCCACTGTTCCAGGCTGTGCAAACCTGTAACTGGTTTTCACTAAAAATATATATATATATATATATATATATATATATATTATGTTCAAAGTTCATCTCTCTTTAGGCTGAATTGTTTAGGAGCTGAATGTAATAAACTTTGCTTGTTTAGCATTTTGTAGATCGGAGAACTCAAGTTGCGCAATACAAGGAGTGGGGGAAAGAGGTGGAGACTTGAAGCAATAGCCATGCAATACGTACAAGAGAACTGGGATGACACAACACATCCATATTACTTAGTAGTAAGCATCGTTTTGTGTGCATAACATAATACATGCGTGCATTTATGCTACCATCTCTCTAGTAAGTATGTATATAAATAAAGAAGGTTGTATTCCACTAAAAAATTCGATACCTAGATTTCATCCGAAGTACAGGTTTTGAGGCTCCCTGAGCAAAAATCTAAGTAAAAACATTTTTGGAGAACTGTCCGTATGTGTGTGAGGGGGTAGGATAAATAAAAAACGAAAAGTCCGTTAAATATTTAAGTTCAGTACCTTCCAAGATACGGCATGAAAATTTTCTTAGATTTTAACTACCCAATGCTTTTAACAATACTTTACATGTAACATTTTTTGAAAATGTTGATTTTTCTCAAAATACCACATGTTTGAGATATTTTCAGATTTCTGAACACTGTCCATAAAATACTCCAGGATGATTAAATCAAAAGGTTGCTTGATTTAATCGTCCTGGAGTAGCATCAGCTTTTACTCCAATAGTGACAAATGAAACATATTGTTGAATTTTCTAGGAATAGCCTCTCAGGACCTCTTCATTCTGTATGAGTTTTGTATAAATTGGTAAACCGTAACATAAAATGTATTACACAAAAAATATAGATCTCGTTACAGCACTTGGTTTATGCGATTAATTTTTTGTTTGTTTTTGTTTTGTAGAGTTAACCGTTTTCACTATATTCCTTGTTATTAGTTTAAATTTTAAACCCCTTAAAGCTTTTCTTAACTAGTAAATAATCTTTTGTTTCGTACCTCTTTTGTTTTACTGCTAGCGGCGCTATATTAACAGAGTCTCAATTGTTTCATATAGCGAACATTTTTAAAAGGTATGACTATCGCTATAGCCTAGTAGATTCCCTTACTTCCCTTCTACTTACAAGGAAGCAAGTCATAAGGCCACTTCTGTTAATATTCATTTCGATTAGCATGGTGTAGATAAATTAATCATCTTTTGTAAGAATATGCTGGGTATTTTTACGAGGTGTTGAGAGACCCCATCCGCCTAAATGAATACCATCTATAATTCAGGTTTAATTTTGATTACCAAACAAAACGACACAACGGTGGCTGCCTCTACGTTTCTGTGTAGATTTGAATTTAATAGGGATCCCCTCTGCAGCCTCTCTCATCATAAACTGATACACGTTAGCAATTACTTCTCGTGTTTAGTTTTGCAAGACTTTTTCCTTTTAATTTATTGCTGGCAATGTTTAGTCTATTTTTATCTCCGCAATGCGTCACGAGGAGCGATGCTCACGCTATCATGCTACTGAACAGACTGAGACTCGCTACGTGCTTGCAACTAGCCGGCTGATATCAGCATCAGTTCATGCCACTGCGCAATATGTTAACAGTGTTCATGGCTATTTCCAAGCACAAGACTTGGTCAACTTAACATATTATACCAGGTGGTTCACCTGTGTTTTATTATTTTTGGAGATAGGCAACACTTCATACTCTGAAATCGATACGGTCGAAAGTACCTGCTTGTCGACCATTTGGAAACCGCACAAATCTAGCCTGCTTTTCTTAGGAAAATAGACCTTAGCAGCAATAGTTACATCCATTCCAAAAGTATGCACTTAATAACTCCTGTTACAGTACATGTATATCAATAGGTTAGCTGTCATACGTACTGCAACGTAAATTATAATGTATGAAGTTAAACGAACGGCTTAAACTACAAAGGGAGTCACACAACAGTCCTAGAGAGACCAGAAGCGGAGAGGGAGACATGTGTGACACTATACCTACAAGTTTTAACACAGTAGGGAGTGCAATGATTGTAGCTCAACTGTTTAATTACATATTACCTCATCATCTCCAGCGTGACAGAGGTTCGGGGCCCATGGACTGCGTGCACTTTTTTCTTCTTTACGTATTATCCATCAAGGTGCAATGTTAGTTCAGTGTTTGTCACACTAATAAATTTAAGTGTAAACTAACATCTATAAGAATTAAGAACAAACGGCAGTTCATTTTACATGTTCTTCAGTTTTTGATCCTTAATTTTCTTTCTAATTGTTTTGAAAAAGAAACCTTACTAAAACTTTAAATAATACTGGACTGATAAAGTTAGAATAAATATAAATTAAGAGAACAATAATAAAACAAACAAACAAGCAAGTTGAAAAAAGTTCCAAATCAAAAATAAATAAAGCGGGGGAAATAATTGTCAATGTTTTGGTAAGATGCGAGCCTGAATCGAGCATCTTGGAACTTTGATAATACCGTGCGTTAATCAAATACACTGCTGTTTAGCTATAACTTATACCGTCAAAGTCTGTTATGTTAGTTTGCAGAAGATGAGTCTCGGGAACGACGTTTTCAGGATAGACTATAATCTGCGGGTTGCATAAAACCAGAGAATAAGGGGCAGGAGAACCATATTATATTTTGCTGCTTCATAAACAAGTGTTCTCTATACATATAGGGATTGTTTCCTTAGTGCGGTGGAAGCATTGATGCTTGCCAAGCGGGATACCTGGGTACAATTCCCAGTACCGGCGTAGGGACCTTTCCCCCTCTGGGAGACCTGGACCGGGGTGCACTCAGCCTCCTGAGGTCCCTGGGGGGGGGGGGTTCGAGGCGCTGACCACGTCTTACCCTCCAATACTGCACCCCATCCATGACGTCCGTCATGGACCGAGATGAGGGACCTAGCGGCTGGGCGGTAGGCCAAGGTTCCTTGTAAGTTGTGGTGTCATGGAGTTATTATTTATACATATAGAGGTATACCCTCAAAATATCGTCCATCACTCAGGAGCATCACACTCAGGCGTTAATTAAAATGTCATAATCAAATATTAAGAGACCCATATGGCAATACATAACATACTAAACTCTATAGCAGTCAAGTGGATTTCGGTTAAGCACATTTCGAAGGTGGTTCACCTGTCCCTTATTCTCTGGTTTTATGCAACCCGTAGATTAAGGTGACACCCTCTGAGGTGAGGAGGGAGCTTCAATCATTGTGCCCGCTCTCTGCGTTAAAACTTGCAGGTATAGTGTCCCACATGTCTCCCTCTCCGCTTCTGATCTCTTTATAACTGTTGTGTGACTCCTTTTTGTAGGCTAAGCCGTGCGTTTAACCTTCATTCATTATAATTTACGTTGTAGAACTTACGATAAAGATCCTATTGATATAAAGAGTATTGTAATTGGAGTTATTAAGCGCAAGCTTTTGGAATGGACGTAAATATTGTTCCTAAGGTCTATTTTCCTATGTAGAGCAGGCTAGGCTTACATGGTTACCAAATTTTCCACAAGCATGGTAATTTCGACCATATTGCTTTCAGAGTTTGAATTGTTGCCTATTTCCAAAAATAATAAGGGACAGGCGAACCACCTGATATAATTGCGTCGAAACATCGTCACTTTCATCATTATTTTAACGCCACTCAAACAGGGTGTAATATCTAATTGTTATAATAATAGATTCAATAATTAAACAACTCACAATTGAAATACAATTTGATGTAGAAAAATATCTACGAGGGTGGTTTAATAAGTACCTCAAATTCAAAATAGGTGATTTTAATTAAAGTACCTATTATTAAGTATCATCTGCTAAACCTTGCCAAAATAAATTTAGTATACCGATTCGTACGTTAGTTTGGAACTGGGAAATATTTAAATTAGGCGTTCAATGTGTTTTTGCTAAAATATAAACATTTAATAGAAATGTTCTTATTACTTGCTCATTGAAAGTAGAAGGGAAAGAAGGGATTACATTAGAATAAAACGATAACCAACTCTTTTAAAATTTGGTTGCCATGTGGTTCACATCCGTTTCTTACATGACCAGTAATATACAAATTCCCGCATGAGAAAACAATTAAGTATTTTAAAACGGAAAAGAATATCATGGAATATATCAGAAATGATCGATTCCACAAAAAAAAAATGTATATCACATAAATTGTGTCTTTTAACGAGATTTACAGTTTTGAGCCGTAAGTTTTCTATCTCTTACGGCTTATCAGTTAGAGAATAATTTCAACAAAATGTATCCAGAATAAATGGGTCTTCGGAGGGTATTACTAGAAAAGCCAGGATACACAACATATTTGTCTCGTAGATACCTTTAATATACATTATTTTAATCAAAATCGTTAAGGCCATTTTTGAGAAGATCTAATGTTTTGACAAAAAATCCATGTAAAGGTGGTTTGGGGTGGGGGAGGGGGGAATTTCCTAAAAGATTTTCGTGTCCTATTCTTGGAGGATACTAAACTTAAACACTAATTTTGATATTTAACCGACTTTTTTTTAGCTATGCTACCGATAAACACACACAGATAGAGACACACACACAAGCACATAAAAATTTTCCTAAAAATGCTGTTTTTGGATTCAGGAGGTCTCAAAACATAATATTCGGTGAAAACTCGATATTGAATTTTTGGGTGCAATACAATATCTTCTCCATACACTTGTACATAGTGCGTGTAGAGATGGTAAAAAGGGTGACATGATTCTCGCTAATAGTCAAATGAAGGTTCGTGAAGTGGCAAAGACTATAGGTGTGTTGAAGAGCAACGGAAATTCATATTTTGATAGAAATGAGAAAATTATCAGCCTGGTGGCTGCCGCTTTACTCACACTGGACAGCAAGGAAGTGGGGATTGAAAGGATTTTATTTGAGTATTTCATGATATATTTTATATATAGGTTTTTAATCTCTTTATGCCTTTGCAGTTTCGAAGATGTCTTTGGTGCTATTCGGCAACATTGGAAGGAGCCTTTGCAAAGATTCGTCACTGTCGATGATTCATTATTATATGTACCTCGAAAGCTAAGCGACAGTCAAAATAATGATTGCTTTTGTAGAATCTACTCCAAGATCTCATCCTCCGCAAAAGTGATGGTGAGGATTTTCTTCGGGTGGCTCATAAATTATTAGACAAAAAGCCTGTACTGGACAATACTATAGTGAATTCCCGGTCAAATTCAACGAAGAAGAATGTGCAGTTTCCGCACAACGCACCAGCACATTCGTCCGGACATTTCGCAACCAATAATACATTTATTACCTTCTGTACACGTACTATGCACATAGTGTATAGAAAACGCATTGTACTGCACCCAAAAATTAGATCCCGCGATTTCACCGGAAAAACATGTGTTAGGACCCACTGAATCCAAAAAAAACAACACATTTTTAGAGAAATGTCCATGTGTGTGTGTGTGTGTGTGTGTGTGTCTGTGAGCAATATAGCTCAAAAATGAAAATCCCGCTAACTGCCAATCTTAGTATTTAAGTTCAGTGCCTTCCAAGGATGTGAGACGAAGATGTTCAAGAAAATCCTCCCACCCTAAACTACACTTTATATAAAAAATTGAAAATGTTTATTTTCTCAAAAATGGCTCTAAAGATTTTTATTAAAATATCGTATATTAAAGATGCTTACATTACAAATAAATTATATATCTTCAATATTCTGGGAATGGCGTCTAAAGACCTATTTATTCTGGGTGAATTTTATGGAATTTTGTATAACTGGTTAACCGTAAGAGTTGGACAAAAACCTACCACACAAGAATGTAGAGCACCTTAAAACACACAGTTTATGACATATAATTTTTTTCGTGGAGTTGATCGTTTTTGAGATATTCCTTGTTTTTTGGTTTCAGCTCTAAAGTATTTTAGCCTCGATTGTTGCACACAAACTCCTCAACAAATACAATGGTGAGGTTCAAAAGACGTATATAAAATTGTAACAGATGATACTTATGGATCTATGCTTATGAGCAATCAATCAACTGTATGGGTGTTTCAAGGTGAACAAATCCAGCAAAGTTGTTCCCACTGGAAGTATTTCGAAAGAAATTGTCACTTTTTTTTCTCAGAAAAACTGGTCATGTAGCAACATAAAACAGAGAGAGGAACATAAAATGGTTACTTTTGCAAAATGTGTTTACAACGATTTTCGCTGACAAAGGAAGCCGTTTATGCGTTCAAAACAATGTTTTGGAGGTGTGTCGAGATCATTGGGAAATGCTACTAGGGTCGGCTGATAATTCCCGGGCTTCTCAATGAAAACAGCAGTTAATGTATCTCTCTGCTTTATTTCTCAGCATAATCTCAAGAAAGATTTGTCATATCGGTGCTCAAATTTAATTAAACCATCTCTATGGTGTGAAATATTAAGGTCTTCAAAATAACTGTTTACTGCATTAATGACCTCCTCGTTGCTGTGAAATCTTCATCCTCCAAAACATTTTTGAGGTTTGGGAACAGGTGGTAGTCACTGGGTGCTAGATCTGGCAAATAGGGTAGATGTTCAAACAATTCGAACTTTAATTCGCACATTTTTCCCATTGCAATGACTGAACGATGGGCCAGAGCAATGACGTGATGAAACAAGATTATTTTTTGCCAAATGAGGTATCTTTCTTTTCACCTCATCACTCAAACTTTGCAGTAAGCTTATATAGTAGTCACCAGTGATACGTTTACCCTTTTCCAACTAATAAAAAAGAATTCCCTGTGCATTCCAGAAAACATTCGCCATAATCTTATTAGCTGACTAAATTGACTTGCCTTTTTTGGAGTTAGTTCACCTTGCGCAGTCCGCTGTTTTGACTGAGATTTACTTTCTGGGGTGTGTTGATGTATCCAAGTTTCATCTAAGGTAATAAGCCATCTCCAAAATTCACTAGGATTTTAACGGTAAAGCTCCACAATCTTAACAGAAATAGTTTTCTTTGCAACTTTTGATCAGGCGGCAAAAAATCGCGCAACCATTTTGCACAGACCTTATGAAAGCACAAAACATTGCTTTAATGTTACCTGCATGTTCTTTTAATATCTTTACTCCTCTGTTATCTCAAAAATATTTAATGTGCGGTCTTCCTGTACTAAACGATGAATGTTTTCAATGATATCTGGAGTTGTCACTTCTACAGGGCGTCCAGAGCGAGGCTCATCACTAGTGCTCGTACGTTCCATTTTAAACTTTGCAACCCACCTTTTTATCATTGAATATGAAGGATCAGGGTCTTTCAATGCACACTATACATTTCCTCATTGATTTTTAGGCGTTAATCCTTGCAAATGGTAGTATTTAATCATTGCTCGTTTTTCCAAACCCTCCATTTTCGTAAAAACTCTAAAGTTGTCTTGTTTAAAATGCTGTCATTCGAAAACTAAACACGATATTGACCTGTAACTATGGATATAAGCTAATCTAGAGTTAGGTACCATCTAACTGGCCTAGAGGCGCTATATATGTGTGAGGCCTGCCGACCCTAGTATGATGAATTGTTCGAACGCATGCAGAAGTGTATTGATCATAAATAAAGCATACTTTTATACATAATACAGCAATTCAGCAATTTTCAAAAACAAATAACTGTTTTTTATTATTGGGCTCAAAATATAATTAATGTCGCTCGCATCATTCCGGAGGGATTCGTTAATGGTACACGTTTTTTGCAACTTCAAGTACATGTTCACATGTTGAAGATGTAAACGGATTTCATCCAAAAAGGAAATGAAATAAAGAATTACAACTATTGGTCCGCAAACTACACAAAAATTTGTTTGTTTATACTATGTTGTGCCGGATTTTCACGTTTTCAATAGCTAATAGTCTACGGGAGATGGGGTTTAAATGCTAGTTTAAAATTCCTTATCTTTGGTAATTCCCATATGATATATATGCAAAATTGCACTAATACTGAAGGAATATTGTTACAAAATTAGGTAAGTATTTTTTCAAAATTAGAATGTGTATTTTAAAATTAACTCTGAGAGAAAATTACTTGAAAATTACTATTCAATTATAGTAAACAAAATCCTTGTAAGGATTATTCCTCTGTAATATAAGATTTACTTTTTTTATTATGCATATTAAAGAGGGGTGGTTTTGCAATCTTACCAAAAAGCCTAGAACAAACTTTTATCCGAAACACATGTTTTGAACTCATTTAAATCAAAACGAAGCCTTGTATAAAAAAAACTCCATATATGTGTGAATGAATAGATGTGTAGTAGGTGTGTGTGTGTGTGTGTGTGTGTGTGTGTGTGTGCTTAATTTAAACACAAAAGACGGTTAAATGCCAAAAATGGTTGGATAGGTAAAGACAGACTGAAAAATTCAATGTTAAACCACATAGAACCACAAATCTCCCGGTCTCTAGCCGACTGCTCTAACACTGAGCTAACATAACAACATGCCGGCATAGCATTGAATTTCTTAACTGACTCGTATGTTTCCCGGTAAACCATAAAGTGATCTCAAATTATTTTGAGATGACAAGCTTAATGGCGACTTACAATGTAGTAAGTACATTAAGTCCCAGGATTCATAGCATGCCAGTGAGTTGAGAAATTAAATGCTATGCCAACATGTTGCCATGCTAGCTCAGTGGTAGAGCAACTGACTAGAAACCGGGAGATCTGTTCAAATCCCGGCTATGGCATTGAATTTTTCAGTCTGACTCTACCGATCCAACTCCAGTCTTACACACGGTTTCTGTGAGATAAGAATTAAAATTACCAAAAATGGTATTTAATTTATATCAAAGTTGTAGCATGAAAGTTTTCAAGAAAATACCCCAACAAAAACTACGCTTTTTATGGAACATTTTTAAAAAAATTGATTTGCTCAAAAATGTGTATAACGATTTGGATTAAAGTATGTTCAATGAATTTCATTACAGATTAAATGCAGGCGTAGAATACCGGAGAGTAGATTCTGAAAACTGTTCTTTCTAGATGATTTTTGCATAAATGTTAAACCTTAGGAGACAGAAATCTTAAACTTTAGAGTTCATATATCGTTAAAAATATTCAACTTATGTGAAATGTGTGTATAAAGGTATACAACATATATTATGTATTTGACTCCGTAGCACAGCTCACTAAGAGCTTTGCCCTACCGCCCGGCCCTGCGTCCCCCATCTCGGCCCATGGCAAAAGTCATGGATGGGGTGCAGTATTGCGGGGTGAGCCGTGGTCAACGGTCCGAAACCCTCAAACAAGTAGCTCCTCAATTGGCCTCCCCCCCCCCCAGGGACCTCACGAGGCTGAGTGTACCCCGGTCCAGGTCTCCCGCTTGGTAAGCAGCAACGCTACCACCGTGCTAAGCAGACGACTGTATGTGTTTGCAATTAATCATTTTCAAAATATCCCTTGTTATTTGTCTCAATTTTAAAATATTTCTTAGTTTTTCCAATGGGATGTTAGTCGGTATTCTTTCTTCTGGTCTAACAAAGGGAAAGAAACTTTAAAGTTATTACATAGCGACGAGGCATTAAAGATACTGATTATCGTTTAAGCCTAGTGTATTCTCTTATTCTCATTGCATCTAGAGAAGATATTTGTAATGAAATCGTTTCTGCAAATGCTTATTTCGATTAATGTACATAGTGTAATAGAGAAGGAATTGCATTCCACACAAAAATTGCATACAGACAATTCACCTGAAATACACATTTTAGGGTTCTCCTGTATAAAAAGCTTTTTTAAAAAAAGCTAAATGTGTGTGCGCGTGTCTCCGTATATCTGTGAGCACGGTAACACAAAGTCGATAAAATGCCAGACTTGGTATTTGGGTTTATCTTCAAAGGATACGACACAAAGATTTTGATAAAAATCCTTCCTCCCCCAACAACGTTTTAGTTGGGAAAAAATTCGTAAATTTTGACTTTCTTAAAAATAACTCTAACAATTTTGATTAAAATACTGCAATTTAAAGATATTCCTTGACAGCATGTACATCTTGATTTTGCAGAAAGAGCCTCTAAAGACCTTCTTATAGAGGATGCATTTTTTTTCTGAATTTTGCATAATTAGTAATCCGTAAGAGATAAACAAAATACTACCACAAAAAATGTAAATTTCATTAAAACCTACAATTTATGTTATATACATTTTTTTCCTGGAGTTGAACATTTTTGAGATATTCTTGTTATTGGTTTCAGTTTTAAAATACTTAAAATACTCATGCAGGAATTTTTATTTTCTCTACACTTACTATATATATAGTGTATAGAGAAGGTATTGCATTCCACCCAAAATTCGATACCAAGATTTCACCGAAAATACATGTTATGGGTTTCCCTGAATCCAAAAAAAGCATTTTTAGAAAAAGGTCCGTGTGTGTCTGTGGACATCATAGCTCAAAAACGAATAGACCGTTGGTATTTAAGTTTGGCTTCTTCCAAGGATACGATACGAAGATTTTCAAGAAAATCTCCCACCCTTAACTACCCTTTACATGGAACCTTTTACAAACATTTTGATTTTCTCAAAAATGATTCAAAGGATTTCGATTAAAATATCGTATATTAAAGATATTTACTTGACAAATCTTCAATTTTCTAAGAATAGCCTCTGAAGACTACTTTGGTCTGGATGAATTTTACAGATTTTTGCATAATTGCTAAACCGTAATACATGGACAAAACTACCATAAAAAAATTGCAGCTCATTAAAACACACAATTTATGTTATATACTTTTTTTTTCGTGGACTTGATCGTTTCTGAGATATTCCTTGTTATTGGTTTCACTGATACCTTTCTCATACGGGAATTTCTCAACTCTTGTCCATACAAACAAAGGAACTTCAGTAATAAACCAAGCTAAAGCGATAGTCAAAATGTTATTAAAACTGGTTGCTTTGTGATTTAAATGGTTTCTTTGCATGACCAGGAGTTAAAAATCTGATGGGTTCTATCCACATGACATCTCGATAACAAATTATGGTCAGAAACATTATACTAATCGAGAAAAAATTAGAAGAAATAGTCTGCTTCCTTTTAAGTAGAGAGTAGGGTTATTACTTGTTTCCTTGTAAGTAGAACTGAAATAAGGGAGTACCATAGGTTAAATTATTAGTCAAAAGCTGGTTGATAGGTGACTAAAGTTCCTTTGTTTGTATGAACACGAATTGACAAATTCCTGTATGAGAAAATAATAAGATTTTTCAAAGCTGAAATTAAAAACAAGGAATATCTAAATAACGATCAACACCACGAAAATATGTGTATAACATAAATTATGTTTTAATTTGTTCTAATTTTCTGTGCAGAAAGTTTTTGTCCATCTGTTACGGTTTAGTAGTTATGCAAAATTCCGTAAAATTCATCCAGAACAAAGTAGTCTTCAGAAGCTATTCCCAGAAAACTCAAGATATACATTGTAGATGTCAGATAAACATCTTTAATATACGATATTTTAATCAGAATTGTTAGAGCCATTTTTAAGAAAATAAAAAGGTGTCGAAAAATGTCGATGTAAAGGGTAGTTTGGTGTGTGGAGATTTTTCTCAAAATTTTCGTGTCGCATCCCTGGAAGATAGTAAACTAAAATACCAAAATACACACGAACATTTTTCTGAAAGTGATTTTTTTGGTTACAGAGGACGTAAAATATTTCCGATGAAATCTCGGTATCGTTTTTGGGTGGAGCGCAATATGTTCTCTATACACTATGTATACATAATACGTGACGAGAAAGTAAAAATGAACAAGTATTCTAAATGAAGTTATAATTGCAAGTAAACAGTCAATATTCTCTATTTGTAATACGTATGCTCATTGAAGCCCACCTTTATTTAAATTTTAAAATAATCATAATAATAATCATTATAGTTTGGGCTATAGCCTCCTAGTGAACACTGCTGAAGTCAAGTTGGCTGCACTGCCTGGCGTCACTGCCTCCCCACTTCCGTTCTCTTACAAAGCAACCAGAAGCCCACAATTACTGTTTTACAGTCAACAATTATATTGATGCCCTGAACTACCGTAAAATTCATGTCTGACATGCCTAGCCATCTTGAGGCAATCTAATTATAACTGTGTAATTGTTTTTTACTTTACAATGTACATAGGGATAGAGAAGGTATTGTAATGCACCCAAAAATTCACTACCGAAATTTCACCGCAAATATATGTTTTGGGGTTCCCTGTGTCCAAAAAAAGCATTTTAAAAAAAAGGTCCATGCAAGTGTGTGTCTGTGTGTGTGTGTGTGTGTGTCTTCTATCTATGTGTGTCTGTGCACTGTATAGCCCCAAAACGAAGAGACCGTTAAATACCAAACTTGGTATTTAGGTTTACTATTTTCCAAGGATGCACCATGAACATTTTAAAAAAAATCTCCCCATCACAAACCACCCTTTATAGGGAAAAAATTTCGAAAATTTTGATTTTCTTAAAAACGGCTCTAATGATTTTGATTAAAATCCCGTATATTAAAGCTATATATATCCGAAATAAAATGTTATCTCCAATTTTTTGGGAATAACCTCAGAAGACCTCTTTATTCTGGATGAATTTTCCGAATTTTGCTTAACTGCTAAACCGTAAGAGACAGAAAATGACTCACTATACAAAAAATGTACAACATGACAAAACACACACTTTATGTCCTTTACGTTTTTGTTGTGGAGGTAACCGTTTCCCTTGTTATTGGTTTCAATTGTGAAGTACTTATACTTTTCTCAGACAGAAAGTGTCGTGGCCAAGCAAAGAAGTGATTTGCAAAGACACTCGCATAACGATAGCTTTTAAAACATTTGACAATCACTTTAGCATAGCGCATTCCCTTATTCCCTTCTACTTATAAGGAACTAAGTAATAACATTCTGCTAACATTTATCTTGATTAGCATTGTGTAAAAAGAAGAATAATCTTTTGTAGGAGTTTGTAGAGCAGTTAGAGAAAGTCATTAGATTTTTTTCATTTTTCCTACGTTTCTGTTTTCCTATTTATTTTCATTTTGTTACATAAACTTACACAGACACGTACACATTTACACAAACCCATGACCGAGGTGGAACTCGAACACGCGATCCCCTGGGCCTGAAACACCAAATTTAGGCGCTTTAGCACAAGCGGTAATCGGACGGAATGTAATTGTAAAAGTATAATACTGTGCATCAAGTGTAACATATTAGTAAATAAATAAAAAATACATAAAACTGGAACAACGTGGGTGGCAAATGCGTAAACATCGAGATATACATTTTATTGGACATAAAAATATCTTAAACATAATAAGTTACTCACATTATTAGTAAAAGCTCGTCTCCTTAACGCGGTGGTAGCGCAGCTGCTTGCCAAGCGGGAGACCTGGGTTCGATTCCCGGTACCGGCTTGGGGATATTTCCCTCGCTGGGAGATCTGGTCCGGGGTGCACTCAGCCTTGTGAGGTGCCTGTGGGGGCAATTGAGGAGCAACTTGATGGAGAAGTACCGTTCTCCAGGTCAAGAGGACGGCCTTAACCGGCGCTGACCACATCTCACCCTCCAATACTGCACCCCATCCATGACGTCTGACCTGCACCGAGATTGGGGACGCAGCGGCCGGACGGTAGGCTGTCTGAATGTCAAACTGAAGACTTAGGCCGCGCACAAGGTTCGATGTTGGACAATCTCCGCAGGGTTTTTTCCGGATTCCTCGTTTTCCCCCGCCATCACATTCCACCGGTGCTTTAACTTCATTCCATATATCATAAATGTCATCTCCTGCGGTCCCGTAGCAGTAAAAGCGGGCCTTAAACCCTATCAATATAACAAATCCGAAAACTTCTCTATAATTCATACTATTCGAGATAAACATTAGCAGATATGACTTTATTACCTGGTTCCTTCTAAGTAGAACAGAAATAAACGCTTTGACTATGTGATGGCTTTGAAATCCTTACTCTTTGCATGATCAACGTGAGTAAAGGTAAATAGAGATTTCCATTTGAGAAATTTCTTAAGTATTGGAAACTTTATAACCAATAAAAGGTAATGTCTTAAAAATAGCTCCACAAAAAATGTAAATGAAATAAATTGTGTGTTTTAATCAAGCCAGCATGCTTCGTCTAATCAGTTTTTATCAAAATGATCAAAAATTCTTCCATGCAAAGTATAGTTTGGGGTGGGAGGATTTTCATTAAAACCTTTGAGTCGCACCCTTGAAAAATGCAATCACATTTTATATTTAACAAAATAGTTTTGACCTATGTTGCTCACACTCGCATATAGTGTTTTTTTTCTAAAAATGCTTATTTTGGATTTAGCAGTTCTCAAAATATGTCTTTCCGGTAAAAGATTGTAACGAACTCTTGGGTGAAATACAATACCTTCTCTGCTCTAGAAACTAAAAGGGTTTAAGAGGATTCAGATGTCCTCAAAACATATATTTTCTGGGAATTCTCGGTGTAACAGTTTTGCGTGGGATGAAAAATCTTCTGTGCTTACCATGTACATGTTACACGTAGTAGAGAAAGTTAAAAAGAAAAAATAATCATAATTATATGTCATTTGGCGTGTAAATGTTTAAGGATGATATTTATGAGATATATTTGTGCTCTTAGTGAATTACTGTAACAAATGCTACTCCAGGCCACACAGAAAAAATTAGCTTGCCAATCTGATGTCTTACAATCATATGACACTCACTACACACCATTATATAACATCTTTATACTACACTTGCAATTATGAAATATATTTGTTCTCTTAATGAATTACTGTACCAAATGTTACTCAAGCCCATTTATGACACAGAAAAATGCAGCTATTAATCTGATACCTAACATTTGTATGTCACTCACTACCCACCATCATTTATTACTTTCTCTATACGTTCTACGTACATAGTGTATAAAGAAGGTACTGTAGTGCATCCAAAAATTCGATGACGTGATTTCACCGGAAATGTAAGTTTTGAGACCCCCTGAATAAAAAAAATGAAAAAATGTCCGTGTGTGTCTGTGTCTGTGGGTAGCATAGCTCAAAAATGAAAAGACCGTTAAATACCAAACTTGGTATTTAAGTTTAGTATCTTCCAAGGATACGACACGAAGATTTTCAAGAAAATCCGCCACCCCAAACAACCCTTTACATGGAAAAAATTTCGAAAATGTTGATTTCCTTAAAAATGGCTCTAACGATTTTGATTAAAATCTCGTATATTTAAGATATTTACTTGACAAATAAAATGGATTTTCTGGGAATAGCCTCTGAAGACTAGTTCATTCTGGATGAATTTTATGGATTTTTGCATAACTGCTAACCCGTAAAAGATGGACAAATATTTACTACACAGAAAATGTAGAGCACATTAAAAAACACAATTTATGTTATACATCTTTTTTCATGGAGTTGATCCTTTTTAAGATATACCTTGTTTTTAGTTTCAGGTTTGAAAAACAAACTTTTCTCATACAGAAATTTGTCAACTCCTGTCTATACAAACAAAGGAACTTCAGTCACATAGCAACCAGCTTTTGACTAACACTTTAACCTATGACACTCCCTTATTTCGGTTCTACTTACAAGGAAGGAAGTAATAAGACTATTTCTGCTAATTTTTTATCGATTAGAATGAAGTAAAAATAAGTAAAAACTTTATATCAATAATTTGTTGTAGGGATGTAGAGAAAGTCTTGTGAATGGAACACATCATATTTTTTATATTAAATATTTATACTACAATTGCAGAAGCTCAGAAACTTCGTTCGGAGCGTTGTTAATCTTTTCGACTGGTGTGTATCTCTCCGAGCATGCACTAATCAATCTCGATACAGAAGTTGATAAGTTTGAGAGACCACGTGTTTTAGAGTTATAGTGTTAATGTTTTAACAAGTAAAATGTTCATTTATTTAGTACAAAGAAGCTACATATGTGATTCCTGTGTGACGACAAACTCTTGTAGAGAAGTGAGGCGATGATTTATAGACAAATTCCCTGCTATTCGTTCACCTCGCAGAAGAGCGGTTCCCAATCTTGTGAACAGATTTAGGGAAATGGGATCTATTCTTGATAAGAAACTGAAACCAAATTGCCTTGTTCTTACACTTGAAAAACGCCATGATTTCGAAGAAAAGCTAGAACGAAATCTAGAAACCCTGCATAAGAAATTGGAAGTACTACATCCGTGGTTTGAAATATCAGTAAAATTTGCATAACAACTCTATAAATTAACTGTAGTTTAGGAGCTCCAATCACGAGATCTTGTGATGTGATAATTTCTGCATTAGATTTTGGATAGAACATATAATCTATATATTCATGGACCTCCAATTCTTGACACTACTTGACATTTTTGGATGGTAGATACCTGGACGCGTTTCGGCAATTCATCATTGTCATCTTCCAGCAGATTTGCAGACGTCTTATACAAAAGTATAAAGTAGTCTCAAGAATTGGACGTTCATTAATGTATAACATCAAAACTGCAGTTACTAGTGCTTCTTTTTATAATACAAGGTGATCCAATAGCGTCCATACCGGCTGCGCGGTATTTTACCTGTCAGCGCTTTCAGCGCTCTTTGCCGACTGCCGCTACCATAGAATGGCGCGGATGAAACAATGCATTGCAACATTTTTAAGGTTACTTTTTAAACGTTTTTCTTACCAATGTTATTAAACGAAATGTTGAAACTGGCCAACACCGTTGTCCATATATTTTTGGCCATTGGAGGAAATTTTACCAAATATGTTTGCAATAGTTGGAAAAGCGTAAAACGTTTTTTTTTTATATATATAAATTACTATTATTATGCTAAAGGAGCTACCTTATGACCATAATCCCCGTGCACAATGTAAGTCAAACACAGAAAAGTCATGGCCACGAACGGGAACGAATCGTATGAATCGATTCATATTAGATGAACGAATTGATTACTGAAAATGAAACGCTCGACCCAGCTATAAGAGATAAACCAAAACTTACAACCAAACATCGTTTAAAACACACAATTAATGTTATGCATATGGATTTTTTCGTGGCGTTGACTTTTTCAACTCCTGGCCATGCAAAGAAACTAACTTCTATTACATAGCAACAACTTTTAAAATATTTGACTGTCGCTTCAGTGCAGCCTAGCTCATTCCCCTCTTCCGCTTATAAGGTTGTGATTAATTCAATAATTTCTATCTTCACTTTGTCTAGATTAGCACGGAGCAGAGAGAATAGTTAGCTTTTATGAGGATTAATCTGATATAGAAATGCCTGAGAAAGTCATATGATTGGATCATTTGGTTTCTGTTTCCCTATGAAAGTAATTAGTAATGGTTTTTATTAATCAACATGGTCACCCTCTGTGGAGTAGTGTTTACCAAGCTAGCATCTAGTATCCAAGATAATAGGTTCTAACTTGACGGAGGGTTATGGATGCAAAAGTCCTTCTTTGGAAGGGAAGTAAAGTCGGTGGTCCTGTATAATGTTTATTGCACGACAAGGAAGCCCATAGCTTGAAAAAGAAGGTTTCTGTGCAAAATTCTGCCGTTTCGCGTCTGCAACTTGTGAATTCGTACTACAGTGCCATCTGTGGGTGATAAGCCAATCCTTCCTCACCACGATATATAGCGGCGAACTTATAAACCTAAATTCGAACAAAGAAACAATGTAACGATGCCGTGTACTCCACTTAGCAGCTAACGGAAATCAAATAACTTATTAAATAAAACTACTTGAAACTTCAGTGAGCTTAAAAGCCAAGTGCATCCTTAATTTCACTTTACTTAGCAAAGTTGCAAATTGTATTCAAAGCTTAATGGAAACAACTGTAGGCGTGTTTCATGAAAGTGCAGACTAAAAATTGCCAGGTTTACACGTAAACATTTTGGGTCATTATTCTTGTAGCTGTGTACAGAAAATATTTCTGAAATAGTCCAATGCCTTTGATGAATTAATAAACTAAACATTTTACTTCAAGACAATTGCTTTATACAAAAACAAAAAACAAAAAACAAAAAAAACTTGAATTATATGTCTTATGTATCACACATACTGCACATTACTTTTAATACTGTTTTAAAAAATCCATTCTTAGAAAAGCTTAAAGGTAGGAATAAGTGAACTTCTATGAAAAAATCCAAAAAAGCCGACTTTTTATATTAATTCCATAAAATAATTTAAACACTTCTCAATATAAATGGATATTTATAATTGGCCACTAGGTGTCATTTTTAAATTTCTTAATTATTATATGAAGACGCTCGTGGTGGATTCGGCAATGATCGGCAGTGTTCGTTTCCTTATGGTTACTGTACATTATATATATATATATATATATATATATATATATATATATATATATATATTAGTATATTTAGCCTCACAGTCTCAGCTCCATTTATTTTCTTTCCTCACAATAAAATAAATGGTTATAAATCCCTGAATACATCATCGTGCGCACTCGGCTGTTTCCGTCGAAGCTCGGCTTGTTACTTGCAATATCTAATCACGATTCTTCAAATCTGCGATTCTTTTTGAACGACGATGCCTGCTATTGTTAACAAGATTCATGCTATTCTTTTCGATTCAAGCGATTCTTTTTGAACTACGATTCATTTTGAGAATAGGACGATTTTCGCGATTGTTTTTGAACGACGATATCCGCTATGGTTGACACGATTGATATTGTTCTTTTCGATTCAAGCGATTCTTTTTGAACTACGATTCATGTTGAGACTAGGACGATTTTCGCGATTCTTTTTGAATGACGATTCATGTTGAGACTAGCCCGGTTCATGCAATTCTTTTTGAACGACCACTCAAGCCTAGATTGACACGATTCATGCGATTCTTTCCTTGTAGTGTTCATATGAACGATTCGTTCATGAATCGCCCCATGTCTACTATCTCTTATGGTTTATCAGTTATGCAAAAGTCATCCAAAATGAAGCGGTCTTCAGAGGCTATTCCCAGAAAATTCAAGGTAAACATTTTATTTGAAATAAAAATAACTTTAATTTAAGGAATGTTAATCAAAATCATAGTCATTTTTGAGAAAATTAAAATTTTCGAAATTTTGCGCATGTAAAGAGCAGTTGGTGTTGAATGGGATTTTACTCAAAATCTTCGTGTCGCACCATTAGAAGACACTAAACTTAAATACTAAGTTTGATATTTTACCGACTTTTTTGTTTTTACTCTCTCTACACGTACTATGTACATAGTATACAGAAAAGGTATTGCACCCAAACATTCGATACCGAGATTTCACCATCAATGCAGACTTTGGGAGCTCTGAATCAAAAACAAAATTAGAAAAAGGTCCTTTTGTGATTACGACATCATAGCACAAAAACAAAAATATCGTTAAAAGCCAAACTTGGTATTTAAGTTTCCTATCTCCCAAGGATGCGAGACACGAAGATTTTTAAGAAAATCCCCCCATTACTCCTTAACTGGAAAACTTTTTGAAAAGTTTGTGCTTCTCAAAAATGGGATTAACGATTTTTATTAAAATACCGTATATTAAATTTGTTTACATCAAAAATAAAATGTATATCTTGAATTTTCTGGGAATAGCTTTGAACACTTGTGCATTGCTGGTAAACCGTAAGAGAAGAAAAAAAATTTACTACACAGAAGTTGTAGATCTCCTGAAACACAATTTATGTCTTATACATTTTTTTTTTCGTGGAGTTGACCGTTTTCAAGATATTTCTTGTTGGTTTCACCTATAAAATACTTTTCTCATACGGGAACTTCAAATACTAGCCACGCAAAGAATCGGATTTGAATCTCATAGCAACCATACTTTAAAACATTCTAGTGTACTCCGTTATTTTGCTTCTATTTATAAGGAGTAATGCTACTTTCACAATGAGATGCAAGCGCAGACGTAACGTAGCATAAGCGCAGATGCAAGGAGACACCATTCACAGTGCAATCGTAAGCGCAACGCAAGAAGTTGGCACGGGTTTCTAGATCTGTAAGTGACATGCGAATATCTTCCAAGCACTCCGCAAGTTACAAAGCGAGTAACACAACCAACAATTCCACATAAGAAAATTCACTCAATCCTTTACAAATAAATATGTTATAAGATTACATACTAACAACTGACGCTCGCAACAGTGACACCACAATAATTGCTCCTTCAACATTATTAAAAATAATACAAGCATAGAGACTGCAGAAAGTGATAAACCTCTTGAGAGAGATTAGAGATGGCGCGGCACGGCTAAATAGAAGAGCATGCATGTACAGCAGGCCCTGCGAAATCTTGCAATGCGATCGTTTGTTATTGAATTCATAGATAATATATAGAGAAAAGAAGTAGAATTACTCCTTTTTGCATGCAACGCAAGTTTGGAGTTTGGAAACTCTTGTGTTTCGTCTTGCATGTTTCTATGTGAATGCTTGCATTACATCATAAGAGTCCAAACTCTTGCGCTTGCATTTTCGTGTGCACATGCATTTCGATGTGAATGTAGCATAAGTAATAAGATAGAAGAATTAGCTGTTTAACAATAATTTGTTAGAGTGAAGTAGAGACAGTTATGTGAATGTAATACGTTAGGCTTTTCAAACATTTGCCTGTGTCTTTACTTATTCCACTTTCACTTATAAGAGACTAAGGAATCAGACCATTTCTGATAATGTTTATTTTGATTAGCACCATATAAATAAAGATATGATATTTTGTTGACGACACAAATAGTTTTGGTGGTTATAGTCGTAGTAATTTTCGTCTTTTAATCTGCCCCTGATTATAAGTTCCTTAACGTGTTATAATTCAGCAAGCCTTAGAGTTCCATTAAGTTCTTGCTCCTTCTTCTGCGTCTAGAATTCTTTCTTCTGTTTGCGAATCATTAAGTCCGAATTTGTTTCCCGTCCCTAGCTATAACCCCGATAAAGTTAGTTACTCTTTCTATTCATTATAAAAACGGATTCTCAGCGGAAAACTAAGCCAAGTTAGGAAAGACCTGCAGCATTGTGAAAGTCGCGAGAGAGGGCTTTTCTTTTCATTTCCTTTTTTTGCTCATTTCGTACAAAGCGCGCCGAGGCCATGCCATGATCCCTTCGACTGTAATGGGAGAACTCTTCTTCCCTGTCAGGGACACTTTCTGCAGTAGGGATGCTCTCCCTTCGGTGGAAGGGATGCTATATCTAGCAACCATACTTCCTGTAGTATAAAAAATCGTATGTGTTCCATTCACATGAATTTCTCTACTTCTGAGTAACAAATTATTGTTAATAACCTTATTCTTCTATTTACTTCATGCTAATAGAGAAAAAATATCAGAAATAGTCTTATTACTTGCTTCCTTGTAAGTAGAGACCAAATATGGGGGTATCAAAGATTTAAGTGAAGTCAAAAGCTGATTACTAGCTGACCGAAGTTCCTTTGTTTGTATGGACACGAGTTGACAAATTTCTGTATGAGAAAGGTACAAGCTTTTCAAAGCTGAAAACAAAAACAAGGAATATCTCAAAAACGATCAACTCCTTGAAAACAATTATATAACATAAATGGTGTATTTTAATGTGCTCTACATTTTTTGTCTGTTACATTTTTGTCCATTTCTTACGGTTTAGCAGTTACGCAAAATTCCTCCAGAATAAAGTAGTCTTCAGAGGCTATTCCCAGAAAATACAAGATATACATATTATATGTCAGGTAAATATCTTTAATAGGTATTAGATATTTTAATCAAAATTGTTAGAGCCATTTTTGAGAACATCAAAATTTTTTAAAAAAGTTCCATGTAAAGGGTAGTTTGGGGTGGGGAATTTTCTTGAAAATCTGCGTGCCGCATCCTTGGAAGATACAAAACTTAAATACCAAGTTTGGTATTTAACGGTCTTTTCGTTTTTGAGCTATGCTGTCCACAGGCACACAGACACACACACAGGCACACACACAGAGTTTTTTCCAAAAATGCTTTTTTTTTGGATTCAGGGGGATCCAAAACATTTATTTCCGGTGATATCTCGGTATCGAATTTTTGGGTGTCTTAATTACCTTCTCTATACACTATGCACGTAGTACGTGTAGAGAAGGTAAAAATCTCTACTCTTGACAGCGATTGTCCATATAGGAAATTTACAAGGATGCAATAAACGTGGTCAAACTGTTAGGCTTAAGAAATACTGGTGCTGAATTTTTAGGCAAATTTGACAAAATGTTCAAGTTTTAATTGCTATAAGCATGACTAAATTATTAAACTTTAGGAACAGTTGCGCTGAATTTTTACTTTCTCTAAAAGCACTATGTACATAGTGTATAGAGAATGTATTGCACTCCACCAAAAAATTCGATGCCGAGATTTCACCGGAATATATGTTTTAGGGTACCCTTTATCTAAAAAAAAGCCATTTTCGGAAAAAGGTCCGTGTGTGTGCGTGTCCGTGTGTCCGTGTGTCTGTGAACACGATAACTCAAAAACGAAAAGTAGGTAAAGTACCAAACTTGATATTTAAGTTTAGTATCTTCCAGGGATGCGACACGAAGATTTTGAGAAAAATCCCCCCACCGCCAACTACCCTTTACATGGAACTTTTTTCGAACATTTTTATTTTCTCAGAAATGGCTTTTGATTAAAATTTCGTATATTAAAGATATTTACCTGACAAATAAAATGTATATGTTGTATTTTCTGGGAATAGCCTCTGAAGAGTAGTTTATTCTGGGTGAATATTACTAAATTTTGAATAACTGCTAAAGCGTAAGAGATGGACAAACATTTACTACACTAAAAGGTAGAGCACGATAAAACACACAATTTATGTTATATACATTTTTTTCGTGGAGTTCGTCGTTTTTGTGACATTCCTTATTTTTGGTTTCTGCTATGAAAAACTTACACATTTCTCATACAGAAATTTGTCAAGTGCTGTCCATAAAAACAAAGAACTTCAGTGACAAAGCAACCAGCTTTTGATTATCACTTTAACCTATGGTACTCCCTTATTTCACCTCTACTTACAAGGAAACAAGGAATATGGCTATTTCTATTAATGTTTTACTGATTAGCATGAAATCAATTGAAGTATGAGCTTTTTAAGAATAATTTGTTGCAGGGATATAGAGAAAGTCATGTGAATGGTACACATCAGATTTTTAAACAAATTTTACAAAATTATCAAGTTTTAATTGCTTCAAACGTGGCAAAATTACTTACTTACCAACTTTACGAACAGTGGCGCTGGGTCGTCTCCTTAGAGCGGTGGTAGTGTTGCTGCTTGCCAAGCGGGAAACCTGGGTTCGATTTCCAGTGCAGGCGCGGGGATGTTTCCCTCGCTGGGAGACCTGGACCGGGGTGCACTCAGCCTCGTGAAGTCCCTGTCGGGGGGGGGGGCAATCGAGGAGCTACTTGATGGAGAAGTAGCGGCTCCAGGTCATGAGGACCGCATTATCCGGCCGGGGGCGCTTGAGACCCTGACCACGTCTCACCCTCAAATACTGCACCCCATCCATGACGTATACCACGGACCAAGATGGGAGACGCAGTGGCCGGGCGGTAGGCAAAGATTCCTTGTGATCTATCGTGCCATAGAGTTAAAACAATGGCCCTGAATTATCAGGCTTACTGTCAACTTTTAATTGCTATAAATGTGGTCAAATTATTAAACTTAAGGAGTAGTGGCGCTGAATATATAGTCAGAAATGACAAAATTGTGGAGTTTCTTTTACTGAAGCGTGGTTCCCAGGATCACTGAATTTTGGGCAATAATGAAAAAAAATTGTGGAGTTTATTTGCTATAAAAATTGTAAAATATCAGTGTGGCATACTTTTTGGGCAATAATGACACAATTGACTAGTTTTATTTGCTAAAAACATGGTCAAATTGTTACACTTAAAGACCACCGGGACTGAGCTTTTAGGCACAATTGACAAAACTTTCCAGTGTATTTGCTGAAACATGGTCAAATTGTTAGACTTAAAGACCACCGGGACTGAGCTTTTAGGCACAATTGACAGAACTTTCCAGTCTATTTGCTGAAACATGGTCAAATTGTTAGACTTAAAGACCACCGGGACTGAGATTTTTGGTACAATTGACAAAACTTTCCAGTCTATTTGCTGAAACATGGTCAAATTGTTAGACTAAAAGACCACCGGGACTGAGATTTTTGGTACAATTGACAAAACTTTCCAGTCTATTTGCTAAAACATGGTCAAATTGTTAGACTTAAAGATCACTGGGACTGAGCTTTTTGGCACAATTGACAAAACTTTCCAGTGTATTTGCTGAAACATGGTCAAATTGTTAGACTTAAAGATCACCGGGACTGAGCTTTTTGGCACAATTGACAAAACTTTCCAGTCTATTTGCTAAAACATGGTCAAATTGTTAGACTTAAAGATCACTGGGACTGAGCTTTTTGGCACAATTGACAAAACTTTCCAGTCTATTTGCTAAAACATGGTCAAATTGTTAGACTTAAAGATCACTGGGACTGAGCTTTTTGGCACAATTGACAAAACTTTCCAGTCTATTTGCTAAAACATGGTCAAATTGTTAGACTTAAATATCACCGGGACTGAGCTTTTTGGCACAATTGACAAAACTTTCCCGTGTATTTGCTAAAACATGGTCAAATTGTTAGACTTAAAGATCACCGGGACTGAGCTTTTTGGCACAATTGACAAAACTTTCCCGTGTATTTGCTAAAACATGGTCAAATTGTTAGACTTAAAGATCACTGGGACTGAGCTTTTTGGCACAATTGACAAAACTTTCCAGTCTATTTGCTAAAACATGGTCAAATTGTTAGACTTAAAGATCACTGGGACTGAGCTTTTTGGCACAATTGACAAAACTTTCCCGTGTATTTGCTAAAACATGGTCAAATTGTTAGACTTAAAGATCACCGGGACTGAGCTTTTTGGCACAATTGACAAAACTTTCCAGTCTATTTGCTAAAACATGGTCAAATTGTTAGACTTAAAGACCGCCGGGACTGAGCTTTTTGGCACAATTGACAAAACTTTCCCGTGTATTTGCTAAAACATGGTCAAATTGTTAGACTTAAAGATCACTGGGACTGAGCTTTTTGGCACAATTGACAAAACTTTCCAGTCTATTTGCTAAAACATGGTCAAATTGTTAGACTTAAAGATCACCGGGACTGAGCTTTTTGCCACAATTGACAAAACTTTCCCGTGTATTTGCTAAAACATGGTCAAATTGTTAGACTTAAAGATCACTGGGACTGAGCTTTTTGGCACAATTGACAAAACTTTCCAGTCTATTTGCTAAAACATGGTCAAATTGTTAGACTTAAAGATCACTGGGACTGAGCTTTTTGGCACAATTGACAAAACTTTCCCGTGTATTTGCTAAAACATGGTCAAATTGTTAGACTTAAAGATCACTGGGACTGAGCTTTTTGGCACAATTGACAAAACTTTCCAGTCTATTTGCTGAAACATGGTCAAATTTTTAGACATAAGGATCACTGGGACTAAATTTTTAGGCAAAAACGAAAAAGATTAAAAATTATATTTGTAATAAACGTGGTCAAATTTTTAGATTTAAGGATCATTTAGCACTAGATTTTTAGCCAAATATGACAGATTGTCAATTTTTTGTTCCTAATAATGTGACAAAATTATTACCCTTATACACCAAAGAATAGTGAATTTTGAAGCAAAAATGAAAAATTGTCGAGTTTTAACTGCTTAATTTTTAGACTTAAGGATCACTTAAACTGAGTTTTAGGCAAAAATAACATATATAGTTTCTTTTGCACCATAACGTCCCTTAACCTATTGGAAAAACTGTTTTTTTACACAAGCCGTGTGTAGGACAGGAGTTGGATAGGTAGAGTCAGACTGAAAAATTCAATGCCATAGCCGGGATTTGCACCGCGGATCTCCCGATCTCTAGCCGTTTGAGCTACCTTGGCAACATGCCGGCATAGCATTGAATTTCCCAACTGACTCCCGGTAAACCACAAGGTGATCTCAAAGTATTTTGAGATGACAACCCCAATGGCGACTTCCAATGGCGACTGAGTTTTTATGTAAATTGTAATTATTTTACTTCCATCTTATAAGTATTTCTAGGTTGGCGGCGTGACTAAAGGCTTAGACTACTCGTCCACTAACAACTAATGTTTCAATATGATGAAATTTTGTCTTTGTATTAAGTTGATACATAGGATTTCTGATTATAACATGACCAGATTTAGCAATATGTTGTTCAGCTCATACTTAGCTTTTTACTAAGGGAAAGTATCAATTTGGGAAGCATTCAGTAATTATTAATGTATTATTACTTTCTCTACACGCACTATGTACATAGTGTACAGAGAAGCTACTGCACTCCACACAAAAGTTCAATATCGAGATTTCACCGGAAAACACGTTTTAAAGTGCTCTGTATAAAATAAAAAAACATTTCCACAAACAGCTCAGTATGTGTGTGTGTCCGTGTGTTCATGAAATTGATAACTCAAAAACGAAACGTTGATGAAATACCAAACTTGGTATTAAGTTTAGTATCTTCCAGAGATGCGACACGAAGAATTTGAGAAAAATTCCTCCAATCCAAAGTTCCCTTTACATGCATCTTTTTTCGAAAATTTTGATTTTCTCAAAAAAAGGCTCTAACGAATTTGATTAAAATATCACATATTAAAAATATTTACCTAAGAAATAAAATGAATCTCTTGAATTTTATGAGAATAGCCTATGAAGACTACTTTATTCTGGATGAATTTTACGGAATTTTGCATAACTGCTAAACCGTAAGAGAAGGAGAAAAACTTACCACACAAAAAATGTAGAGCACTTTAAAACACACAATTGATATTATATGCATTTCTTTCGTGGAGTTGATCGTTTTTTGAGATATTCCTTACTTTAAAAAAACTTATACTTTTCTTATACAGGAATTTGTCAACTCCTGTCCATGCAAACAAAGGAACTTCAGTCACATAGCAACCAGCTTTTGATCACTTTAACCAATGGTACTCACTTATTTTGCTTCTATTTACAAGGAAAGAAGTAATAAGACTATCTCTGTTAGTTTTTTTCTCGATTAGCATGAAGTAAATAGAAGCATAAGCTTTTTAACAATAATTTGTTGCAGAGATGTAGAGAAAGTCGTGTGAATGGAACACATAAGATTCTACTATTTACCTCACCCTGCTGCCTGGATTTGATCCCAGGGACCTCAAGTGTGATTTGTGGTTGATGAACTGTCAGCAGGCTGATGACCTAGTAGATGAGCGCAAACACCAACCACTATCATCCATCATCGACGAAGCGCTGTTTAAACGGATTTTTCCCGTGATCTCCAGTTTCCATTAATTCATGCTGGCTACGGTCACGGGTTCAAATCCAGCGATTGGTTTAACAAGGTTTCCATTGGAAGGAAATAAATTTGGTGGTGCTGTGACGTAAATTTATGGCAAGTAAAAGAGGCCTCAGAGCAAAATTAAATGGTATTTTACGTCTAATATAGAATGAGAATTTTATTATACCCATTTCCCCATTATTAATATTCTCTTCCTCATCCTCAAACGAACTGATCACCCATCTGGACCCAGAGTCTCTGCTTCTCAAAAGACAGCATGCGCAAACTTACAAGCCATGTGTGCTGTAAGTCCGTCCACCATACGAGGACGATAAATATAAAAATCTGATGTGTTACACTCACATGACTTTCTCTAGCTGTTCTACAAACTTCATACATTAGATTGTTCTTCTTTCTGCACCTTGCTAATCGTGGTACTCATTAGCACAATGTTCTTATTATTTAGTTCCGTATAAGTAAGAAGAAAATAAGGGAATACACTAGGCTAAACTAATAGGCAAATATTTTAAAAGCTGTCCTTATGCAATTGTCATTACAAATGGCTTCTTTTCTTGGCCAGGAGTAGACCAAAAAAAAAAAAAAAAACAGACACTCCCGTCTGAGAAAAGTATAAGTACTTCACAACTGAAACTAATACCAATGAATACCTCGAAAACGGTAAGCTTCTCGAGAAAAATGTATATGACATAACTTGTGTGTTTTAACAAGACCTACAGTTTCTGTGCAGTAAGTTTTTGTCTATCTCTTACAGTTACACTAGTTATGCCAAATTAAGCAAAATTCATTCAAAATAAACAGGTTTTCAGAAGATATTTCCGGAAAATTCAAAATATACATTTTATTTGTTAGGTAAATAACTTTAATATATGATATTTTAAGCAAACTCGTTACAGCCATTATTAAGAAAATCAAAATTTTCGAAAAATGCTCCATGTAAAGGGTAGTTTGTGGTGGGGGGATTTTTCTCAAAATCTTCATGTCGCATCTCTGAAAGATACTAAACTTAAATACCAAGTTTGGTATTTTAGCTACTTTTCGTTTTTGAGTTATCGTGTTCAAAGGCACACCGACACACGGACTCACGGACACACGGACACACACACAGACACGGACCTTTTTCTCAAAATGCTTTTTTTTTGGAAACAGGGGGCCCTAAAACATGTATTTCGGGTGAAATCTCGGTATCGAATATTTGGGTGGAATACAATACTTCTCTATCCCTATGTACATTGTACATATGGGGCTAGAGAAAGTAAAAATAAGAAACATTTTCTCTAAACTCTAGTGAATAATTTTGGCCGAACATGTTTCAAGATTTCTATTTTTACTTTCTCTACACGTACATACTATGTACATAGTGTGTAGAGAAGGTATTGCACTCCACCCAAAAATTCGATACCGAGATTTCACAGGAAATACACATTTTATGGTCCCCTGTATTAAAAAAATCATTTTTGGAAAAAGTTCCGTATTTGTGTGTGTGTTCCGTATTTCCGAGGTGTTCCTTATTATTGCTTTCAACTTTGAAGTAGAGAAACATTTCTCACTCAGTAAGTCGTCATCCATTTTATGTCTTCGTTTGTTTTATTGCTGACCATGGAGTGCGAAAGAAATTTCAATGCGACAGTTTTTAAAGGATTTGATTTTCCCTTTAGGCTAGTGTATTCCCTTATTTACCTTCTACTTACAGGAAGGCAAATATTAACATAATTTCTGCTAATGTTTATATTAAATAATTTCTATTTCTTTATCCTCTAAGTAGAACATATGGCTTAGATGCGATGTTTCCATGATCGGATATGAATTTCTACTTCTTGAATTTGCCACTATGTGCCAAGGTGTCGACGGATGCGCTCGCCACATACAGATGGCACTGTAGTACTAAACTACGACTTGTGGACGCGAAATGTCGGAACATTTTTCCTAGAAAGCTTCTTCTTTCAAGGTATGGGGTTCCTATACGTATACGTACTTCTCTTACAAGGGAAAGCTAAGGATCTTAGCGTCACAAAAAATCCATTACCTTCCACGAGGTTTGGACCTGTAATCTTGAGATTTAAAGGCTAGTTTGATATCTTCTACACCAGAGAGTGGCTTCAACATGTGTAGCATCATTAATTAAGGAGTAATAATTTTTAACAGTATTTCTTCTTTCTATACACGTACTATAAACATAGTTTATAGAGAAGGTATTGTAATGCACCCAAAAATTCGATACCGAGTTTTCAACGGAAATATACGTTTTGAGACCCCTGAATCAAAAGGAATTTTTAGAAAAATATTCGTGTGTCTGACTGTCTGGCTGTCTGTCTATCTGAGTGTGTCTTTGTGTATGTGTGTGCCTGTGGGCAGCATAGCTAAAAAACGAAAAGACCTTTAAATACCAAACTTGGTATTTAAGTTTAGTATCTTCCAAGGATGCGACACGAAGATTTTCTAGAAAATCACCCCACCCCCAACTATACTTTATATGAAAAATTTTTCGAAAATTTTGATTTTCTCAAAAATGGCTTTAACGATTTTGATTAAAAATCGTATATTACAGATATTTACCTGACAAATAAAGTGTATATATTGAATTTTCTGGGAATAGTCTCTAAAGACCTGTTTATTCTGGATGATTTTTATTGACTTTTGGGTAACTGGTAAAGCACAAGAAATAAACAAAAGTTTACTACTTAAAATGTAGATCGCGATAAAACACCGAATTTATGTTATATAACTTTTTTCGTGGAGTTGATCGTTTTTTAGATATTCCTTATTTTTGGCTTCATCTTTGAAAAACGTATACTACCTTTCTCATACAGGAATTTGTCAACCGCTGTCCATATAAACAAAATAACTTCAGTCACATAGCAACCAGCTTTTGGCTATCACTTTAATCCATGGTACTCCCTTATTTCGCTTCTGCTTACAGGTTAGTAAGTAATAAGGCTATTTCTGATAGTTTTTTCTCGATTAGCACGGAGTAAATAGAGATATAAGCTTACTAACAATAACTTGTTGAAGAGATGTGGAGAAAGTCGTGTGAATGCGACATATGTGAAAAACGCCTCGCTTGAAATGCTCACATCTGGTGCGTAAATCACTTTTTTCGCAGCTTGTTGTGTAAATGGTTATTAACATTTTATTTCAGAAGCTCTTCTGTAATAACTGAAATACATTTATACATTTTCGGGTTCAACATAATTAATTGGTATTTTCTGACAGCTTCTACAACATTCTAAAACAGCTATTTCTTTTTTTATAATTATTTATTAGTGAGTGATGAACAAGCAGGAATTTTTACTATTTCTCTTCACGTACTGTTTACATAGTGTATAGAGAAGGTACTGTACTCCACCAAAAAATTTTATACCGAAATTCCAACTGAAACAGACGTGTTAGAGTTCCATGTATCCAAAAAATAATTTTTTGAAAAGGGTCCGTGTGTCAATGTGAACATAACTCTAAAACGAAACGTCGGTACAATAACAAACTTGGTGCATAAGTTTAGTATCTTTCTAGACGTCACTCGCATATTTTGAGAAACATCACCCCACTCCAAAATACCCTTTACATGGAAAATGTTTATTTTTACTTTCTCGATATGTGCTATGTACATAGTGTATCTATACCGAGATTTGACCGGAAATATGTGTTTTAGGGTCCCCTGTATCCAAAAAGAGTATTTCCAGAAAAAGTTCCGCGTGTGTGTGTGTGTGTGTGTCCGTGTGTCCGTGTGTCTGTGAACACGATAAATCAAAAACGAAAAGTAGGTAAAATATCAAACTTGGTATTTAAGCTTAGTATCTTCCAGGGATGCGACAAGAAGATTTTGCGAAAAATCCCACCCACCCCCAACTACCCTTTACATGGATTTTTTTTCGAAAATTTTGATTTTCTAAAAGATGGCTCTAACGATTTGTATTAAAATATCGTATATTAAGGATATTTATCTGACAAATAAAATTTACATTTTGAATTTTCTGGGAATAGCCTCTGAAGACTACTTTATTCTGGGTCAATTTTATAGTATTGCATAACTACTAAACCGTAAGAGATGGACAAAAACTTACCAGACAACAAATGTAGAGCACCTTAAAACACACAATTTATGTTATATAAATTTGTTTGTTGGAGTTGATTGCTTTTTGAGATATTCCTTGTTTTTGGTTTCAGATATAAAAACATACTTTTCTCATATAGGACTTTGTGAACTCGTGCCATACAAACAATGGAACTTCAGTCGCAGAGCAACCAGCTTTTGACTATCACTTTAAGCTATGATACTGCCTTATTTCGCTTCTACTAACAAGGAAGCAAGTAATAAGACTATTTCTGCTAATTTTTGCTCCATTAGATGAAGTAAATAAAATAATTTGTTGCAGTGATTAGAGAAAGTCATGTGAGTGGAACATATCAGATATTTTTTCAAAAATGGCTCTAACGATTATGATTAAAATTCCGTATACTAAAGATATATCCAAAATAAAATCTATACCTTGAATTTTCTGGGAATAGCCTCTGAAGATCTCTTTTTTCTGAATGAATAATGAGGTCCGTAACAGAAACCGTAAGAAATAGAGAAAAACTTACTAGGTATACAAGCAATGTAAATGAAAATCTCAACTTTAAGTTTACTCTGTTATTCTTCTTTGGGATTAATCATTTTTGCAGCTTTTGGAGGAAGAATATTAAATTGAATATGTGATTCCTCGTTTTATTTGTTTAACACTTATTATAAAAATAATACCTATTCTTAAAATGTATGTCATATACATTTTGTTTCGTAGAGTTAACCGTTTTTGAGATATTACCTTTTATTGGTTTCAGTTTTAAAATGCTAGAACTTTTCTCACATGGGAAGTTGTCAATTCGTGACTATGCAAAGAAACGGATTTAAATCCCATAGCCCTCACCTTTAAAACATTTGACTGTAGGTTTAGCCTAATGTCTTCCCTTATTTCTCTTCTACTTATAAGGGACTAAGTAATAAGACCGTTTCTACTAATGTATATCTCGATTAGCATGAAGTAGATAGAAGAATATGCTTATTAGCGATAATTTGTTACAGATATGTAGAGAAAGTCAGGTGAATTGATTACAACGCATTTTTTACTTTCTCTACACGTACTATGTACATCGTCCATAGAGAAGGTATTGCACTCCACCAAAAAATTCGATACCGAGAATTCATCGGAGATATATGTTTTAGGGTCCCCTGTATCCAAAAAAGGTATTTACAGAAAAAGGTCCGTGTGTGTCCGTGTGTCAGTGTGTCCGTGTGTCTGTGAACATGATAACTCAAAAACGAAAAATCGGTAAGATACCAAACTTGGTATTTAAGTTTAGTATCTTCCAGGGATGCGACGCGAAGATTTTGAGAAACAGTCCCCCCACCCCAAACTACCCTTTACATGGAACTTTTTTCGAAAATTTTGATTTTCTAAGCAATGGCTCTAACGATTTTGATTAAAATATCATATATTTCAGATGTTTATCCTATAAATAAAACGTAAATTTTGAATTTTCTGGGAAAAGCCTCTGAAGACTATTCTGTGTAAATTTTACGGAAATTTGCATAACTGCTAAACTGTAAGAGATAGACAAAAATTGCAACACAAGAAATGTAGAGCATATTAAAACACACAATATATGTTAAATACATTTTTTCGTGGAGTTGATCGTTTTTGAGATATTCCTTGTTTTTTCCTCAGGTTCGAAAAACTTAACTTTTCTCATACAGGAATTTGTCAACTCCTGTCCATACAAACAAAGGAACTTCAGTCACATAGCGACCAGCTTTTGACTATCGCTTTAACCTGTAGCACACCCTTATTTCCCTTCTACTTACAAGGAAGCAAGTAGTAGGACTATTTCTACTAACTTTTTGTCGATTAGTATGAAATAAATAGAAGCATAAGCGTTTTAAAACTAATTTGTTGCAGAGATGTAGAGAAAGTCATGTGAATGGAGCACATTAGATTTTTTATTTTTATTGTTCCATTTGCATAGCCTTTTTAACTTAAAGGTCATATCGAGGGCTATGTCTAGTGAAATAACTCATACATTCATTGTAGGTTATTGCCATTAAGTTAATTATTTATAATGTTAAACACATGCATATTTAGTTCCTCATGCACACTTCCAAACTGTGTGTAGGATATGCAGTAGTTCTTGTTAAAGAAATATTCCTCACCCCAGCCGGGGATAGAACCCGGGACCTCCGTAGTGATTTGTAGTGAATGGAATTTAATTAATGGGGTGCGAAAAACCCTATCTTTGCAAAGTTAATATTTGTCATATGTATGAAACATATTCCTAGGAAGTATACAACCTGAACTGCTGAAATAACAGTTTTTCAAAAAGTTGAATAGTTTTTGAAGAAGGGTTTGATGTGTTCCATCCACATAACTTTCTCCAGCTGTTCCATACACAAACTATTCTTACAAACTATTTTGCTCTCATCTATATCATAATTCAGATAACCGCTTGCTCTCTTGTAAGTAGAAGGGAAATGAGGGAATACATTAGGCTAAAGTGATAGTCAAATATTTTAAAAGCTGTTCGCCAAATGAAGCAATTGAGGTTTACTTCGTTTTGCATGGCCCTGTTTGAGAAATGTTAGGAACTTTAAAATTGAAACCAATAAGAAGGAATACCTCGAAAACAGTCAACTCTACGAGAAAAACGTAATGACATAAATTATGTGTTTTAATGAGATCTACATTTGTGTGTATAAGTTTTTGTCTATGTCTTATGAATTAACTGTTATAAAATTTCTGCAAAGCTCGTCTAGAACAAAAAAGTCTTCAGAGACTGTTCCAGAAAATTGCGACCGTATTTTAGCACGCATCATATATTACTAGTTTAATCTTTAGTTTGTACATATTTAATATAAGAAATATCTGCTCAGTAGAACGCAGAACCGTAGCGGGTAGAATTTCGCATTGTATTCTTCAAGACTACGTGCTTTGTAAAGGTAACAAGAATTTCAGAGCATTAGGGACACAAGTAACAACCATTGTGAGGAGGAAAGTTTCACCCCCTTGTATTTTGGAAACAGGAAATTTCTCATTGTAGAGAAAGGTCAAGAGGGTGGAAAATAAAGAAAAATCGCAGTCGGGTGACAACGCTACTTTACGCGTCTTTTTCCAGCCAAAGAAAAAGGAGGGCTAGACTAGGATCTTTTATAATATAAATGATGTGCGTATAAGAAATCGGGCTCACAAGGTAGGAAACCATGTATAAGAAATCGGGCTCACAAGGTAGGAAACCGCGTATAAGAAATCAGGCCCACAATGTAGGAGACCACGTATAAGAAATCAGGCCCACAATGTAGGAGACCACGTATAAGAAATCAGGCCCACAATGTAGGAGACCACGTATAAGAAATCAGGCCCACAATGTAGGAGACCACGTATAAGAAATCAGGCCCACAATGTAGGAGACCACGTATAAGAAATCAGGCCCACAATGTAGGAGACCACGTATAAGAAATCAGGCCCACAATGTAGGAGACCACGTATAAGAAATCAGGCTCACAATGTAGGAGACCACGTATAAGAAACCAGGCTCACAAGGTAGGAAACCATGTATAAGAAATCAGGCTCACAAGGTAGGAAACCAGGTATAAGAAATCGGGCTCACAAGGCAGGAAACCAGGTATAAGAAATCGGGCTCACAAGGTAGGAAACCAGGTATAAGAAATCGGGCTCACAAGGTAGGAAACCACGTACAAGAAATCGGACACACATGCAAATCCAGAGTATAAGAAATGTGACGAGACACTGTCTAAGAAATCGCGCGGCGTCCAGTGTAGGAAATGGGTGTGTTATAAGTTAATCTGACAGACAATTATTACCGTACATGTTATACGGACCGAGAAACTCAAGATTACTGTGACGAGTGTAAAAATATGATAACTCAGTAAGAGTGGAACTAGCTCTTAAACAAAAGTATATCAAGTTCGCGATCGGTTATGTCGGGAGCCCCTCGCAGGGTTAGTGCCTCAATCCTACCACAGATCATCTATAAAAGAAATAATCAGTGAAATTAAATAAAATTTCTTTTATTTGAGTCTACCAAAAGTGTTACACACCTTTGTCATTCTTTCCCCCTTGAGAAAGAGACACACATGATCTACAAGAACGAGCCTAGCCAGAGCAACAAAGGGAATCTGCAAGGTATGTACACTCTTAATGTAGAGAATTTCACGAGCATTAACCCTCGACCAACTCCAAGTAGACTCACCTGACAGCGTCATATTGTCGCAACAACGTGATACCAGAAATAAAACTGCGACATATTAGTACCCTAACGTGGCAACAATAAAACCACGACACATTTGTGCACAACAATAAAACTATGGCAAAATTCAAAATGCACATTTTAATTGCGGTGTAAGTAAATTTAAAATAAGGTATTTTAATCGACATTATTAGTGGCAATTTTGCGAAAAACAAACATTTCAAACAATTTTCGATGTAAAAGGTAGTTTGGGGAAATTGTCTTGGAAATATTCGCCCGCATCCTTGGAAGATACTATATAAATACCAAGTTTGAAACTTAATGTTTTCTTGTTTTTTTTTGTTTTTGTTTTCGCTTTAGAGCTATGCTGTGCACAAGCACACACATACAGACACTCATATCTTGACATTGAATTTTGGGTGGAATACAATACCTTTTCTAGCTTCTGCAAGAGAACTTAATAAATGTTATTTCTTGTGGTAATTATTCCACACATTTTAATTATATATTTATTAATTTTTTTTCCAAATATTTAGTATTTTCTAAACCCTTAATTCAGTGTATGTAAAACACCAACTCAAACATTTGCTATACATTTTAGGTTAAAATATTAATTAAAAATAGAGAAAATGTTCCTTATGTGAGGAAAAGTTGAGGTTGCGAGAAATGAGCTCCGGAGTTGAAACATAAGTAGAGACCTGTTCTATAGCCGCTTCCAAGGCTAGTGGTTAGACCACTCGCCTCTTACCTAGACGGCCGGGTTCAAACCCAATCGACCGCATGTGAGCGGCACAAGGGCGGGGTTGTTTTTCCTGGTTCTCAGGTTTCCCCCGCCATCACATTTCACTAGTACTCCATCTTCATTCTATTTATCATCAGAGTCATCTTCTGCGGTGTCACAAGCAGTTAAAGCGGCCGTTAAACACTATAAAAATCTTCCTTTTGCAATTTTTGTGCTACATTTAATGGTTTATGGAGCTTAATTTTTGCACTCCAGAGCCTTTATTTATCTAAATTTAATTAGAATATATTTATGAACGTACTTTAACTGCTGTGGTTCTCAGCGTCCCGTTCTATAGTGGGCGTGAAAGACGGCTTATTTTGCTCAGCGGCCTCTTTATCAGTCTTGAGGTTCTTTTATTTGGTGTAAACTTATGACACGGGATCAAAGACTTTGCCATGGAGTTTTACACCCCAAAAATCCATTGCTTTCGCCGGGTTTGAACCCGCGACATTGACAGCCAGAGGCTGGTGGCAGATTTTTTGTGACAACTTGACAATTAGCAGCTAAAAATAACTGTTCATTACGTAGACGGAATTGTGTGCAGCCATTAATGATTGACCTACTTCTGGGATTAGGTGCACAAGTAATTCTAACGACATAATGAAGGAAAAGCTCAAACTTTTATATAAGACAATAATCCAAATTGAATTTTTTACCATAAATTCATTCCATATCCCCTTAAACACCGATGGTTTAGGGCCGTGCCATTCGGGAGTTTGTACGCTCAGTTCCCCGTGGCCGACTCCTCTGACCCATAGGTTTTTCAGTCTTGAGAAGTTTCCCAGGTCACTAGGCAAGTGCTGGGGAGCATTCTTAATTCTCCCGGACTTCCTGTCTTTTGATTTCATCTTCATTTCATCCAAACCGGTCTCTTTTGGGGTTCTAAATGTTGACGAGGACTGTGGTTGAGGCGCCATTTCGTGGAGGTGACTGCACTCTGGAAGTACTGCTCTCGGCGGCAGGATGACGCTGGTGGTTACGTCTACTGACTTAGGTGGTCCATCATTTTATCCATTTCTCCAGGGGTCCGACGTACCATAAGCCAACGGCTGCAGTTTAGAATACCCCTCCATATCTCATATACACACACACACACACACACACACACACACACACACACACTATAGCGGCTCGCGTTATAAGTTGGTTAAAGGCTTCCGGGTTTAAAATCCAAGTGACGATTCGAAAGATTAAGAAATGGTAAGGAAGTGGAAATGCCCTAGCTCAGGATGTCAGCATGCAATCTCTCTTAAGGGTAGTGTTAAGACACAAGTGGTTTCCTTCGTATTCACGATTACTGTTGAACTCATTGATTTTTCTTTGATGTTATCTGTCGTCGAACACACACTTATTGCTCCTAAGTTCTCCCTCCTTTCACTACTATTTATGCGACCGCATCTATCATCTGTTATTACTTGTGACACTTGCGGTGTATTAATGAACACTGTCCATATAAAATTCCGTTTGTCTTTCCACCACTGAATCAAATAGCACGCTTTATTTCATGGCGTTCCTTACAGAAAGTGAGTCGCTTCTATTGGCTAACACGAATCCCGTTACTTTTTCCCCTTGGTCATGGCCACTATCAGGCGATGAACCTTCCATCCCGTCGTGTTCGAGTTCCTCCAGAAATGGCATATGTTTACCTGAGCCGCTTGCCAACCCGTGTACTGGGCATATTTGCACCTTAGTAGAACCCGTCTCTACACTTTTTGACGTGTTTCACTACATTTCTCCCCTGGCCATTTTGAATGCATATATGTCCCTTCTTAATGTAACTTAGCTCTCTTTTATAAATACCTTCTAATTCCGTGATACGACATTTGTCGTATTAACACACAAACACACACACACACACACACACACACACACACACATACGCGTTCTGGGTTCCGATCCCAAACGACCGCACGAGAGATTTTTGGTGGACAAGGCGGTGCAGGGGAGGGTTTACTCCTGATTCTCCGGTTTCCCCCGCCATAACATTTCCCCAATTGTCCATCTTCATTCCATGTATCATCACTGTCATCGCCTGCGGTACCATTAGTAGTATAAGTGGGCTTTAAACACTATTAAAAAATCAACACGCATACACACACTAACACACTTAAACGCTAAACCCCACATTGCATGAATTATGTTTATATATATCCGCCCTTCCTCTAATTCCCAAACTGGGATTTATATTTCTTTCACCGGCACCACAACTGAGTCTATTTGAATAGCCATGATCGTTAGTGCAACAGGAAATGTACTGGTCATCCATTCAAAGCCAAACTTCGCAAGTTCGACTACCAGCGACTGCAGTCAAATGTGTCTGTAGTAAAGGATGGGGAGGGTCCAAGTAAAATAGCCGGTGTGGTGGCACACTTGGTAACATTTCATTGCAGTTGGATGGATTTTGCAATTAATTATTTTAAAAAAGCACAGTTTTACTGCAAACATATTAACATTTTTACCATATAAAGGAGTTATAAGTAGCTTAATTTATTGTTCAAAGTTAGTATAATACGGAATTAGAAAGGAGGACCACTAAATTTCTAAAACCTTTTATTAATAATCATTGTTACCAAATGGAACACCGTGCATTAGGGTAGTATTGTCAGGCATCTGTTGTTTCGAAAAGGCACTAAACGAATATAAGTCTTAGAGCTTACATCTGTACTAGTCCGAAATATATCACAACTTCTGTGTGAAGCACCGGTGCGCAAGTGTGGCTCCTTTTGTCACGGCTCAGTGACGTAATCTCTCCCACCACTGTCGTCCACTACCGTACAACACTGGCAGTACGGGCCAGGTATCAGCATTCGTAGTTTTCGCAAAAAATAAATAAATAAATAAATTATCTCATATTTGGCAACATCAGTAACATTACTCTCAGGTGGCCGGCAATTCTGATGAGGTGGGACAAAAGAAGGTCGAGCGTGCACCTCTAATATAAAAACAGCTCCTTAAGTCTCTAAGCCTCTACCCATGCGAGACCAATAGACGAAACATTGAAGCTTTGATCATAGAAAAGCTGTCTTTTTCCTATGATCACCAGTTTGCAATGATATCACTGTCACTTGTACCCCTTTTAGACACGGGGTGTTCTGGCACGCACGCTGGCTTCCAGTGCTGCCAAGTAGATCTTAAAAACAAGGTTTACATAACATTTAAATTTCTGACTAACTTCCGACTTATGAGAAAATTACATTAGATAAACTTTGTTCACAAAATGAGACACTTTCGTTTCAGAAACAATCAGCGCTTGACTCTAAAAACTTAAGACTCTAGTAGAAATGTCTTACTTTCTCTAACAATTACTATGTATGTACATCGTAGCTAGTAAAGTATTTATTTATTTAATATTTGTAGCTTAGCGTCCTTTAAGTGGTTGGTACTATCGAGCGTTGAATGAAGACGCTGACATGATGCTCAGATGTTATTGGGGTCCATTGAGTTGAAAGTTACATGACATTCGCCTTCTCAGAATAAGGAAACCTCCCGAAAAAAACTTATCTGAGTAGGGTAATTCACCCTAAGGGATTTCACCGCAAATACATGTTTTGAAGATCGCTGAATCCAAAAAAAAAGCAATTTTATGAAAAGATCCATGAGTGTTTGTGAGTCTCTGAATACCACAGCACAAAAATATTATGTGTTCCATTCACAAAAATGTCTCTACATCTCAGTATCAAATTATTTATAAGAAGCTTATTCTTCTAGCTACTTGATGCTTATTGAGATAAAAAAATTAGAAGACATGGTCTTATTACTTTCTTTTTTCTTAAATAGAAAAATGTTAAGTATTTTTAAACTGAAATCAGTAACAAGGAATATCTAAAAAATGGTGAACTTCACGCAAAAATGTATATGAAGTAAATTGTGTGCTTTAACAGAGCTTCATTTTTTGCGAAGTAAGTTTTTCTATCTATTGCGGTTTATAGTTATACAAAATCCATTCAGAATAAAGAGGTCTTCAGAAGGCGTTCCAATAAAATTGAAGATATTCATTTTATTTGTCATGTAAATATCTCAAATATACGGTATTTTCATTAAAATCTTTAGAGCCAGTTTTGAGAAAATCAAAATTTTCGAAGCTTATCCATGTATACGGTGGTTTGCGGTGGGGGGATTTTCTTCAAAGTTTTCGTATCGCATCCTGGAGGGTACTTAACTTAAATACCAAGTTTGTTATTTTACCGAGTTTTCGTTTTTGAGTTATCGTGTTCACATTGACATACACGCATACGGGCCTTTTTCTAAAATGCATTTTTTATATAGGGGTACCCTAAAACATGTATTTACGGTGAAATAACAGTATTGTGGGTGCAGTGCAACTTCGTGGTCGTCTCCTTAGCGCGGTGGTAGCGCAGCTGCCTACCAAGCGGGAGACCTGGGTTCGATCCCCAGTACCGGCGTGGGGATTTTTCCCCCGCTGGGAGACCTGGACCGGGGTGCACTCAGCCTCGTGAGGTCCCTGGGGGGCCAATTGAGGAGCTACTTGATGGAGAAGTAGCGGCTCCAGGTCGTGAGGACCGCATTAACCGTCCGGGAGGGGCTCGAGGCGCTGACCACGTCTCGCCCTCCAATACTGCACCCCATCCATGACGTCTGTAGTGGACCGAGATGGGGGACGCAGCGGCCGGGCGGTAGGCCAAGGTTCCCCGTGAGCTGTCGTGCCATGGAGTTAAGTTAAGTGCAACTTCGTATGTACTATGCATTATATAGAGAAAGTAAAAAGCTTATTCTTCCATCTACTTTATGCTAGTTGAGATAAACATTAGCAAGAATAGTTATATTACTTTTTTATAGTAAGTAGGAGAGAAATAAGGGAATACACTCGACTACAGCTATAGTGGAAACTTTTAAAAACTGTCGCGATGCGGTATTCTTTGCATGACCAGGAGTAAAATAAAATAGATATGAAACGAATCATACCTCCCCGGTTTATTTTTCATGTAAATGTCTTAAATATAGTACTGCATTTTAAACAAAAGAGTAGGAGCCATTTTTGAGAAAAACAAAATTTCAAAACACTTACCATATAAAGGATAGTTTGGTGTGCGGGGATTTTCTAATTTCGGTATTTTACTTTTACTTTTTTTTTAGGTTTGAGCTAAGGTCTCCACAGACACACACGGATCTTTTTTAAAAATGCTTCTTTTTTAATTCAGGGGGTCCTAAAACGTGTATTTCCGGTGAAATCTGGGTATAGAACTTTCGGGTACAATACAATACCTTCTCTATACACCATGTACCTATTAGTTTAGAGAAAGTACAATTGCTTTCCTAAAACCTGCATTTATGAGCCAAGTCGATATCGAGTTTTGGTCAAATTCCCTACCTCTGTATTCTGAACGAAGTAGTGGAAAATAAAAGCGATAGTTTATCTCAAAATTTTTATCCATTATATAAATATAATTTTACTTTCCCATTACTTTTGTCTGTTTTTAACTTCTCTTTACGCATCAAGTACATAGTGTATTGGACCTAAAAATTTCACCGAAAATATATATTTTTGAGAATACAAAAAAAAGTATTTTTAGAAATGTCCGTGTATGCGTATGTACGCGTCTGTGGGCAATATAGGTCAAAAACGAAATTCCGTTAATACCAAAATTGGTAATTTAAGTTCAGTATCTTTCAAAGTTGCTCCACAAAGATTTTCAATAAAATCCCTCCCACCCCAACTACCTTTTACAAGGAAAATTTTGATCTTCTGAAAAATGACTAACTACTTGAGAAATAAAATATATATCTTGAATTTTCTGGGAATAACCTCTGAAGACATGTTTATTCTGGGTGAATTTTGCGAAAATGTGCATAACTGGTAAACCGTAAGAGATAGACAAAAACATGTAGATCAGGATAAAGCACATAATTTATGTCACATACATTTTTTCGTGGACTTGGCCGTTTTACAGATATTTCTCTTTATTGGTTTCATCTTTAAATACCTAAATTGGAATCTATCAAATCCTGGTCAGGCAAAGAAACGGATTTCAATCCCATAGCAACTAATTTGAAAGAATATTTGTTTGTTGTATTCTCTTATTTTGCTTCTACTTATGAAGGAACTAAGAAATAAGACCGTTTCTGCTAAATTAAATTGATAAAAGAATAAGCATATTAACAATAATTCGTTACAGAGATGTAGAGAAGGTCATATGAATGGAGCACATCTTATGTTCACAGAAGCTTCGCCTTATTTGTGCCTCTGGGTTATTCTCAACAAATCATAAAGATATCCCAACACTATATTGCTTTCTTCACCCGTGCTATAGTGTATAGAGAAGATAATGTAATGCATCCAACATTTCGATACCGAGATTTTAACCGAAATACATGTTTTGGGTTCCCCTGAATCCAGAAAAAAGCATTTTTTGATAAACGTTCCCTGTGTGTATGTTTGTCTGTGGACAGCATAGCTAAAAACGAAAACACCGTTTAATACGAAACCGGTATCTCCTAAGGATGCGACACGAAAACTTTTAAGAAAAGCTCTTCACCCCAACTACCCTTTACATAGAATTTTTTTCCAAAATTTTGATTATCTCAAAAATGGCTCTCACAATTTTGTTAAAATTATCGTACTTACCTCACAAATAAAATGTATATCTTTCACTTTCTGGGAATAGCCTCTGAAGACTACTTTATTCTGGATGAATTTTACGGAATTTTACATAAATGATAAAACTTACGGTTTACCAAAGCTAATCACACAAAAATGTAGAAAATGATAAATTACACCATCTATATATTACATACATTTTTTTTTTATTGTTTCATTTATATAGCCCACTTTAACATTTAAGGTCATATCGGGGGCTTTGCACTTGAAACAACTCGCTGTCTCTAGGTTATTTTACGTTGGTCCCCGGAGTTGATTGCTTTTTAGATATTCCTTTCTTTTAGTTTCAGCTTTAAAAAACTTATTTTATCTTACAGGAATTTTGCTGTCCATAGAAACAATGGAACTTCTGTCACATAGCAACCAGCTTTTGACTATGGTATTCCCTTATTTCCCTTCTACTTACAGGGAAGCAAGTAATAAGTAATGAAATAAATGGAAGCATAAGCTTTTTAACAGCAATTTGTTGCAGAGATGTAGAGAAAGGCATGTAAATGGAATGAATTAGATTTTTTTACCTTTGGTGCATGCCCTTGTAATGGAACGTACTTCAGTGCCCGACAAGGCTATCTTTGACAGAGGGAAGAGCAAGTGACTGAACAGAAACTTTTTGATATCCTGTTAGATGCTCAGATGAACCATAAGCAACAGCCGGGATGTTGATCTCGCCATACAAAGAAAACGTCGACTCTGCAGTTGACAAGATGAAGAGAAGGTAGCGGGGAAAGGCTTCTATTGACTGACGCAAAAATCCCTGTCCGCCTTTGACAAAATAAAAAGATATTCAGTGCATACTGTTTCCTTTCTCTGGCATTAAATTTTCAGGGACTGTGTTCTTTCCGCGCAGTGCAGGGATTACAGAGCCGCTTGCTTGCACATTATTGGACGGTTATAGCGGCAATATATCATCATTTTTGAACACGTTGTCTAAAGCTGTCGACAGAAGTTGGTGCCATCCATCATTAGCCCTCACTGGTGCATCCGCCTGCAGTGCCGCCTGCGAATCTTCATCTGCCTAACTAACAATAAACGCTTTGTCTCATGTTCTCTTCAGCACATTACTGCTATGGAAAATACACATCGATATATCAATACATCGATACACAACAGTATCGAAGTATCGTAAAACCGGAACTACTTTAGACATTTAACTGTTTGTTTTTACTTTCTCTAACCCCGTAGGGATCGGGACGATATTGCATTCCACCTAAAATTTCGATATCAAGATTTCGCCGGAAATACCCGTTTTAGGATCCCTTGAATCCAAAAAAGCATTTTTAGAGAAAGGTTCGTGTGTGTGTCTGTGGACAAAATATATCAAAAACGAAAATACCCTTAAATATCAAATTTGGTATTTAGGTATACTACGAAGATGCGACACGAAGGTTTTCAAGAAACTCCCCCCACTACGCCTTTATATGGAAACATTTTCGAAAACTTTGATTTTCTTAAAAATGGCTCTAACGATTTTGATCAAAATCACGTATATTAAAGCTGTTTGCACCCGGAATAAAATGTATATCTTGAATTTTATGGGAATAGCTTCTGAAGACCTCTTTATTCTGGATGAATTTTGCCGAATTTTGCATAACTGCCAAACCGTAGAGATGGACAAAAACACCCTACAGAAAATATAAAGCACATTAAAGCTCACAATATACTTTATATAAATTTTTTTCGTGGAGTTGATCATTTTTAAGATATTCCTTGTCATTAGTTTCCGCTTTGAAAAACTTATACTTTTCTCATACAGGAACTTGTCAACTCCTGTCTGTACGAACAAAGGAACTTCAGTCACATATAAACCGTCTTTTAACTATTAATAAGACTACTTCTGCTATTTTTTTCTCGATTGGCATGAAGCATTGGCTTTTTAACAATAATTTGTTGCAGAGATGTAGAGGAAGTCATGTGATCACATCAGATTTTTATAAAAAGGTCCGTGTGTGTGCGCGTGTGACTGGACAGCATAGCTCAAAAACTAAAAGACCGTTAAATACCAAAATCGGTATTTACGTTTCATATCTTTCAAGGATGCGACACGAAGATTTTCAAGAAAATTCCCCCACCCCAAAGTACCATTTTCATGAAAATATTTCCGAAAATTTTGATTTTCAAAAAATGGCTTTAATCATATTGATTAAAATACCGTATATTATAAATATTTACCTGAGAAATAAAATGTATATCTTGAATTTTCTGGGAATAGGCACTTTATTCTGGATGAATTTTACGGAATGTTGTATAACTGGCAAATACAACACAAAATGTATAGCTCTTTAAAACACAGAATTTATGTTAAATACCTTTTTTTAAGGATTGGATCGTTTTTGAGATGTTCCTTGTTATTGGTTTCAGCTTTATAAAACACTATTTTCTCATAGAGGAATTGGTCAACTCCCTTATGTCCCTTTAACTTATGAGGAAGCAAGTAATAAGACTATTTCTGCAATTCTTTTCTCGATTAGTATTAAGTAAAAAGAAGCGTAAGATTTTTAACAATAATTTATTGCAGAGATGTAAAGAAAGTCATGCGAATGGAACACATCAGAATTTTTTTTCACACAAGCCGAATGTAGGACAAGCTGGATAGATAGAGTCAGACTGAAAAATTCAATGCAATAGCTGGGATTTGAACCACGGATCTTCCGATCTCTATCCGGTTACTTTATCCCTGAGCTACCATGGCATATTTCAATAATTTTTTTTTTTACAAACCTGCTCTAAGAGCAATATGTTTCGACATTAGATGAATAACATAGAACACCCAAAATGGTGGGCGTCTATTAAAAATTGGCTTAAGGAATACTTAGCAAAGGGGTAACGAATATTGATACAACGTCGTGAAAAAATTAAAAAGAAAATTGTGCGGTATAAACAGGCTGGAAATTTAATCTGAATTTAGAGGAAAAATCTGATTGTACCATTCATATGACTTTCTCTATATACCTGCAACAAATTATTCTTAAAAAGCTTATACTTCTATTTACTTTATGCTAGTTGGTAAAACATTAGCAGAAATAGCCATATTACTTGCTTCGTTGTAAGTAGAGGTGAAATAAGGGAGTACCATAGGTTAAAGTGATAATCAAAAGCTGGTTGCTATGTGACTGAAGTTCCTTTGTTTGTATGGACAGCAGTTGACAAATTCCTGTATGAGAAATGTATAAGTTTTTCATAGCAGAAGCTAAAAATAAGGAATGTCACAAAAACGACGATCTCCACGAAAAAAATGTATATAACATAAATTGTGTGTTTTAACGTGCTCTACATTTTAGTGTGGTAAGTGTTTCTCCATCTCTTACGGTTTAGCAGTTATTCAGTAAAATTCATCCAGAATAAACTACTCTTCAGAGGTTATTCCCAGAAAATTCAAGATATATATTTTATTTGTCAGGTAAATATCTTTCATATATGAAATTTTGATGAAAATCGTTAGAGCCATTTTTGAGAATAATAGTTCCATGTAAAGGGTAGTTGGGGGTGGGGGAATTTTTCTCAAAATCTTCGTGTCGCATCCCTGGAAGATACTAAACTTAAATACCAAGTTTGGTATTTTACCTAGCTTTCGTTTTCGAGTTATCGTGTTCACAGGCACACGGACACACGGACACACTGACACATGGACACACCGTCACACGGGCACACACGGACCTTTTTCTGAAAATACATTTTTTTGGATACAGGGGACCCTAAAACATATAGGTATTTCCAGTGAAATCTCGGTATCGAATTTTTTGTTGGAGTGCAATACATTGTCTATACACTATGTACATAGTGACTATAGAGAAAGTAAAAATTATTACCGGAAGAATTTTTAGCTTCAAACAGACGTAGGACAGCATGCTGGGACTTGATTCTAAACAGGCTCAAACTGGCCAAGCCTGGGCACATACTTAATGGAAATACCAGCACTAAGATATAAAACATTTGTGTAAATATTGTATAGACTTATTTGTTCTCTAGCACGTATGTACATAAAATGTATATAGTATTGTATTCCACCCAAAAATTCGATTTCGAGATTTCACTGGAAATATATGTTTTGAGGCGCCCTGAGCCCAAACGGAGTAGGAACGAGGAAATGGAGTGTGTACTTGAATTCTAGAAATGTAAACCCATATAATCTTACATAAATGCTATACTTCACCTTGTAATTTAAAACAATATAACGATTATATCTATTTCAATTATAATGTTTACGAAAATGAAAATAAAACAAATAAAAATGTCACTTAAATGTAATTTTAGTACAAATCAATGTTTTTACTGACTATTAATAAACGCAGAAGTGATAAGCATGTTGTTCTACACTTAACACAAAGAGCAAAAGTATTGCATTTTGTAAATAAATAGACGCTGTGTTACTGATAATTGGTTTTCTATAAATAATGCCATTATAATTAGCTATTTACTGCTTTGTTACGTTTAATTTAGGTTAATTATCCATGGTTTAGCTTATGCTGGCTGTTTCAATTTGTTCACAGAATTAAAACAATTTGTATGACTTATGTGAAACTTAACCCATCTGCATTTAATTATTTGCGCTATTGAAATGTTACGTTATAAATCAATCCCCAAATAAACTCCTACGTTACTTTGCCATCCATACTAAATCTCATTTAATATCAATTTATTTCTATTCCCCGTAATTGGAGTACATAGAATGAAACAAAATATTTCTCTTTTGTTGCTTCATTAACAGTCATGATTCTTCTATGCAAACAAACAGTGGATTATTAGTAATCTTTTTACTTTCTCTAGCCCCGATTGAACAATGTACATGGAATAGAGAAGTATTGTATTCCACCTAAAAATTCGATGTCGAGATTTCAACGGAAATACATGTTTTAGGACCCCCTGAATCCAAAAAAAAGTATTTTTAGAAACAGCTCCGTGTATATGTGTCTATCTGTCTGTCTGTCTGTCTGTGGACAGCATATCCCAAAAACGAAAAGGCGGTTGAATACCAAACTTGCTATTTAAGTTTGGCGTCTTAAAAGGATGCGACACGAAGATTTTTAGAAAAATCCGCCCACCCATACTACCCTTTACATGGAAAAAAATTCGAATATTTTGTTTTTCTTAGAAATGCGCTAACGATTTTGTTTAAAATACCACATATTAAAGGCATTTCTAATACAAATAAAATGTGAACCAATTTCTGGGAATAGGTTCTAAAGACCTGTTTATTCTGAATGAATTTTGCTTAATTTGGCATAACTAGTAAACCGTCTGAGACAAAAACTTACTATACAAAAAATGTAGATCTTGTTAGAATACACAAGTTATGTAATATACATTTTTGGTGGAGCTTACCGTTTTCGAGGTATTACTTATTATCAGTTTCAGTTGAGAGGTACTTCTACTTTTCTCAGACGGAAGTGTGCGTGTTTCTTTTGTTCCACTCCTGGTCAAGCAAAGAAGTGATTTGCAATCACAGGATTTGCATATAGAAGCTTTTAAAGCATTTGAGTATCACTTTGGCCTTTTGCATTCCCTTAGTTCCGTTCTACTTATAAGGAACTAAGTAATAAAATTCTGCTAATGTTTATCTCGATTAGCATGGTGTTGGAAGAAGAGTTATCTTTTGTAAGAAGTTAGTTTGTAGAGTAGCTAGCGAAAGTCATGTGAGTGTAACACATCAGATTTTTTTCCTGATAATTTTTACGTTTTGACTTTCTCCAGCACATATACACAATATACATACTAGGTAGAGAAGATTTTATATTCCACCCAAAATTTAGATGCCGAAATTTTACCGAGAATACATGTTTTGAGATCTCCTGAATCCATTCAAAGCATTTTTTTACTTTCTCTACACATACTACGTACATAGTGTATAGAGAAGGTATTGCACTGCACCCAAAAATTCTATACTGAGATTTCACTAAAAGTATAGGGTTATAGGGTCCCCTGTATCCAAAAAAATGCATTTTCAGAAAAAATCCATGTGTGTGTGTCCGTGAGTCCGTGTGACTGTGAACACGATAATTCAAAAACGAAAACTCGGTAAAATACCAAACTTGGTATTTAAGTTTAGTATCTTCTAGGGATGCGACACGAAGCTTTTGAAAAAAATCTCCCCACCCCAAACAACCCTTTACACGGAACATTTTTAAAAAATTTTGATTTTCTCAAAAATGGCTCTAACGATTTTAATTAAAGTATCATATATTAAAGGTATTTACCTGAAAAATTAAATATATGTCTTGAATTTTCTGGGAATAGCCTCTGAAGACTATTCTGAATGAATTTTGCGGAACTTTGGATAAATGCTAAACTGTAAGAAATGAACAAAAACTTACTACACACAAATGTAGAGCAGATTAAACACACAATTTATATATATATATATATATATATATATATATATATATATATATTACGTGGAGATGTTCGTTTTTAAGATATTCCTGGTTCTTCGTTTCAGCTTTGAAAAACCTATACCTTTCTCATACGGGAATTTGTCAACTCCTAGCCATACGAGTTAAGGAAATTCAATCACATAGCAACCAGCTTTGAAAAGCTTTTACTATTCATTTAGCCTTGTTTAAGCCCTTATTTCCCTTATACTTACAAGGAAGCTAGTAATAATACCATTTCTGGTAATGTTTCATCAATTAGCTTAAAATAAATAGAGGAAAAAGCTTGTTAACAATAGTGTGTTGTAAAATGTAGAGAAAGTCATGTGAATGCAACACATCAGATTTTACTTTCTCTACGCATACTATGTACATAGTGTATAGAGAAGATATTGCACTCCACCCAAAAATTCGATATTGTATTTCACTGGAAATAGTATTTGTTTTAGGGTCCCCTGTATCCAAAAAAAAAAAAATTCACAAAAAGGTCCGCGCGCGCGCGCGCGCGTGTGTGTGTGTCCGTGTTTCTGTGAACACAATAACTCAAAAACAAAAAATCGGTAAAATACCAAACTTGGCATTTAAGTTTAATACCTTCCAGGGATGCGACCCGAAGATTTTGCGAAAAATCCCCCCACCCGTTTACATGGAACTTTTTAAAAAAAAAATTGATTTTCTCAAAAATGGATGTAACGATTTTGATTCAAATATACTATATTAAAGATATTTACCTGACAAATAAAATGTATATCTTGAATTTTCTGAGAATAGCCTCTGAAGACTGCTTTATTCTGGACGAATTTTACGGAATTTTGCATAACTGCTAAACCGCAAGAAATGGAAAAAAACTTACCACACAAAAGATGTAGAGCACTTTAAAACACACAATTTATGATACATGCTTTTTTTGGTTTCAGCTTTAAAAAATTATACTTTTCTCACACAGGACGTTGTCAACTCCTGCCCATACAAACAAAGGAACGTCAGTCACATAGCAACCAGCTTATGACTATCGCTTTAACCTATGGTACTCCCACATTTCCCTTCTACTTACAAGGAAGCAAATAATAAGAATATTTCTGCTAATGTTTTCGATTACCATTAAGTAAATTGAACAATAAGCTTTTTAACAATAATTTGTTGCAGAGATGTACAGAAAGTCATTTGAATGGACACACTAGATATTTTAATTCTGAATTTAATAGAGAAATACCTTTATTCAATTCTTTAAATTTAAGCTAATATAATTTTACAGAAATAACTGTGTTCTCTTGCCCCATGAATTACTCTTTACCTGGAATGTGACAGAATAGTTACATTTCGATTACATCGATTCATCTAAAATTACTCTCGAAATAGAAACAATTCCTTATGGAAATACAATATATGTCTAGTAGCACATTGCCTGCTGGCGATATAACATGATGAATGGGATGTCAGCATCGCTGACAGTTCGATACATGTCTCTGACAGAAACACAATTCCCTCCCCCACCCCGTCCTTTGCCTGTTCAGGCAACCTGATGAATATCCACATTCTCTCAAAACCTAAAGTGTTTTTATCGCTCCTGACGTTGCAATAGTGTCCAAGTAATGCTTATTAAAACTCACATTATGTTTAATTAATAATATTTTATTAACTTTATTCACCACTCCTAAGTAAAGTTAATAGTAACCCGTTAATAATTGGCACACGTATCCACGAAAACATATTATCATAAGCAATATAACGAGAGATCCAATATTTGTCGATAAATTTATCTAGAGAAAAGTTTTAGCTCGAGTTGTGTTTATTAAGACTAAAATAATAATGATTAGCCCACATGTACACGAAGAGTAATATTCCTAAAAGCTCATTTATCTAGACATATACTTACAACGAAATCACTGCAACTTGATGCCCATATCATATTTCATAGCCTTGTTGTCTACAGAATTCGTTAAACTGGTTCCACACACTCTCTGTGTTGTTTTTAGTATTCCGTTGCTTTGAGTTTTCGACTAATATGTCTATTTTTATGATAGTCCCTAAAAGGTTTTGTAAGTTCCACCATTATGTACAGGAATATCACTGCACACTGATACTATTATGAGACGAGCATTAATTACCTCAGAGAGAAAACAAATGCACGTGGTTGCGATAATTTAGAAAAACATTTGCACATATGTGTGACATCAAAAAATCTGATGTATTCCATTCACATGACTTTCTCTACACCTCTGCAACAAATTATTGCTAAAAAGATAATGATTCGTATAATAGATATTGGAGTACCATAGGTTAAAGTGACTTGTCCAAAACATTTTTTTTTTTTTTGTGACTGAGGTTCCATTGTTTGTATGGACATGAGCTGACAAATTCCTGTATGAGAAAAGTTTTTATAAAAGCTGAAACCAAACGAAGGGAATCTCAAAAACGATCAACACCACGAAAAAAAATGTATATAACATAAATTGTGAGTTTTAATTTGCCCTACATTTTATGACATAAGATACACGAAAAATTACAGTATATTTTTTGTGCTGTAACTTTTAGTGCATCTTATACGGTATAGCAATTATGCAAACTTTCGTAAAATTGATCCAGAATAAAGTAGTCTTCAGATCCTATTCCCAGAAAATTCAAGTTATACGTTTTATTTGTCAGGTAAATATCTCTAATTTACGATATTTTAATCAAAGTCATCAGAACCATTTTTGAGAAAATCAAAATGTTCTAAAAAAGCTACATGTAAAGGGTAATTGGTGGTGCGGGGATATTCTTGAAAATCTTCCTGTCGCATCCTTGGAAGAAACAAAACTTAAATACCAAGTTTGGTATTCAACGGTCTTTACGTTTTTGAGATATGCTGTCCACAGACACATAGACACAGACACAAACACGGACCTTTTTGAGTCAGGGGGACCCAAAAACATGTATTTCCGGCGAAATCCCAGTATCGAATTTTTGGGTGGAATGCTATACTTTCTCTGTACACTATGTACATTGTACGTGTAAGATAGGGAAAGTGAAAAGATTAAAATGCAGATATAATGAGTTCCGATTGGTTGGAATTTTACTCGCCAATGTACTGGATTGGCCACTTCCTATGATCACGTGTCATGAACGAAATTGTCCTTCACTCTGATCGTTGTCCTTAGAGTTGAAAACACGAGTTGTATTTGATAGGAAGGGAGATTTTATCAGGTTATGATCGTAATACTTACATTAGTTCTCAAATGGTAGAAGACGCATTCGACCATGTTTATTTACCGAATGACTTTTTTCTTCTTTCTTTCTTCACTGCCTCTTGTATTATGATATGGTCACCAAAAGCAACAATAGAAATAGGGAACAATTATTTTGTTTCAGCTTTTAATAACTAATACATGAAATGGAAGCTAACGTTATTTTATTTGAGATTATTGTACTCATACATAAGAAATACAAATAATGATTATTTTCACTCCTTTTTTGAACTAAATATATTATGAACTGGATAAAACTTTAAATAAACATTGTAACTGAATTAATTGAAAGTACAGTTGTGAAACGGACAGTTACTGAAAGTAAGGGTTGTCTGACTAGATTTTCAACTGTTACCAATAATAAAGACAGGCGATTAAACAAAGGACGTCAGGTGCGATAAGATGTTTCGACAATATCACTCCAGTCAGATGATCAAAATAGGTTGAAATGCCCTAATGTTGGCCATTGCTGGCTAAATTATCATAGAAAATGTCATTATTACTTTCTCTACACTTATTATATCGATAGTGGGCTGAGAAAGTATTATATTCCAACCCAAAAAATGTGATGTAAAACGTGTGTCCGTGTGTGGTGAGTGTGTATGTGTGAAAAGCATAGCTCAACAACGCAGAATCGGTTCAACACCAAGATTGACATGCAAGTTCAATATCTTCCAAGGATGCGACACGAAGGTTTTCAAGAATATCATCCCCCCCCCCCTTCCCTAAACTACACTTTATTGCAGAAAAGTGGTTTTCTGTTCTCTGTAACACTCGTAACTTTTTAAACTTTTAATTATTTAGACATCTCCAAAAATTATATGGATGTTTCCTTAAATGTAATTTCAGTAGCAGAGCAAAAAATGTGAAATATTGCATGTACGGAGCATTTTGAAAATGACGAACAAAGTTTGGAAGAAAACAAGGTTTACGGTTGAGCGTATCTATTAGTAAGATTAAAACTATCCATCTTTAGCCTCATTCAATTGGTAGCTTAAATATCCCAATTAGAGAAAATGGTGTATTTTCTGAAAATGTTTAATAGATGCGACACGAAAAATTTCAAGAAGATTGCCCCAGCACAACCTACCGTTTACATGGAAACATTTTTGAAAATGTTGACTTTCTCAAAATTTATTCTAACGTTTTTGATTAAAATACCACATTATAGAGATATTTATCTCCCAAATAAAATACTTATCTTGAAGTTTGTGGCAATAGCTTACTACTCAGAAAATGTAATATACAATCTATGTTAGTATATATATTGTAGAGTTAACCATGTTCCAAATATTACGGATTATTGATTTCAAATTTAAGTCACTTAAACGTTACTCAAAGAGGAAGACATACTTCTCCTTTCTTATTTGTTTACTCCTGATAAGCGAAGAGAATGGAATTTGAACTCATTCATATAGTGTACAGCTTTTAAAGGACTTGCCTGTCACTTTACCCTATGCATTCCCTTATTTCCCTTATACTTACAAGGAAGCTAGTAATACGATTAATTCCGCTTATGATTAGCGATGTATACAAAATGCTAATCTTTTGAATGAAAGGTTTGTTTGAGGTACAATTAGAGAAAGAAATAGAGTGGAACATCATATTTGTACAAATGAGTACCTGTTTGTGTGTGTGTGTGTGTGTGTGTGTGTGTGCCTGTGGATAGCTAAGCTAAAAAATCTGATGTTTTCCATTCTCTACATCTCTGCAATAAATTATTTTTAAAAAGCTTATTCTTCTATTTACTTCATGCTAATCGAGAAAAAATTAGCAGAAATAGTCTTATTACTAACTTCCTTGTAAGTAGAAACGAAATAAGGGAGTACCATAGGTTAAAGCAGTAGTCAAAAACTGGTTGCTCTGTTATTGAAGTTTCTTTGTTTGTATGGACACGAATACACAAAGTCCTGTATGAGAAAATATAAGTTTTTTTTATAGCTGATACCAAAAACAAGGAATATCTGAAAAACAATCAGCTCCACGAAAGAAATGTATATAACATAAATTGTGTGTTTTAAAGTGATCTACATTTGTTGTGTGGTAAGTTTTTGTTCATCTCTTATGGTTTAGCAGATATGAAAAATTCCGTAAAATTGACCCAGAATAAAGTAGTATTCAGAGGCTATTCCAGAAAATTCAAAATATATATTTCATTTGTCAGGTTAATATCTTTAATATATAGTATTTTAATCAAAATCGTTAAAGCCATTTTTTAGAAAATCAAAATTTTCGAAAAAAGTTCCATGTAAGGTGTAGATTGGAGTGGGGGAATTTCTCTCAAAATATTTGTGTCGCATCCCTGGAAGATACTAAACTGAAATACTAAATTTGGTATTTTACAGACTTTTCGTTTTTGAATTATCGTGTTCACAGACACACGGAATTTTGCTGAAAATACCTTTTTTGGATACAGGGGACCCTAAAACATATATTTCCGGTGAAATCTTGGTATCGAATTTTTGGTGGAGTGCAATACCTTCTCTATACACTATGTACATAGTACGTATAGAGAAAGTAAAAACGAAAAGACTTGGTATTTAAGTTTGGTACCTTCCAAGGATGCGACACGAAGATTTTCAAGAAAATCCCCCCACCCTCAAATAACCTTTATAGAGAATTGTTTATGTTTAGTATCATCCAATCATATAGGACATGCATTTTCAAGAAAATACACCAACCCAAACTAACCTTCACATGAAAAGAAATCTGATGTGTACCATTCACATGACTTTCGCTACATCTCTGCAACAAATTATTCTTAAAAAGCTTATACTTTTATTTACTTCATGCTAATCAGAAAAAATTATTTGCTTCCTTGTAAGTAGAAGCAAAATAAGGGAATTCCATGGGAGAAAGTGATAGTCAAAAGCGGTTAATATGTGACTGAATTTCCTTTGTTTGTATGGACAAAATTTGACAAATTCCTGTATGTGAAAAGTATAAGATTAAAGGCGATATCAAAGACACGGAATAACTAAAAAAAGACCAACTCCACGAAAAAATGTATACAATATAAGTTAATTCAAAATCTTCTCGGGCTTCTAGCCAGGTAAAAACTTGGCTTGACACCAACGTTTCGAAGAAGTGCATCTTCCTCGTCTTCAGTTTTTACCTGGCTAGAAGCCCGAGAAGATTTTGAATTAACACGTCGCCAGGAAAGCTTTAGTTCTTATTTTACAATATAAGTTGTTTGTTTTAACGTGCTCTGCATTTTTTGTCTGAAAATTTTTTATCCATCTCTTACGGTTTAGTAGCTATGCAAAATTCTGTAAAATTCATGTAAGATAAAGTAGTCTTCAGACGCTATTCCCAGAAAATTCAACATATACATTTTATTTAATAGGTAAGTATATTTAATATGTGATATTTTAATGAAAATCGTTAGACCATTTTGAGAAAATCGAAATTTACGTAAAAAGTTCCATGTATAGGGTAGCTTTGGGTTGATTTCTTTTTTCTCAAAATCTTCGTGTCGCATCCCTGGAAGATACTAAACTTAATTACCAAGTTTGGTATTTTACCGACTTTTCGTTTTTGACGTGTTCACAGACACACGGACTTTATTTATTATTTTGGATTCAGGGAGCACTAAAATTTTTTGAAATGTCGGCATCGATTTTTCGGATGCAATAGAATACTATCTTTATCTACTATGTACGTTGCACATACGTGCTAGATAAATTAAAACTGGCAGCTTCATTCCTAACGCGGGTGCTTTGGAACAGTCCGGGTATTAAATATAATTTGGCAGTTCGTGCGGTGAGAGCATTTTGCCGGGGGAGGTTTATTCTTTTGCTGGTGTGTTGTCCTGTCGTTGGGCTATATTTTGTTTGCTTGGGCTTTTAAATGTTTTAAAAACACATGCAAATTGATGCTGCACCAGTATACCTCAAGTGTATGTTAATTGGGAACATAGAATCAATGTTGTGGGTAACGTTTATTTGTTTGTGTTCCAGTGTCGTTCATCAGATTTACTCTGGAGAGCATAATAACGTAGCAATTAAAATTTTGATGTGTTGCATTATCATGACCTGGGGAGCCCAACCTCTGTTCCTATGAGCTAATGACGTCACCTTGTAGTGTTACTCCGTCTTCTTTGTTATGTGCATGGCCAGGCCGGAAGTACTTCCCTTTCAATCATTCGGTAGCGTTTAAATGGGTTCGTTTCTCGACCGATGGCAGATTTCCACCGAACCAAATATATCATACTCCAGAAAGAATGTGAAGAAAAATATTTTCGTTAAAGCGAACCGTATGGTGAAGTGTCTTATTTATAAGATCACTTATCTTGGGGTTCCCGATTATAATATTAAACGACATATTGAAAAATATCATCATACTAATTAAGGCAATAAATAGTAATGTATTGGAAAATAATAGTTGGTTGTCCTATACATCATGTGACCTAAAGTATTTACGACTTTGTTAGTCGCCATTGGGGTGTGTCATCTCAAAATCATTTGAGATCATCTTATGGTTTGCCGGGAAACATATGAGTCAGTTGAGAAATGTAATGCTATGCCGGATGTTAACACGGTAGCTCAGTGGTAGAGCAACGGGCTGGATACCGGGAGATCCGTGTTTCAAATCCCGGCTACGGCATTGATTTTTTCATTCTGATTCTACCTATCCAACTCCTGTCCTACACTCGGCTTGTGTGTAAAAACAATTTCATGACCTCTTACAAGAAAATAGTACCAGCCAAGTCACTAACAAGAACGGCGTTCATACATTTTTTTTTTATTTTCTCTACAAGTAGTATGTTCATTATGTATAGCGAAGGTATTGCATTCCACCCAAAAATCCGACCCCGAGATTTCACCGGAAATAGACGTTATAGGGTCCCCTGTATCCAAAAAAAGCATCTTTAGGAAAATATCTGTGTGTGTGTGTGTGTGTGTGTGTGTGTGTCAGTGTGTCCGTTTGTCTGCGAACACGATAACTCAGAAACGAGAAGCTCGTAGCGTAATCAAACTTGGTATGTGGGTTCATTATCTTCCAAGGATGCGACATTAAGATTTTAAGGAAAATCCCCCCCGCATTCCCTTACTACCCTTTACATGAAAAATAAATAGAAAATTTTCATTTTCTCAAAATTGTTTCCTGTAATAGCTTCTGAAGACTTCTTTATTCTGGATAAATTTGGCTGATTTTGTATAAGTTGTAAACGGTAAGAAATAGAGAAAACACAAAATATGTAGATCTCGTTGAGACACACAATTCATCCTCAAAACTATTTTTTGTGGAACTGACCAGTTTTTTCAGATGTTCCTTGTTATTGGTTTCAGTTAAAAAATACTTAGAACTTTTCACATACAGGAAATTGTCAACTACTTGCAATGCCAAGACATGGATATCATCCACATGGGAACCGGCTTATAAAAGATTTGTTTATCGATTGAGCCTAGTTCATTCCATTATTGTTGTTTTATTTAAAAGAAAGCATTTCTGCCAATGTTTATCTCGACTAGCATGAAGCAGACAGAAGAAAAAACTTTTTAACAATAATTTGTTACTGAGATGTAGAGAAAGTCATGTGATTGGAACACAGCAGGCTTTTGCTTTCCCTACACGTACTATGTACGTGGTGTATAGAGAAGGTATTGCAATCCACTCAACAATTCGACATCGAGCTTTTACCGGAAATATATGTTTTAGGGCCCCCTGTATCAAAAAAAAGCATATTCTGAAAAAGGTTCATGTGTGTGTGTGTGTGTTTGTGTGTGTGTGTGATTCTGTGAATAGCAGAGCTCAAAAACAAATAGTCCGTTAAATGCCAAACTTATTATTTAAGTTTAGTGTCTTTCAAGGATGCGACACCAAGATTTTCAAGCAAATATCCTCTCCCTCAGCTACCCTTTACATGGAAAACATTTAAAAAATTGTTAGTTTCTCAAAAATGGCACTAACGATTTTGATAAAAATATCACATATAAAATATATTAACGTGGCAAATAGAATGTATACATTAAATTTTCTGGAAGCAGCCTATGTAAACATCCTTTTCTCTGGATGAACTTTACGGAATTTTGCATAACTGGTAAACCGTAAATGTTAAACAAAAACTTACTTAACGAAAAATGTAGAGCTCGTGAAAAATAATTTATGTAGGGTTCACCGTTTGTGACATTTTTTTGTTATTGTTTCAGTTTTAAAATACTTATACTTTTCTTACACGGAATTTTTCAACTCCTGGCCAAACAGACAAAGGAACTTCAGTCACGTAGCAACGAGATTTTAAAAGATTTGACTATCGATTTAATATACGGTCCTTCCTATCTCTTTTCTACTTACAAGGAAGCAAGTATTCAGACCATTTCTGCTAATTTTTTCTCAATTAACATGAAATAAATAGAAGAATAAGCTTTTTAACAATTTGTGCAGTGATTTAGAGAAAGTCATGTGAATGCAACACATCAGATTTTTAACTTCTCCAAATAATAGGAACTGCCACGTTGTGCAAAATACCCCTCTGTCTCGACAATTTGCTCATTTCATCTTTATTTTCTCCACAAAGCATTTGTTTATGTTTGGGAACAAAAAGTCAGGTTGATCAAATAAGGGTTGATGCAGCATTCATAAGGAATATCATGCTGTTTTGGGAGGGTGCAACTACTGGTATGAGAATTGTCAGTTGGTTACAGTACTATTACCCTTTATATTTGTAGAAAGTAAACTGTCAGGTTACGCACTGATCATTGTGGGAAGTCGCCAACGTTTTATAGTGCGCCAATGAGCGCATCACTTCAGCCAGTGAATTCGTAGAAATCACAAATGACAGAAAGACGTTAACTAAACGTGGAGTACAACACAACGTTGCAACATCTTCGCTGTTTTCTTTCTTGTTCAATCATGTAGTCTTCTTGTGAACTTCACAGATGAAAGTGGTGTTAGCTGTGTATTCTTATATCTATGGAGGCTTTGGTACGTTGCTAGCTTTGAGGACTATGCGATATAAACAGGCAGAAAGTAGAATATGAATGTAAAAAAAATCGTCACTGCAGTTGCAAAACGATATAAAAATTAGGTGGGGTAAAGAAACATATATTTTAAAATTGCGTAAGAAACAAATTTCGAGAATAGCGTGGCTCAGGTTAGGAGGGTGGAAAATTCGTAAGGTAGTTGTGGAAGCTGGTAGGCGGATTTGCCCATTATACGGGTATCAGGAAGACTGGAGCATATTATTGCAGATTGCGTGCAGATGGAGGGTGTTAGGAAACAACTATTGCCGGAAGTATTTTTAGCTTCAAGCAGACGATTCTGGGATTTGATTGAAAACAGTCAAAGCTGCCCAAGCATGGGTATATACTTAATAGAATTTATGCACTAAGAGATAAAATATTTGTGTAAATATTGTATATACTTATTTGTGTTTGAGTAATCTATATGTGTGAATATGTGATGTAGTTGTGAGTGCAAGTGTGTTTGTGCGTGTGTATTTTTATTGTTCTTGGTTCTCATTTGAGAGCAAGTGAGAATGTGTATGTGTGTGTACGTGTCTGTATGTGTTGGTGTGTGTGTGTGTATTTGTGTATTTCCAATGTTGTTAAGATATATAAAATATATATGCAGCTGATATTTTAAATCCAAGTATTTTAGACAGCATGTACAGTCACTCGAACCATACAACTGTGTAACGCAAATATTGTATTATTGTAAGCTTAATCAAAAGGTGCTAATACTAGAAATAATAGTAATGGTCTGTAACCCAGCATCTCTACATTTCTGCAACAAATTATTGTTAAAAAGTCCATGCTTCTATTTATTTCATGCTAATTAAGAAAACATTAGCTGAAATAGTCTTATTACTTCCTTCCTTGTAAGTAGATGCGGAATAAGGGAGTTCATAGGTAAAAGTGATAGTCCAAAGCTGGTTGCTATGTGACTGAAGTTCCTTTGTTATTATGGACAGGAGTGGACAAATTCTTGTATGGGAAAAGTATAAGTTTTTTAAAGGTGAAACTACACACTAGGAATGTCTCAAAAACGATCAGCTACAAGAAAAAAAAATTATGACATAAATTGTGTACTTTGACGTGCTCTACATTTTTTGTGTGGTAGGTTTCCATCTATCTCTTATGGTTTAGCAGTTAAGTGCAAAATTACTTAAAATTGATCCATAATAAAGTAGTCTCCGTAGGCTATTTCCATAAAATTCAAGATATACATTTTATTTGTCAGGTAAATATCTCTAATTTACGATATTTTAATCAAAGTCGTCAGAACCATTTTTGAGAAAATCAAAATGTTCTAAAAAAGCTACATGTAAAGGGTAATTGGTGGTGGGGGGATATCCTTGAAAATCTTCCTGTCGCATCCTTGGAATAAACAAAACTTAAATACCAAGCTTGGTATTCAACGGTCTTTACGTTTTTGAGATATGCTGTCCACAGACACATAGACACAGACACAAACACGGACTTTTTGAGTCAGGGGGACCCAAAAACATGCATTTCCGGCGAAATCCCAGTATCGAATTCTTGGGTGGAATGCAATACTTTCCCTGTACACTATGTACATTGTACGTGTAAGATAGGGAAAGTGAAAAGATTAAAATCCAGATATAATGAGTTCCGATTGGTTGGAATTTTACTCGCCAATGTACTGGATTGGCCACTTCCTATGATCACGTGTCATGAACGAAATAGTCCTTCACTCTGATCGTTGAGTTGAAAACACGAGTTGTATTTGATAAGGTAATTCCGAGAAATATACTATTAATAATTTATAATATATAGGAAGGGAGATTTTATCAGGTTATGATCGTAATACTTACATTAGTTCTCAAATCGTAGAAGACGCATTCGACCATGTTTATTTACCGAATGATTTTTTTCTTCTTTCTTTCTTCACTGCCTCTTGTATTATGATATGGTCACCTAATGTGTGAATATCAAAAGCAACAATAGAAATAGGTAACAATTATTTTGTTTCAGCTTTTAATAACTAATACATGAAATGGAAGCTAACGTTATTTTATTTGAGGATATTGTACTCATACATAAGAAATACAAATAATGTTTACTTTCACTCCTTTTTTGAACTAAATATATTATGAACTGGATAAAACTTTAAATAAGCATTGTAACTGAATTAATTGAAAGTACAGTTGTGAAACGGACAGTTACTGAAAGTAAGAGTTGTCTGACTAGATTTTCAACTGTTACCAATAATAAAGACAGGGGATTAAACAAAGGACGTCAGGTGCGATAAGATGTTTCGATAATATCACTCCAGTCAGATGATCTCAATAGGTTGAAATGCCCTAATGTTGGCCATTGCTGCCTAAATTATCATAGAAAGTGTCATTATTACTTTCTCTACACATATATCGATAGTGGGCTGAGAAAGTATTATATTCCAACCCAAAAAATGTGCTGTAAAACGTGTGTCCGTGTGTGGTGTGTGTGTGTATGTGTGAAAAGCATAGCTCAACAACGCAGAATCGGTTCAACACCAAGATTGATATGTAAGTTCAAGGATGCGACACGAAGGTTCTCAAGAATATCATCCCCCCCCCTTCCCTAAACTACACTTTATTGCAGAAAAGTGGTTTTCTGTTCTCTGTAACACTCGTAACTTTTTAAACTTTTAATTATTTAGACATCTTCAAAAATTATATGGATGTTTCCTTCAATGTAATTTCAGTAGCAGAGCAAAAAATGCGAAATATTGCATGTACGGAGCATTTTGAAAATGACGAACAAAGTTTGGAAGAAAACAAGGTTTACGGTTGAGCGTATCTATTAGTAAGATTAAAACTATCCATCTTTAGCCTCATTCAATTGGTAGCTTAAATATCCCAATTAGAGAAAATGGTGTATTTTCTGAAAATTTTTAATAGATGCGACACGAAAAATTTCAAGAAGATTGCCCCAGCACAACCTACCGTTTACATGGAAACATTTTTGAAAATGTTCACTTTCTCAAAATTTATTCTAACGATTTTGATTAAAATACCGCATTATAAAGATATTTACATCCCAAATAAAATATTTATCTTGAAGTTTTTGGCAATAGCTTACTACTCGGAAAATGTAATATACAATCTATGTTAGTATATATATTGTACAGTTAACCATGTTCCAAATATTACGGATTATTGATTTCAAATTTAAGTCACTTAAGCTTTACTCAAAGAGGAAGACATCCTTCTCCTTTCTTATTTGTTTACTCCTGATAAGCGAAGAGAATGGAATTTGAACTCATTCATATAGTGTACAGCTTTTAAAGGACTTGCCTGTCACTTTAGCCTGTGCATCCCCTTATTTCCCTTATACTTACAAGGAAGATAGTAATACGATTAATTCCGCTTATGATTAGCGATGTATACAAAATGCTAATCTTTTGAATGAAAGGTTTGTTTGAGGTACAATTAGAGAAAGAAATAGAGTGGAACATCATATTTGTACAAATGAGTACCTGTTTGTGTGTGTGTGTGTGTGTGTGTGTGTGTGCCTGTGGATAGCTAAGCTAAAAAATCTGATGTTTTCCATTCTCTACATCTCTGCAATAAATTATTTTTAAAAAGCTTATTCTTCTATTTACTTCATGCTAATCGAGAAAAAATTAGCAGAAATAGTCTTATTACTAACTTCCTTGTAAGTAGAAACGAAATAAGGGAGTACCATAGGTTAAAGCAGTAGTCAAAAACTGGTTGCTCTGTTATTGAAGTTTCTTTGTTTGTATGGACACGAATACACAAAGTCCTGTATGAGAAAATATAAGTTTTTTTATAGCTGATACCAAAAACAAGGAATATCTGAAAAACAATCAGCTCCACGAAAGAAATGTATATAACATAAATTGTGTGTTTTAAAGTGATCTACATTTGTTGTGTGGTAAGTTTTTGTTCATCTCTTATGGTTTAGCAGATATGAAAAATTCCAAAATTGACCCAGAATAAAGTAGTCTTCAGAGGCTATTCCAGAAAATTCAAAATATATATTTCATTTGTCAGGTTAATATCTTTAATATATAATATTTTTATCAAAATTGTTAAAGCCATTTTTTAGAAAATCATAATTTTCGAAAAAAGTTCAATGTAAGGTGTAGATTGGAGTGGGGGAATTTCTCTCAAAATATTTGTGTCGCATCCCTGGAAGATACTAAACCGAAATACTAAATTTGGTATTTTACAGACTTTTCGTTTTTGAATTATCGTGTTCACAGACACACGGAATTTTGCTGAAAATACTTTTTTTTTGGATACAGGGGACCCTAAAACATATATTTCCGGTGAAATCTCGATATCGAACTTTTGGTGGGGTGCAATACCTTCTCTATACACTATGTACATAGTACGTATAGAGAAAGTAAAAACGAAAAGCCTTGGTATTTAAGTTTGGTACCTTCCAAGGATGCGACACGAAGATTTTCAAGAAAATCCCCCCACCCTCAAATAACCTTTATATAGAATTGTTTATGTTTAGTATCATCCAATCATATGGGACATGCATTTTCAAGAAAATACACCAACCCAAACTAGCCTTCACATGAAAAAAAATCTGATGTGTACCATTCACATGACTTTCGCTACATCTCTGCAACAAATTATTCTTAAAAAGCTTATACTTTTATTTACTTCATGCTAATCAGAAAAAATTATTTGCTTCCTTGTAAGTAGAAGCAAAATAAGGGAATTCCATGGGAGAAAGTGATAGTCAAAAGCGGTTAATATGTGACTGAATTTCCTTTGTTTGTATGGACAAAAGTTGAAATATTCCTGTATGTGAAAAGTATAAGTTTAAAGGCGATATCAAAGACACGGAATAACTAAAAAAAGACCAACTCCACGAAAAAATGTATATAACATAAATTGTTTGTTTTAACGTACTCTACATTTTTTGTCTGAAAGTTTTTTATCCATCTCTTACGGTTTAGTAGCTATGCAAAATTCTGTAAAATTCATGTAAGATAAAGTAGTCTTCAGACGCTATTCCCAGAAAATTCAACATATACATTTTATTTATCAGGTAAGTATATTTAATATGTGATATTTTAATGAAAATCGTTAGACCATTTTGAGAAAATAGAAATTTACGTAAGAAGTTCCATGTATAGGGTAGCTTTGGGTTGATTTTTTTTTCTCAAAATCTTCGTGTCGCATCCCTGGAAGATACTAAACTTAATTACCAAGTTTGGTATTTTACCGACTTTTCGTTTTTGACGTGTTCACAGACACACGGACTTTATTATTTTGGATTCAGGGAGCACTACAAATTTGTGAAATGTCGGTATCGATTTTTCGGATGCAATAGAATACTATCTTTATCTACTATGTACGTTGCACATGCGTGCTAGATAAATTAAAACTGGCAGCTTCATTCCAAACACGGGTGCTTTGGAACAGTCCGGGTATTAAATATAATTTGGCAGTTCGTGTGGTGAGAGCATTTTGCCGGGGGAAGTTTATTCTTTCGCTGGTGTGTTGTCCTGACGTTGGGCTATATTTTGTTTGCTTGGGCTTTTAAATATTTTAAAAACACATGCAAATTGATGCTGCACCAGTATGCCTCAAGTGTATGTTAATTGGGAACATAGAATCAATGTTGTGGGTAACGTTTATTTGTTTGTGTTCCAGTGTCGTTCATCAGATTTACTCTGGAGAGCATAATAACGTAGCAATTAACATTTTGATGTGTTGCATTATCATGACCTGGGGAGCCCAACCTCTGTTCCTATGAGCTAATGACGTCACCTTGTAGTGTTACTCCGTCTTCTATGTTATGTGCATGGCCAGGCCGGAAGTACTTCCCTTTCAATCATTCGGTAGCGTTTAAATGGGTTCGTTTCTCGACCGATGGCAGATTTCCACCGAACCAAACATATCATACTCCAGAAAGAATGTGAAGAAAAATATTTTCGTTAAAGCGGACCGTATGGTGAAGTATCTTATGTATAAGATCACTTATCTTGGGGTTCCCGATTATAATATTAAACGACATATTGAAAAATGTCATCATACTAATTAAGGCAATAAATAGTAATGTATTGGAAAATAATAGTTGGTTGTCCCATGAATCATGTGACCTAAAGTATTTACGACTTTGTTAGTCGCCATTGGGGTGTGTCATCTCAAAATCATTTGAGATCATCTTATGGTTTGCCGGGAAACATATGAGTCAGTTGAGAAATGTAATGCTATGGCGGATGTTAACACGGTAGCTCAGTGGTAGAGCAACGGGCTGGATATTGGGAGATCCGTGTTTCAAATCCCGGATACGGCTTTGATTTTTTCATTCTGACTCTACCTATCCAACACTCGGCTTGTGTGAAAAAACAATTTCATGGCCTCTTACAAGAAAATAGTACCAGCCAAGTCACTAACAAGAACGGCGTTCATAATTTTTTTTTTTTATTTTCGCTACAAGTACTATGTTCATTATGTATAGCGAAGGTATTGCATTTCACCCAAAAATCCGATCCCGAGATTTCACCGGAAATAGACGTTATAGGGTCCCCTGTATCCAAAAAAAGCATCTTTAGGAAAATATCTGTGTGTGTGTGTGTGTGTGTGTCAGTGTGTCCGTTTGTCTGCGAACACGATAACTCAGAAACGAGAAGCTCGTAGCGTACCAAACTTGGTATGTGGGTTCATTATCTTCCAAGGATGCGACATTAAGATTTTAAGGAAAATCCCCCCCCCCCCCCGCATTCCCTTACTACCCTTTACATGAAAAATAAATAGAACATTTTCATTTTCTCAAAATTGTTTCCTGTAATAGCTTCTGAAGACTTCTTTATTCTGGATAAATTTGGCTGATTTTGTAAACCGTAAGAAATAGAGACAACACAAAATATGTAGATCTCGTTGAGACACACAATTCATCCTCAAAACTAGTTTTTGTGGAACTGACCAGTTTTTTAGATGTTCCTTGTTATTGGTTTTAAGTTAAAAAATACTTAGAACTTTTCACATACGGGAAATTGTCAACTACTTGCAATGCCAAGACATGGATATCATCCACATGGGAACCGGCTTATAAAAGATTTGTTTATCGATTTAGCCTAGTTCATTCCATTATTGTTCTTTTATTTAAAAGAAAGCATTTCTGCTAATGTTTATCTCGACTAGCATGAAGCAGACAGATGAAAAAACTTTTTAACAATAATTTGTTACTGAGATGTAGAGAAAGTCATGTGATTGGAACACATCAGGCTTTTGCTTTCCCTACACGTACTATGTACGTGGTGTATAGAGAAGGTATTGCAATCCACCCAACAATTCGACACCGAGATTTTACCGGAAATATATGTTTTAGGGCCCCCTGTATCAAAAAAAAGCATTTTCTGAAAAAGGTTCATGTGTGTGTGTGTGTGTGTGTGTGTGTGTGTGTGTGTGTTTGATCCTGTGAATAGCAGAGCTCATATACAATCAGTCCGTTAAATGCCAAACTTATTATTTAAGTTTAGTGTCTTTCAAGGATGCGAAACCAAGATTTTCAAGCAAATATCCTCACCCTCAGCTACCCTATACATGGAAAACATTTAAAACATTGTTAGTTTCTCAAAAATGGCACCAACGATTTTGATAAAAATATCACATATAAAATATATTAACGTGGCAAATAGAATGTATACATTAAATTTTCTGGAAGCAGCCTATGTAAACATCCTTTTCTCTGGATGAACTTTACGGAATTTTGCATAACTGGTAAACCGTAAATGTTAAACAAAAACTTACTTAACGGAAAATGTAGAGCTCGTGAAAAATAATTTATGTAGGGTTCACCGTTTGTGAGATTTTTTTGTTATTAGTTTCAGTTTTAAAATACTTATACTTTTCTTACACGGAATTTTTCAACTCCTGGCCAAACAGACAAAGGAACTTCAGTCACGTAGCAACGAGATTTTAAAAGATTTGACTATCGATTTAATATACGGTCCTTCCTATCTCTTTTCTACTTACAAGGAAGCAAGTATTCAGACCATTTCTGCTAATTTTTTCTCAATTAACATGAAATAAATAGAAGAATAAGCTTTTTAACAATTTGTGCAGTGATTTAGAGAAAGTCATGTGATTGCAACACATCAGATTTTTAACTTCTCCAAATAATAGGAACTGCCACATTGCGCAGAATACCCCTCTGTCTCGACAATTTGCTCATTTCATCTTTATTTTGTCCACAAAGCATTTGTTTATGTTTGGGAACAAAAAATCAGGTTGATCAAATAAGGGTTGATGCAGCATTCATAAGGAATATCATGCTGTTTTGGGAGGGTGTGAGAATTGTCAGTTGGTTGCAGTACTATTAAAGTCGGCTGGTATTACCCTTTATATTTGTAGAAAGTAAACTCTCAGGTTACGCACTGATTATTGTAGGAAGTCGCCAACGTTTTATAGTGCGCCAATGGGCGCGTCACTTCAGCCAGTGAATTCGTAGAAATCACAAATGACAGAAAGACGTTAACTACACGTGGAGTACAACACAACGTTGCAACATCTTCGCTGTTTTCTTTCTTGTTCAATCATGTAGTTTTCTTGTGAACTTCACAGATGAACTGGTGTTAGCTGTGTATTCTTATATCTGTGGAGGCTTTGGTACGTTGCTAGCTTTGAGGACTATGCGATATAAACAGGCAGAAAGTAGAATCTGAATGTAAAAAAAAAAATCGTCACTGCAGTTGCAAAACGATATAAAAATTAGGTGGGGTAAAGAAACATATATTTTAAAATTGCGTATGAAACAAAGTTCGGGAATAGCGTGGCTCAGGTTAGGAGGGTGGAAAATTCGTAAGGTAGTTGTGGAAGCTGGTAGGCGGATTTGCCCATTATACGGGTATCAGGAAGACTGGAGCATATTATTGCAGATTGCGTGCAGATGGAGGGTGTTAGGAAACAACTATTGCCGGAAGTATTTTTAGCTTCAAACAGACGATTCTGGGATTTGATTGAAAACAGTCAAAACTGCCCAAGCATGGGTATATACTTAATAGAATTTATGCACTAAGAGATAAAATATTTGTGTAAATATTGTATATACTTATTTGTGTTTGAGTAATCTGTATGTGTGAATATGTGATGTAGTTCTGAGTGCAAGTGTGTTTGTGTGTGTGATATTTTTATTGTTCTTGGTTCTCATTTGATAGCACATGAGAATGTGTATGTGTGTGTACGTGTCTGTATGTGTTGGTGTGTGTTCTTGGTTGTTCTGCAACAAATTATTGTTAAAAAGTCTATGCTTCTATTTATTTCATGCTAATTAAGAAAACATTAGCAGAAATAATCTTGTTACTTGCTTCTTTGTAAGTAGATGCGAAATAAGGGAGTTCATAGGTTAAAGTGATAGTCAAAAGCTGGTTGCTATGTGACTGAAGTTCCTTTGTTTGTATGGACAGGAGTTGACAGATTCCTGTATGGGAAAAGTATAAGTTTTTTAAAGGTGAAATTACACACTAGGAATATCTCTAAAACGATCAGCTACAAGAAAAAAAAAATTATGACATAAATTGTGTACTTTGACGTGCTCTACATTTTTGTGTGGTAGGTTTCCATCTATCTCTTATGGTTTAGCAGTTAAGCAAAATTCCGTAAAATTCATCCATAATAAAGTAGTCTCCAGAGGCTATTTCCATAAAATTCAAGATATGCATTTTATTTGTCAGGTAAATATCTTTAATATACGATATTTTAAATAAAATCGTTAGAGCCATTTTTGAGAAATTTAAACTTTTCGAAAAAATGTGCATGCAAAGGGTAGTTTAGGTTGGTGGGACTTTTTCTCAAAAGCTTCGTGTCGCATTCTTGGAAGATACTAACTTAATTACCAAATTCGGTATTTTAATCACATTTCGTTTTTGAGTTATCATGTTCACAGACACAAACTGACACACGACCCTTTTTCTGAATTTTTTTTTTTTTTGGATACAGGGTACAGTAAAACATATATTTCCGGTGAAATCTCGGTATCGACATTTTGAGTGGAATGCAATACCTTCTCTATACACAATGTATACAGTAAGTGTAGAGAAAGTAAAAAGAATAATAATCTTGCTCACAGGCGGTGGCCATGTTTTGTCACATTCTGAAAAAAGTTACAATATCCGGTATATCACAATTCCATTTCTTCTCGTTTTTCTCCTTCCATATTACATGCCTTTTAGGTTTTACTTGCTTAGTAGACACTAATAAACACTAGTTAGATTAGCGCATTTCCATAAAAACCCTGGTAGAGCTAGCTTTCGACAGCAGGCGAGCCTCGTTTCAACCCTCCGACTGGCCTGTCTGTTCCCCACACCCTGCCGCCTGCCGCCTGCGTCAACCTGTATGCGCAAGAGTCAGTGTATTTCCTGATCTAGACGAGTGAATTTGGTTAGCAGGAGCTTTATGTGGGAATACTAATTATTGGTACAGCTATTAATTATTAGTGCTGTTGCATGTGAGTTTTCCTGTGCATTAAAACGGAAGTACAATGGCATTCAAATGCTTAGAGTTTATCGCAGAACAATAAAAGGCCAAGCTAGAGAAATAGTAGCAAATGTGCTGAAATTTGTGCGAATTTTGTAATCTCCGTGAATAAGCTTAATGAGCGTGTTGCAGCCGCAACGGGTATTTCATTATCCACAGTTAAAAAAAACAAAGAAGGAGATGCTTGATGTACAAAGTGGCTCAGTTTCTTTACACCAAAACGAAACAAAAACAGGCCCAAACCTTGCACTGATCTGGATGACTTTGATTTGTGTGCAGTTCGTAGGACTATAAATGAATTCTACATTCATGAAAAGAGAGTTCCTACAGTGAAAGCTGTGTTACAGAAGTTAAGAGAAACAATTGATTATAAAGGCCAAGAATCAAGTTTGCTGAAAGTGTTCAAGCTTCTGGGATTTCGTTGGCGAAACATGCGTCAGAACAGGCGCATTCTTATTGAAAAGCATGCCATCAGAAGTGCACGTGTTTCATTTCTACGTGCTATTACAAAATACCGAGGAAGATCGTCCTATTGTCTACAGCGACGAGACAAATGTTCACAGTTCGCACACGAAAAAGAAAGCTTGGTCTGACGATAGGGTTATATGGCACCTACCTCCAAGGGACAAAGATTAATTATTGTGAATGCAGGAACAGAAAAAGGTTTTAATCCCAATGCACAGCTGATCTTTAAATCAAACACCAAAAGCGGTGATTATCATAATGAAACGAACGGCGAAAATTACATGAAATGGGTTAAAGAAAAATTAAAGCCCAATCTTCCAGAAAAGTCCGTTCTTGTGATTGACAATGCTTCCTATCACAATGTGGCCAGGGACAGGTGTCCAATAATGAACACAAGGAAGCAGGAAATGCAAGACTGGTTGCTTAAAAACAGAATTCCATTCGGAAGTGACATGCTAAAAACAGAACTTTACGACCTTATAAAGCTGCATAAGCCAAAGCATAAGAAGTATATTCTGGATGAAATTTTAGAAGAAGATGGGCACGTAGTTCTCCGCTTACCACCGTACCATCCCGACCTCAACGCCATAGAAAAAATTTGGGCAAATTTAAAAGAATGGGTTGCCCTTCGCAATATCAGTTTCAAGATGGAAGACATGTGGCATTTGTGCGAACGGTTGAAAACCTGACTTTCACTATCAATGGTGACAGTAGCAGCAGTAGTAGTAGCAGTGATTCGGAAGGTGATTACACGCTAGATGGCGTCGAAAAGCTTCCCCAATCACCTCACGCCTAAGCCACGCCCATCAGCTGAGTCGCTCCTAAGGTAAGCATTGAAATGTGCCACGGTTTTTACGGAAGTAATTCAACTCTACGTTCTCTATACGTACTATGTACATAGTGTATAGAGAGTGTATTGTATTGCACCCAAAAATTTCACCGGAAATATATGTTTTGAGACTCCCTGAATCAAAAAAAAACAAAAAAAAAAAAAAACAAAAAAAAAAAAAAACATTTTTATAAAAAATGTCTCTATGTGTGTCTATGGAAATGAAAAGACCGTTAAAAACCAAATTTGGTATTTAAGTTTGATATCTTCCAAGGATGCGACACGAAGATTTTCAACAAAATCCCCCCACCCCTAACTACTTTTACATAGAAAAAATTTCGAAAATTTTGATTTTTAAAAATGGCTGTAACGATTTTGATTAAAATCTCGTATATTTAAGATATTTACTTCACAAATAAGATGTATATCTTGAATTTTCTGAGAAAGGCCTCTGAAGACTGCTTTATTCTTGATGAATTTTACGGATGTTTGCATAACCGTAAGAGATGGACAGAACTTACCACACAGAAAACGTAGAGCGCATTTAAACACACAATTTATGTTATATACATTTTTTTCGTCGATTTGATCGTCTTTAAGATATTCCTTGTTTTGAATTTCAGCTTTGAAAAACACTTTTCTCATACAGGAATTTGTGAGCTCCTGTCCATACAAACAAAGGAACTTCAGTAACATAGTAACCAGCTTTTGTCACTTTAACCTATGGTACTCCCTTATTTCGCTTCTACTTACAAGGAAGGAAGTAATGAGACTATTTCTGCTAATGATTTCTCAATTAGCATGAACTAAATAGAACCATAAGTTTTTTAACAATAATTTGTTGCAGAGGTGTAGAAAAAGTCATGTGAATGGAACACATCAGATTATTTTTAGTTATTTTATACATACCAATGGAATTTATATGTATTACATATTCTTGATCATGTTCCTGTCGTTAAACACGCATTTTAAGGTGTTTTCGGGCGTATCGCATGGCGAAAATGTCACATTTTAATTTCTTCAGATACATTGTCTCTGCTTATAGTGACAAAAATATTTTATGATTTTTAGTATAGTTTTAGGGTAGTATAGGGTTATTTTAACTTACCGAGATTGCTTCAAGTGACCAAGCCGTGGCCGAACAGTTAGATCACTCGCCTCTCATCTAGATGGCCCGGGTTCGATTCCAAGAGACCGCATGTGAGATTTGTGGTGGACAAAGCGGCGCAGTTTTTCTCCGGTTTGCCCTACTATAATCCACTGGTGCTGAATTTTCATTCCAGGTATCACGTGTCATCGCCTGCGGTGGCAAGGTGGTAAAAGCGGGAGTTAAACACCATAAAAAATTGTTTCAAGCTTAAAGTCTGTGTAACTACGATTGAATTCACTGGTGCGTTAGCTGGGAAAACCAATAGCTCCTTATACTCCAAATTCTTGTCAAATCAGGCCAATAAATCACAGAAATATTACCGGATTATAAAAATGAATCCAGGTCTCATCGAAGATGACAGCTCGACACAATATTCTTTCCGATTTGGCTTAAACAGCTTAAAACACAGATTCGAATTGCAAAGCTGCACCCATCGGACGGACAACTTTTACATCTCCAACTTATAATGCACAACATATGAATTGCCTATGGCCTCTGCCAATTCAGGAACTTTCGATCGGCTTTTAGCGAGAATCATATAGTGGACTTTTTCAGTGTTTACCTTGTTATCCACATCTGCGTCCTCAATCAGCAGCATCCAATCTCCTCGCAAATTTTCCCATTCAAAAGTAAATAGCGAAACACTGAACGATAATGCAGTTTATCCATTTTAGCGAAATCGATCAACGACTAACTGAAATGCCTGCCAAATTCAAATTAACCTTGCAACTACTGTCTGTATTACCAACAGATTTGAATTAGCAGTCTGATGTATCCCTAAAAGTTTTCAAAATAGATGTAACTCCGTGGTGTATAACCCGTTGCACTTGTTCGTTGCCACAAAGGAAGGGGGGGATTTTAACTATTTCATAAGCTAGGAAACGTACTGAAGATTAGGTCGTGATCTTTTTAGAGGAAGATAAAGGATTGCATATTGGTTTTAAATAAAATTATTGCAAGCAAATAGTTAAATTGTGACATAAATGTTACTCTATGTATAGCCTGTGGTGCCATATGTAGTAAAAGTGGGCGTCAAACACTATCTAAACACACACACGAACATTTTTCTAAAATAATTTACAGGATGCAGGGAACGCTATAACGTGTATATCCGGTGAAATCTCGGTATCGAATTTGGGTGGAATGCAATACCTTATCTACGCATATACTAAACAGACAAAGTAAAATATGAAAAATTAGAAAAATTTGGAACATGAGTTCAGCAGAAATAGATGATGTAATGTAACCTTCTATAGATTTATCTAAAATGTTTAATAAACACTACATGTAATATTTTTATTTTCTTAGCACATATTGCGATATATAGAGAGATATTTGGTTATAAATATAGGTGTTGTTGCGGTGGTCGTTCCAGCATAGCTTCTGTTATAGAAAAACAGTGTTTTTATTGGCTGGTTCAAGCCACACTTTAGGATGGGGGAAGCCGTTGATTTAGCGTCGTTTGGGAGTCGTTAGCTGGCTACGCAAGTGATGGGCCGTGTCCCTTCCGGCCTTGGAATGCGGCCTATAGAGCGGCCCATCAAACCAGATAACGAATATGTAACAACGATATGTGATATGCTATTGTGCTGTTGCTTAAATACATTTATATTAAGTGAAACCAATGTTTACTTTGGCATATTAGGAGTTGGATAGGTAGAATCAGACTGAAAAATGCAATTCCATAGCCGGGATTTGAACCACTGATCTCCCGATTTCTAGCGTGTTCCTCTGCCACTGAGCTACCATGACAACATGCAAGCGTAGCATTGAATTTCTCAACTGACTCGCATGTTTCTCGGTAAACCGCAAGGTGTTCTCAAATTATTCTGAGATGACAACCCCAATGGCGATCTACAATGTTGTAGGTACAAAAATCCCAGGATTCATGCAATTGGTATTGGATTAATTGTTTTTTCACACAAGCCGTGTATAGGATAGGAGTTGGATAGGTAGAGTCAGACTGAAAAATGCAATGCCATAGCCGGGATTTAAACCACGGATGTCTTGATCTCAAGACGATTGCTGTGCCACCGAGCTACCATGGCAGCTTAGTTCCCGGATCTCTGCATGACTTGGTCAAAAATTATTCTGTTGCCCCATCTGAGTGCGCTCCCCAGGCATGAGCATGGGTAAAGGCCTATAAATTGTTATGTGGCTCATGACAGTATGTACATACAACGAAAAATTCGATGTCGAGATTTCCCTGGAAATGCGAGGGTAATTTCAAAAGCCATGGCAACTATTTTATATATTCGGAATAACCGAATATGCGGTTATTGCAATGTATACATTTGAAAACATGTACACAGTACGGGATGCCACCACCAGATGACGTCCGAGTGCATTGGTAGGTACTAGTAGACACATACAAATGTAGTATCCTCGTGGATGTGACTAAAATTGATGGTATTCAAGCGTCTTCATCATAGTTGGCAAAGATGTATGGAAACCTTGGAGGACTATTTTGAAAGTCATTAGTTTGTAAGATTATTAATGGAACCCAAACATACTTTTTTGTACATATAAATAAAACAATGATCACTATTTACGTATCTATAAAGTCCCGTAACCATAATAGTTTGTACCCGGATCCCAATTTAGTACCAACATTGAGAAGAACATTCCAGCGACTTTCAATCGTATATCCTGAATTGTGTTTCCTGCAGCTTTATTGACTGATACAAAATAGTTGCCATGACTTTTGAAATGACCCTCGTATGTGTTTCTTTTTTGATTCAGGGGAGTCCTGTGGTTTCAGTATCGAATTTTCCCGTGGAATACAATATTTCTTCTATACACTATGTACATATGACGTGCAGATAAAGTAAAAACTAGCAATCAAAATTGATAGTGGCAAAATAAATTAATTTTTAAACAAACAGCTACATACAAAGCAGACTTACTAACAGAACACATTGCTAAACACCCAACTTGCAATGGGAAGGTTCGGAACGAAGCTAAACTACTCATGAACACGTCTTTCTATTCGAGAATTCAATCCAGACAAGTTCACACTTATGATAGCAGAATGTACACATAGGCCTACGTAATTCCGCGGGTTGCATCGTGAGGGTAGCAAGGAGAGAATCAGTGACGTCGCTAGCTGACAACAGAAATCCAAACTGTAACACTGCCACATTAAATACATACGCAGTGATTAAGTTTTCTTATTACTTCGTTAGGAAATATGAAAAAAAATCTCATGTGACCAATTCACATGGCTTTCTCAACATCTCTGCAACAAATTATTGTTAAAAACCTAATGCTTTCATTTACTTAATGCTAATAAAGAAAACATTAGCAGAAATGGTCTTATTACGTGCTTCCTTGTACGTAAAATCGAAATAAGGGAGTACCATAGCTTAAAGTGATAGTCAAAAGCTGGTTGCTATGTAACTGAGGTCCCTTGGTTTGTACAGACAGGAGTTCACAAATTCCATTATGAGTAAAGCATGTATTTAAAACTGAAACAAAAAATAAGGCATATCTCAAATAAATATCAACTCCACGAAAAATGTTATATAACATAAACTGTGAGTTTTAATGTGCTCTACATTTTTGTGTGGTAGGATTTTATCTATCTCTTACGGTTTAGCAGTTATGCAAAATTCCCTCAAATTCATCTGTAATATACCATATTTTAATCAAAAGCATTAGAGCCATTTTTAGGTTATAATCATTTTTGTTTGAGGAGTTGATCGTTTTTGACACACTCCTTGTTATTTGTTTGAGCTTTAAAAACATTCTTTAACCTATGCTACTCCCTTATTGCTGTTCTACCTACACGGAAGCCAGTAATAAATCAGTATCTGCTAATGTTTCTCAATTAGCATGACGTAAATACAAGTATAAGCCCTTTAACAATATTTTGTGGCAGGGATGTAGAGAACACATCAAATTATTTTTACTGTCTATCTCTATTACTTCTATAACAATTATATTAGGGTTACATTTTCAACGTAAGCATTACGTTGTTTTCTGCCCATTCTTAAACCATAGTGTTCTAATTAAAGTAATCAACAATGACCAAGAGCTCTATGTACAGCAAATTTCTGGATTTTAAATAGTATAAACCAAGAATTGAGCAGCAGTACTAATTCTTATTAAGTTTATAGTAATACAACGTTTGCAACGAAAAGTCGCATGAGTAACCGCATATGCTGTGTGAAATACAAGAATATAAAATGTAACCTACATATATATGTTACTTTCTTTACACGCACTATGTACATAGTGTATAGAGAAGGTATTGTAATGCACCCAAAAATTCGGTACTGAGATTGCACCGAAAATATATGTTTTAGGACACCCTAATACTAAAAAAAAGCATTTTTAGAAAAATATCCGTGTCTGTGTCTGTGTGTGTGTGTCTGTGGTTTTGTCTGTGTGTCCGAGTGTGACCGTGTACAGCATAGCTCAAAAACGAAAAGCCCGTTAAATACCAAACTTGATATTTAAGTTCAGTATCTACCAAGGAAGCGACACGAAGATTTGCAAGAAAATACCCCTACCTCCATGTGCCCTTTACATGGAAAAATTTTCGAAAATTTTGATTTTTTGAAAAATGCTACTAATGATTTTGATTAAAATATGCTATATTAAAGATATATACGTGATAAATAAAATGTATATCTTGAATTATCTGGGAATAGCCTCTGAGGAGTAGTTTATACTGGATGAACTTTACGGAATTTTGTGTAACTGCTAAACCGTAAGATATGGACAGAAACTTAATACACCTAAAATATAGGGCACGTTAAAACATACAATTTATATTATATACATTTTTTTCGTGGAGTTGATAGTTTTTTAGATATTACTGGTTATTAGTTTCAGCTTTGAAAAACATACTTTTCTCAACTCGTGAATATACAAACAAAGGAACTTCAGTCACATAGCACTCAACTTTTGACTATCACTTTAACCTATGGTACTTCCTTATTTCGCTTCTATTTACAAGAAAGCAAGTAGTAAGACAATTCCTGTTAATAGTTATAATATATAGTTACACTATATAATATATAGTTATCATTAGCATGAAGTAAATGGAACATAAGCTTTTCAGCAATAATTTGTTGCAGAGATGTACTGAATGTGATATGAATGGAACACATCATATTTTTTTTACATATCTTCACAACACCGGAAATACACACACCCACGCGCACGCATTATAACAAGAGAACAGCAAACCAATACATCGCCTATACACACACTCGCACTCACAGCTACTCTCACATATTCACACATATGGATAATACATACACCAAACATGTCTACAAAATACTTATATATTTCTATCTTATCTCATAGTGCACGCACATCCATTAAGTTTATGCCCTGGCTTGATCAGTTTTGAATGTCTAGAATCATGTCCCAGCATACTGTCCGCTGTCTGTTAGAAACTAAAAATACTTCCAGCAATGAAGATTTCCTAACATCCTCTATCTGTACGCAATCTGCCAAAACACGCCTACAGTCCTCCTGATCCCCGCTTCATCAACTTCTTTACGAGTTTTCCACTCTGCCAACTTAAGCCCAGCTATTCCCTTCCTTTGTTTCACAACAATTATAAAATGTTTCTTTATGCCTCACAATTTTTATTTAATTTTTTAATTCAATGACTTTTTTCTTCACTCAGTCTGTTTATATGGCATAGTCGTCTTTTTATCTTTTTCACGACGTTTAATTTATTTTCGTAACCACTTTTCCAAATATCGTTTAAGCTAATCTTTGACAATCCCCCGCCGCCCATCATTTTGGATGCTCTATGTTATTCGTCTGATGCCGATATCATATTGCTCTTAGAGTTGTTTAATCACCTTTAATTATTCGCAGCCAGTATCCAACTACACTTAATTTAGCATATACAGCATCATCCCAGCATCCTACCTCACGAAAAACACCGTGAATGGAAGTACCCAACCCAATCCCAGAACACGTTTCCAAAAACCAATTTGTATTTTATTTAGATTATCCAACCTCTCCAACCCCCACACCTCATTTCCATATAGTAACGAAGAACAACATATTGCCTCATTTACGTTTTAACGTTTTTACTGGTATATCTGGTATCCGGGTCAATAGACTCAAAATTTCAGAAAGTTGTCCAATCCCTTTGTGTTTTACAACCTCTTTGTTCTTGTGCCATTTTCCTGCCATGTCAAACCTTGCTCCTAGATAATCCAAATGTTTAACATTTTTAATTTCTTTCTCCCCTTATGTCCACTTTTCCTGCTGATCGTACGCGTAACCATTTTTAAGTTTTAAGTATGTTTATTTCCATGACCAATTATCTACAAAAAACGTTACAGTGCGTTTAAACCAGCAAGCCAATTACTGTTTTAGAAACAATAACAATGTCATCAGTGTACAAAAGAATTGGTATTATTTCGCCTCTAACTGTCGGTGCATCAAAGATTTCCTGCAACAACATATTAACTATGTCATCAATAAACAAATTAAAAATCTGATGTGTTCCATACACATGACGTTCTCTATTTCACTGCAACAAATTTTTGTTAAAAGGTCTATGCTTTTATTTACTTCATACTAAGTGAGAAAAAATTAGCAGAAATAGTCTTATTAGTTGCTTCCCTGTAAGAAGAAGCTAAATAAGGGAGTAACATAAGTTAAAGTGATAGCAAAAGATGGTTGCTATGTGACTGAAATTCCTTTGTTTGTATGGACAGGAGCAGACAACTTCCTGCATGAGAAAATTAAGGCTGAAACAAAAAACAAGGAATATCTAAAAAAACGATCAGTTCCACGAAAAAATGAATATAACATAAATTGTGTGTTTAAATGTTCTCTACATTTTTTGTGTGGTAAGTTTTTGTCTACCTCTTACGATTTACCAGTTACACAAAATTCCGAGAAATTCATACACAATAAAGTAGTCTTCAGAGGCTATTCTCAGAAAAGTGAAGATATACATATTATTTGTCAATAATTCTTTAATATATGATATTTTAATCAGTATTGTTAGAACAATTTTTTAGAAAATAAAAATTTTTGAAAATTTTTCCATGTGAAGGGTAGTTGGGGGTGGGGGGATTTTCTTGAAAATCCTCGTGTCGCATCCTTGAGCTTTGCTGCCCACAGACACACAGACACACACATACACACACAGACACACACGGACATTTTTCTAAAAAAGCTTTTTTTGGAATCAGGTGGTCTCAAAACATGTATTTCCGGTGAAACCTCGGTTTCGAATTTTTGGGTACAATGCAATTCCTTCTTTATACACTGTGTACATAGTACGTATAGAGGAAGTAAAAATAGCAAAAATTGCACTTATTACTAGCTACCTTATAAGTAGAAGGGAAATAACAAAACACACAGGCTTAAAGCGTCCTTCAAATCCGGTCTCTATGTGAAACAATGAAATTTCAATCTCTTTTCCTGCCAGGAGTAAACAAATGAGAATCGAGAAGAAAACTATATTTCCGTATGGGAAACGTTTAACGGCTTAAAATTTAAACAAATAACCCGGAATATCTCAAAAGCCGTTAAGGCTAAAGAAAATCTGGTGTGTTCCATTCACATGACTTTCTCTTCATCTCTGCAACAAATTATTGTTAAAACTATGCTTCTATTTAGTTCATGCTAATCAGAAAAAGATAACGGAAATTGGCTTATTAGTTGCTTCCTTGCATGTAGAAGCGAAATAAGAGAGTACCATAGGTTAAAGTGATAGTCAAAAGTTGGTTGTTATGTGACTGAATTTCCTTTGCTTGTATGGACAGGAGTTGACAAATTCCTCTATGAGAAAAGTATAAGTTTTTCAAAGTAGAAACCAAAAACAAGGATTATCTCAAAAAGATCAACTCCACGAAAAAAAAAAGAAAATGTATATAACATAAATTGTGCTCTACATTTTTGTGTGTTGTGTTTGTGTCCATCTCTTACGGTTTAGCAAGTTATGCAAAATACCGTAAAATTCATCCAGAATTAAGAACTCTTCAGAAACTATTCCCAGAAAATTCAAGATACCTATATATTTTACTTTTCAGGTAAATATCTTTAAAAAAATAAAATATTATGTTCCGATGTCTTTATGGTTGGTTGAAAATAGTCACCGTTGCAAGGTAAAATGACACCATATTTTAATCAAAATCGCCATCTTTGAGAAAAAGATATTTTCGAAAAAAGTTGGGTATGGGGGGATTTTTCTTAAAATCTTCGTGTCGCATCCCTGGAAGACACTAAACTTAAATACCAAGTTTGGTATTCTACTGACTTTTCGTTTTTGAGTTATGGTGTTCACAATCACACGGACACATACACACACTCACACACTCACACACACGGACATTGTTTCTGAAAATGCTTTTTTTAGATAATGGAGACCCTAAATCACATATTTTCGGTGAAATCTCAGTATCGAAATTTGGGTGGAGTGCAATACCTTCTCTTTACTCTATGTAATAAGTACGTATAGAGAAAGTAAAAATGTATATAACAAAAATTGTGAGTTTTAATGAGCTCTATATCTCTTGTGTAGTAAGTTCTTGTATATGTCTTAAGCTTTGCCGGTTACACAAAAATCATCCAGAATTACGAGGTCTTTTAGAGGGTATTCCCTAAAAATCCAAGATGTACATTTCGGTTGCCATTAAAATATCTTAAACACTGTCCTAATCAAAAGCATTACAGCCATTTTTGAGAAAATAAACATTTTCGAAAAATGTTTCCATCTAAAGCAGTATTTCCCAACCTTTTGAAGTTCACAGCACCCTTGGGAATAACATTAAACACCAGGGGCACCCTTCCTTAAATTAAAAGAAAATTAAGCTTAATATTTTAATTTATTGAAATATTATATAATAATAACCTACACCATAACATAATACAGTAAACTTTACTACAGTCACTGAGTAAAAATGCATCAATAAATTTTGTTCGATTAATGATTAATGTGAAACTTGTGATTGATGCTTAGAGCACAGATATGTGATGTTGGGTCTTACAGTTGACAGTGAAACACGCAAATCATCCTCAAGGTTGTTCAGTCTATTTCTTGCTTTGCATTTTATTGTCACCATAGCAGAGAAGGCTTGCTCGCATAGATAGGATGTTGAAAAGGGCAAAAGTGCGTTAATTGCTTTCTTCATTAGGTTAGGGTACTCCTCTCTCCGTTGAAGCCAAAAACTAGCCACCGACGCCTCACTCTTGGTGAACTTACCTTTGAGTGTGGAATCAGCGCAAAGATCAATAAATTCATCTCGTTCGCAAGCAGTGAAATCTATTTCCTCTGCACTATCTACGAAATCAAATGGTGAGACAACCCAGTCGAGATTTGTAGTGGAAATAGTTGGAAAGTACGCATCTCTTGCATCTTGCAATCTTGATAAATGATCACAAATGCGGTCTTTCAGTTACCCAGATCTTTATCTCCTGCCACATTAAGAAGAAATGGAAAGTTCGACAAATCTCCTTTCTGAACTGCAGACTTCCAAGAACTAAGTTTTCTTTTAAAACCTTTCATTTTATTGGTTGAGGAGATTATTGTTTCATGTCAACCCTGCATCGAAACATTCAGTTCATTCAGCTTATGAAAAATATCTGCCAGATACGACAGTTCAAAACACCAAGAATCACTTAGTAAGAGCTCATGAAATGTGTCTTGATTTTCATCCTTAAAAAAAAGTTTTTAGCTGTTCTTTAAGTTCGAGAAACCGGTTCAATACACGACCCCACCACGACAACCACCTTACTTCTGTATGAAGTAACAAAGAGGTATGAGCTGCATCCGTTGCGCGACATAACTGTTCAAAAATTCTGCACTTTTAAGGTCGAGACTTCATATAGTTCACCATTTTCACAACTTGGTTAAATACTTCAGCAAAATCTTCATTACACGCTTTCACGACTAATGCCTCTCTATGCAGAAAACAGTGAGTTATAATAATGGATGGATTTTCATTGAGAGCTCTGGCAGTGAAACCTTAATTTTCCCAGACATAGATGGTGCACCATCTATACATATACCACAACAGTCTTTCCATGAAAGATCATGGTCATTGAGATAGGAATTAATAGAAACGAAAATATCATGGCCTGTGGTTGTAGTCTCCAGCGGTCTACAGAACAGAAACTGTTCACTAATATCTTTTTCATCCATATATCTGATAAAAACAAGGAGTTGCGGTTTGTCACCAATTTCGAGACTCTCACCTACTTGCAAAGCAAATGTTCTATAAGTTTTTATTTTCTCCGAGATTTGTTCGTTGATATTGCATGACATTTCAGATATCCTGCGGCTGATTGTGTTGTTGGACAGAGGAACTTTCGAAATTTGATTAGCTGCTCCTTCGCCAAGTATTGTTGAAACTATAACTTGACATGCAGGGCCAATGATTTCCTCTCCAAGAGTATGAGGTTTCTTTTTTTTAGCTATCAGTTCTGCTACTTTAAATGAGGCTTCAAAAGCAGTATCACCTATGGTCATTCTCTTTACCATTCGCACAGCTGTTTTCTTCTCCCCTTCTAATATATGTGAAAAATACATTACACTTTTCTGTGACACACTAGGATGCTTTATTGTAAGATGTCGCTTCCATTTGTTAGGCACCATGGCCTCGTTGCTAAGTGTTTCGCCACAAACTAAACACACAGCGATATGGTTTTCCTCGTTGTTATTCCACTTAAATCCATACGCTAAGTAACTGTCCCGGTATGTTCTTTTCTTTCGTTTGTCTTCTTTATGTGGTGAATTCGACGGTCCGGGAGAAACTGTAAGATTTGGCTTCTTAAAGCAAGCAGTAGGAGCCGACTGTTCACTTTCACTGTCCTGGCGTTTACGTTTAACAATGAACTTATCCATAGCTAAACACTGCGAATCAACGCGAGGAAGACAACTGAAAGCGCCAAGCGGCGTACACTTTTATATATTCATCTGTCGAAGTCTCGGGAATGTTCGTGAGGAAGTGAGTAGTCTCGGGAATGTTCGGCAGAGTATAACTGTAATGCCATCTGTGGGATACTAGTATAACTGAATTATTGAAATGAATTGACCACTATCACCATCTGCCGTGCATGAGAGTAATTGATTTGACTAATTTTATTCCAAGACCTTACAAGTCTTAAGGCTTCAGTAGAAGGTATTTTTTTTTTTGTTTATCTGAATATCTCGCGGCACCCCTTAGCCAATCACAGGGCACCCTAGGGTGCCGGGGCACACCGGTTGGGAACCGTTGATCTAAAGAGTAAATGGGAGTGAGGGATTTTCTTGAAAATCTTCGTGTCACATCCTTGGATGATATAACTCCATGGTTCACGGGGAACCTTGGCCTACCGCCCGGCCGCTGCGTCCCCCATCTCGGTCCACTACAGACGTCATGGATGCGGTGCAGAATTGGACGGTGAGATGTAGTCGCGCCTCGAGCCCCCCGGCCGGTTAATGCGGTCCTCATGACCTGGAGTCGCTACTTCTCCATCCAGTAGCTCCCCCCAGGGACCTTACGAGGCTGCGTGCACCCCGGGCCAGGTCTCACCAGCGGGAGAAAAATCCCCACGCCGCTTCTGGGGATCGAACCCAGGTATCCAGTTTGGTAAGCAGCTGCGCTACCTTCTCGATAAGGAGACGAGCATCCTTGGATGATACTGAACTTACATATCAAGTTTGGTTTTTAACGGACTTTTCGTTTTTGAGCTATGGTGCCCACACACTCTTCGATCCCAAGCGACCGCATGTGAGATTTGTGTGGACAAAACGGCGCTGGGGCGGTTTTCTCCGGTTACTCCGGTTTCCCCCGCCATCACATTCCACCGGTGCTCCATCATATTCATGTATCATCAGTGTCACCGCCTGCGGTGCCATAAGTATTTAAAGCGGGCGTTAAACACTACAAAAAAAAACACATACACAGGAATATTTGTCTAAAAATACAATTTTTTGGGACTCAGGGGGTCTCAAAACACTTATTTATGGTAATATTTTGGTATTGATTTTCTGGGTGCATTTAGAATACCTTCTCAACACACAAAGTACATAGTAGGTGTAGAGAAATTAAAAAGTAACGGAGCTAATATACAACTCTTTTTAACTCCCTTCTGCGCTTTAGTCAGCTTTACATTAAATGTTCGAAAGTCGCAAAGGAGCCTCCCCTGTTTTGTATTAACCTATGACCTTCCTGAGTTGTAGTTATTATTGGAAAGTGTATTTCCAGCACAGCTAAACGGTTTATTGTTGCTCCTGTGTACGCTGGACGGCCATTAAAACTTTGCCATTCAGATTTACTAACTCTTCCCTTGAGAGATTTAAAACCAGAGGTGACAAGGGAATTGTTAATTTATAATTCTGAAGGCTTAGTAAACATTAGCTGAACAAAATCACGACTGTAGTGTGTTGGTAAATCAGAGGTCTAGAGGAAATTCCTTCTGAGATGCTTATTTCGCAAATTTTCTGGCTAAAACGGCACAAAGGTTTATTAAAAAAACCTGATGTGTTCCATTCACATGAATTTTTCTATATCCCTGCAAGAAATTATTCTTAAAAAGCTTATGCTTCTATTTACCTCATGCTAATCAAGAAAAAATTACCAGAAATAGTTTTATTACTTGCATCCTTGCAAAGAGAAGCGAAATAACAGAGTACAATAGTTAATGTCATAGTCAAAAGATGGTTGATATGTATAGAGAAGGTACTGCATTCCACCCAAAAATTCAATTCCGAAATTTTACCGAAAACATGTTTTGCGTCTCCCTGAATACAAGAAAAGAATTTTCAGAAAAGCGTCCATGTGTGAGCGCCTTTGTGTCTGTGGACAGCATAGCTCAAACACGAAAAAATGTTTGAGTACCAAACTTGAATTTAAGTTTGGTATCTTCCAAGGATGTGACACGAAGATTTTCAAAAAAATCCCACACCCCAACTACCCTTTGCATGGAACTTTTTTCAAAAATTTTGATTTTCTTGAAAATGGCTGAAAGGGTTTTGATTAAAATATCATATATTAAAGATATTTATTTACGTGTCGAATAATATGTATATCTCGAATTTTCTGGGAATAGTCTCTGAACACTACTTTACTTGGATGAATTTTGCACAACTGCTAAACCGTAAGTGATGGACAAAAACTTACCACACACCAAATTTAGAGCACGTTAAAACACACAGTTTATATTAAATGCATTAATTTCGTGGAGTTAATCGTTTTTGAGATATGCATTGTTATTGGTTTCAGCTTTGAAAGAATTATATTTTTCCCCTACAGGAATTTGTCAACTCCTGTCCATACAAACAAAAGAACTTCAGTCACATAGCAACCAGCTTTTGACTATCACTTTAAGGTATAGTACTCCCTTATTTTGCTTACACTTTCAAGGAAGCAAATAATTTTTCCCCGATTAGCATGATGCTAATAGAAGCATGAGTTTTGACATATATATATATATATATATATTTTTTTTTTTTTTTTTTGCTGAGAAGTAGAGAAAGTCATGTGAATGGAACACATGAGATTTCTTTCTGTAGTAAGTTTTTGTCTACCTCTTACGTTTACCAGTTAAACAAAATTCATCAAGAATTAAGGGGTTTTCACAGGGTATTACCAGAAAAGTTTTATTTGTCATTAAAATATCTTATACATTTAAAAAAAATTCCCAAAATGTTCCACTTTAAGTTTAGTTGGCGTGGGGGATTTTCTTGGATATCTTGAAAATATGAAGTTAGGTACTAAACCAACTTTTCGTATTTCAGCAAGACACACACACACACACACACACACACACACACACACACACACACACACACACACACGTACATGTTTCAAAAATGCTTTTTATAGATTCAGGGGGTCTCAAAACATAAATTTCCGTTGAAATCCCGATATCAAATATTTGGGTGCAATATAATACTTGTGTATTAAACATGTACATTGTTTTACGGGCTATTGAAAGTAAAAATGTGATGTTACATTCTAATGCTTTTCTCTACCTATTCTGTAACTAGAAAGCTTACCGTTTTTATCTACTTCATTATAATCAAAATAAACATAGGCAGTAATTACCATATTAAATTATTAATACCCTATAAATGATTGGAGTAGTAGAGTACACGAGGCTAAAGAAATAGACAAATCCTTTATAAGCCTTCGCTATGTAAAACAATTGAAATTAGGTTCTCTTAGCTAAAGTGACATGTAAAACAAAAGACAGGTGCAACAAAACATGACTTCCCGTTTGAGAAAAGTTAAGCAGTTTAATATTGAAATACATAGTAAACAAAATCTCGAAACCGATCAACTCAACAACAAAAATGCGTGCGTAAATCGTGTGTTTAACTGAGATCTACATTTTTAGTTTTTATTAATTTTCATATATTTTACAGTTTATCAGTTACAACAATGTCGTCCAGATTTAAAGAGATTTTCAATAGCTATTCCCAGAAAATTCAAGATATGTATTTAATACTCATGTAGATATTTTAATATGTGGTATTTTAACTTTTTGTTGCCTGTCCATACCTATAAGTTCCGCTTGTTTTAAGCGTAACTATACAAATAGGGTTGTACTCTAGGATTAATTTCGTGTTATACTAACCTTCAACTATAAACGACAAGTAATCAAGGCTGTTCTATATTGTAAAAGCATATACAGTTTTTGCCATAAAATTGCAGAAATTTTTTTAAATAAATAAAAGAGCAAAACGCACATAACCTCATTCAAATGTAACCCTATTAGCTTACAAGCACCACACCGATTATTTTACTTGGGCTCTCCCCGTCATTTATCACAGTCACTGGCATTTGAACTTGGAACATTTGCCTTTGAATGGATGACCAGTTCAGTACCTATCACCTAACACTTATGGTCATTTGAACCACTTTTTTGGTAGTGCCTTTGGCAGGATTATGGAAACTGGTTTGAATAATTTAAACTTTTATTTGGGAAGATAAAGATTAATAAAATATCTAAATTTATTTTCATTTCTATTTTCTCTATTGTTTTAAATAATAATTATAGGTTTATTCCCATATATTTTTACTAAAATTCCAGTTTTAAACTCGAAATAAATGAAAAACGGCATTTGTAGTATACTAATGCGGGCAACTAAGGGCTAGTCAAAATCGTTACAGCAATTAATTTCTGAAAAGAAAACAAAATTTTCGAACTTTTTATTATGTGAAGTGTAGTTTAGGGAGAAAATATGTATTCCTTTGTACCTATCAAAGAAAAAAGTTAACAGATCATTTCTCCTAATACTTATTCCAATTTACTTAAAGGAGATAGAAAAAAAGCTATTGAAGTAATTGTTTGTAGTGTTTAATGCCCATTTTTATTACCATGTCACCGCAGGCGATGACATTGATGATATAACAAATGAAGATGGATCACCGAAGGAATGTGAAGGTGTTGGAAATCGCAGATTCCAGAGAAAACCCGCCCTTGCGCCACTCTGTCCACCACAAATACCACATGAGGTCGCTTGGAATCGAACCTAGCTGACATGTGAGTGCTCTAACCATTCGGCCAAGGCGCGGCCAAATATATTGTTGCAGAATAGGTAGAAAGGTCATATTATTGTATTACAAATGACTTTTACTTTCTCTAAAAGTACTATGTACATCATGATAAAGTACCTATATTATATTCCATAAAAAATTCAATGTAGAGATTTACTGGAAATAAGTTTTGAGGTCTTTTGAATTAAAAACAAATATTTTTAGAAAAATATCCGAGTGTGTGTGTCTTTGAAAAACATAGTTCAAGATGGAAAATTTGATTAAATACCACTCACCACTTTCCAAGGATGTGAATTGAAGACCTTCAAGAACTCTTCTCACTACAAACTGCCTCTTTTGTGGAACAGTTTTCACAGTTTTATTTTCACAAAAATTTCCTTACCGATTTTTATTGAACTGTTATATTTCAGATATTCTTATGCTAAATGGAATGTATGTATATATTGAAATCTATTGCAATACCGCCTAAGCTTGTGTTTATGTAATAGTTATAAGATACGAAAAAAAAAACAATAAAAATGTACATTCTTTTAAAATGCATAACTTACGTCAAATACATACTTTGTTATGTTAGAAATTTCCGAGATATTTCTGGTTATTAGTTTAAATTTTAAAGTACCTTTAACTTCTCAAATGATAAATCTTTATTCACTTCTACTTTGTCTACACGTACTACGTATATAGTATATAGAGAAGGCATTGTATTCCACCCAAAAATCGATACCGAGATTTCCCCAGAAAAACAGACTTTAGGTTCCCATCAGCACAAAAAAAAAAAAAAAACCAAAAAAAAAAAAAAAAGAAGAACACACATTTTTAGGAAAAGGTCCGTGTGTGAGTGTCTCTGTCAACATAACTCAAAAACGAAAATTCGCTAAAATATCAAACTTAGCATTTAAGTTTACTATCTTCCAGGGATGCGACACGAGGATTTTAAGAAAAAATCCCCGAACCCAAACTATCCTTTACATAGAAAACCTTTTGAAAATGTTTGTGTTTACAAAAATGGTTCTAACTATTTTCATTAAAATATCGTACATTAAATATATTTATATGGCAAACAAAATATATATTTTGAATTTTCTGGGAATAGCCTCTTTATTCTGAATGAATTTTCCTGAATTTTGTATAAATGATAAACTATAAGAGATACACAAAAACTTACCACACATAAAATGTAGATCACGTTAAAACACACAATTGAAGTCAAATAGGTTTTCTTCGTGAAATTGACAAATTCTGAGATATTCGTTGTTCTTTGTTTCAGATTCAAAATACTTAAATTTTTCTCACACAGAAAGTTTTAAACTCCAGGTCCTGCATAGAAACATATTTCCACCAAAAGGCAACCAGGTTTTAAGAGAATTTGCATTGGTTTTAGCTGAGTGTATTCCCTTATTTTCCTCCTACTTACAAGGAAGCAAGTAATTAACATAAGTTATGTCAATGTTTATCTCGGTTATCATAAAGCAGATAGAAGAATATGGTTTAACAATAATTTGATACAGCGATGTAGAGAAAGTCATTGAATGATTTTTATTTTCTGTAGCACGCATTTACACTGTACATACCTATGGGCCGTTCAGAAAGTAGCCTCCAGTTGATTGCAAGAAATTCACCAAGTTAAATAAAAATATTTTAATATATACATCTTACAACTACATCTTTGCACTATTTTTCTACATAGTTTCCATAACGATTGAGGCACTTATCGTATCTGCTCACAAGCTTCGAAATTCCTTCTGCATAAAAATCACCCGCTTGTGCCTGGAGCCAGCCTGTGACCGCATCTTTGAGCTCTTCGTCGTCATCAAACCGCTGAGACCCGAGCCATTTCTTCATATGCATGAAGAGGTGATAATCGCTTGGCGCCAGATGTGGGCTGTAAGGTGGATGGTTTACAACGTCCCACTTGAAGGACTCAAGAAGGGCTGTTGTTCTGCGAGCAGAGTGAGGACGGGCGTTATCGTGCAAAAAAACGATACCGGAAGTCAGCATTCCACGGCGTTTGTTCTGTATAGCCCGTCGTAATTGTTTTAGTGTTTCACAGTACACGTCTTGATTAATGGTCGTCCCACGTTCCATGAATTCAACCAACAACACCCCTTTTGCATCCCAAAACACCGTTGGCATCAATTTTCGGGCAGAAAAATCTTGCCGGGCTTTTATTGGTTTGGTAGGTGAATTTGAATGTGCCCACATCTTTGACTGTTCTTTTGCCTCAGGGTTCACGTACTTAATCCAGGTTTCGTCCCCGGTCACGATTCTGTTTAACAATGGTTCACCTTCGGCCTCATAACGTGACAGAAAGTCTAATGCAGAGGCCATTCTTTGAGTTTTGTGGTGGTCGGTAAGAATTTTGGACACCCATCGTGCACAGAACTTACGGTAACCCAATCTTGCTGTCACTATCTCGTACAAGAGAGTCTTAGAAATCTGTGGAAAATCAGTAGACAACTCCGACATTGTGAAACGTCGGTTTTCACGAACTTTTGCATCAACTGTCTGAACAAGTTCGTCCGTGACCAATGATGGTCTACCACTCCTCTCTTCATCATGAACGTTTTCTCGTCCACTTTTAAATAAACGTACCCATTCACGGACCACTCCTTCACTCATAACTCTTGGTCCGTACACGGCACAAGGCTCACGATGAATAGCTGCTGCAGAATATCCTTTGGCTGTAAAAAACCTTATAACAGCACGCACTTCACATTTGGCGGGGTTTTCTATTGCAGTACACATTTCAAACGGCCACAAACACTAAACTAGCGCAGGTACGACTTTCACTCGACCACGGCTTGATGCCGACTGACCTGCTGAGTGCGTGAATGCACAGATGGCGTCGCTACTCCCCCCACTACCCGCACTGTGACCGATCGGAGGCTACTTTCTGAACGGCCCTCGTATACAAGGTGTTCTGTGCCACTTAAAAATTCATTATCGACATTTCACCTAAATTACATGCTTTGAGAGTCCCTAATTCCTGAAAAAAAATTTAGAAAGCTATCCGCGCGAGCGTGCGTGTGTTATGTACTTCTTAAAAACCAAACTTAGTATTTAAATGTATCATCTTTCTAGGATGCCAATCAAAGATTTTTCAAGTGAATTCTGCCCTAACTACTTTTTTATGAAACATTTTTCGAGCCTGTTGGTATTGTCAAAAATGGCTTTAACGATATTGACTAAAATACCATATATTTAAGAAGTCTTCATGACAAACAAAATGTGTATCTTGAATTTCCTGAGAAGTCTTTTTGAAGACCACTTCATTCTGGACGAATTTTGTGTAACTGATAAAGCGTAAGTGGTAGACAAAAACATACTACACAAAAAATTATATCTCCTAAAACAAACAAAACATACCACATGCATTTTTATACAGTTAGTCGTATCCAATATATTCTTGTTATTGATTTCAATTAAAAAGTGCTTGAATATTTCTCAAACGGGAAGTCATACTTTTTTCATCTTTGTTTTGTTTTACTCCTGGAAAGCTAAAAAAAATTCTTTCAAATAGAGATCAACTTTTAAAATATCTGACTACTTCTTTAGCTTAGAGTATTCCCTTATTTCCTTCATTTACAAGGAAGCAAGTAATATGATAAATGTTGCTAATGTTTATCTTGATTAGAGTAATGCTTTTAAGAAAGGAATAGCTAAAGAAAGACATGTGAATAAACAAATCTCATTTTTCTTTGTTTTGGTCAATTAAAGAGAAGTGAATACGAATGTCAAATATTTATATTGATATACTTGAAGCGATAGAAAACTTGGTTCTTTTAAGAATAGTCTGTTGAAGAAGAGGTGGAGAAAGTAATGTGAGCATAACGGATAAAGTGTATTAAAGAACATTAAAATAAAGGTATGTCTATATAAATAACGTATATAAGTATCTAATTAATATTCTAATTAATAAGCCTATATCAATTAAAAAGCCAATATTTGTCCATTTTTTCCCATCTATTTTCCACTTAAAACTCGCTGTTATTTTATTCAATTATAACGCTCAATAGGGGCCCCAAACTTAAGTATTATAATAACCTGAAATCGTCATTGGAGTTACAAAATGAAATAAAAATTGGATGGGGTAAAAAATTGTGTATGAAGCAAAGGTCAAGAATAGCATAGCTCAGGTTGGCAGGATAGAAAACTCGTAAGGTAAAATTGAAGTTCGTAGGAGGATTTTCCCACTATGCGGGTATCACGAAGACTGGACGCTTGCTTTGGCATTTTGCGTGCAGATGGAGGATGTTAGGAAAACGTATTGCCGGATGTATTTTAGCTTCAAACAGACGAAGGAGAGCATTCTGACACTTTATTCTAAACAGCCAAAACTGGCCAAGCCTGGGCACATGCTTAATGGAAGAGCGTGCACTAAGAGATAACACATTTGTGTAAATATTGCTAAGACTTATTCAGTGTTTGAGTAATCTATGTGTCTATACGTGGGGTATGTATGTGTGCGTGACATCAAAGTGTTCTTTCTAATATTGTTCTGTGGTTTTTGTTGTCGTAGCTCGCGGGGGTTCCATGTGCGTGTGTGTGTGTGTATTCCCAATGCTGTAAGGATAAATAAAATATATATGTGGGTAATATATTAAACTCGAGTATTTATAGACAGCATGTATGGTCACCCCACCCATGTGACTATGTGACGCAAATATTGTATTATTGTAAACTTAATAAATACTACTGCTGCTGTTGCTACTGCTGCTACTACTACTACTACTACTACTACTGCTGCTGCTGCTGCTGCTACTTGCAACATGTAGAACCTGGGAATTTTTGTATAAACTCTTGGAATTTTCATTACCTCGCTTACATTCATAATGAAAACGTTATAAAAATACTTCAACCACAAATGTGTAAATAAAAATAATACCATGGTTCTTATCATCCATAACATTACATTTTTATGGCCCAGAGCTTATAATGTTTGCATAATAAAAACGCACCATTATTACTAATCCTTACATAAACAACTGACGGCTTATTACCTACTCGGAAGTAAAATATAGGAATGTGTCGCTTTGAAATTAAGTATTGCAACACTAAAGTGAATACTGTTATTTATGGAACACCATATAACGTAAATAGTTGCTTTAAAGGCTTCTAAAAATCTAATGTGTTCTATTCACATAGCTTTCTCCACATCTCTGCCAAAAATATTCGTTAAAAAGCTTATGGTTTTATTTACTTCATGCTAATCGAGAAAAAAATAGCAGAAATAGTCTTATTACTTGCTTCCTTGTAAGTAGAAGGGAAATAAGGGAGCACCATAGGTTAAAGTGATAGTCCAAAGCTGGTTGCTGTGTGACTGAAGTTCCTTTGTTTGTATGGACAGGAGTTGACAGATTCCTGTATGAGAAAAGAATACTTTTTTTTAAAGCTGAAACGAAAAACAAGGAATATCTCAAAAACAATCAACATAACATAAATAATGTACCTAACATTAATTGTGTATTTTAATGTGCTCTACATTGTTGTGTGGTAAGATTTTGTTTGTCTTTTACGGTTTAGCAGTTATGCAAAATTTATCCAGAATAAAGCAGTCTTCAAAGGCTGTTTCCGGAAAATTCAAGATAATCGTTTTATTTGTCAGGTAAATATCTTTAATACACGATATTTTAATGAAAATCTTTAGAACCAGTTTTGAGAAAATCAAAATGTTGAAAAAAGTTCCATGTAAAGGTTTTTGTGGGTGGGAGGATTTTTCTTAAAATCTTCGTTTCGCATCCCTGGAAGATACTATATCTAAATACCAAGTTTGGTATTTTACTGACTTTTCATAAAAATGCTAATTTTGGATACAGGGGACCCTATAACATATATTTCCAGTGAAATCTCAATGTCGAATTTTTGGGTGGAGTGCAATACCTTCTCTATACACTATATACATAGTACGTGTAGAGAAAGTAAAAATACGAAAGCCAGTCCTTATAAGAAGTGAAATAAAATTTGGCAGGTATAAAATAAACGGAATTTACGATACAAATAAAGCAAAATGAAACTAGAATGGGCACAGCCTTAGAAACACAAAGTGCGCTAATGAGAGGAAAGTACTGGCTAGCAAACTGCAAGTGCTAACAAAAAAGTTCGACCCAGAATAAAATAAAGAAGAATCAGGGAAGAGGAAATTAAGAAGAGCGGTAAAACTTGGAGGGGAATGAAACGGCTGGTTAGTTACAAAGAACGATAAAAGATCTTTATTGATATCCTATGTTTCACAAAAGAATAACAGGAAATAAGTCAAAAGGTATAACAGAAAACTCCTTAGAGAGGAAGCCATGTGAAAAAACTTGTGTGTTTATACTCTGACGCTATAGCCGAGCTTATCGTAAGTTTGGCGCCGAATAGTTGGAGAGATAAATAGAGATAAGCAGACGCGGTAGCGTTATAGTGCAGCCTAAACTTCACACGAGCTTTCAGCAAAGTAGTTTTTTTTTACTTTCTCTACACAACCATGTACTAGTGTATAGAGAAGGTATTGCATTCGACCCAAAAACTCGATACCAAGATGTCACCGTAAATATATGTTTTGGGTCCCCCTGAATCCAAAAAAAGCATTTTCAGAAAAAGATCTATGTGTTTGTGCGTGTGTGCATGTCTGTGGACAGCATAGCTCAAAAACGAAAAGACCATTAAATACCAAACTTGGTATTTATGTTTGGCATCTTCCAAGCCTGCGACACGAAGATTTTTAAGAAGCTCCCCCTCCCCCAACTACCCTTAATATCGAGCTTTTTCGAAAATTAAGAGTTTCTTAAAAGTGGCTCTAACGATTTTGATTAAAATATCGTGTATTAAAGCTATAAAAATAAAATGTATATCTTGAATTTTCTGGGTATAGCCACTGAAGACTATATATTCTGGAGGAACTTTACGGAATTTTGCATAAATGCTATACCGTAGGAGATGGCCAAAAACTTACCACAAAAACATGTAGAGCACTTTAAAACACACAGTTTGTCAACCCGTGTCCATACAAAAAAGGAACTCCAGCCATATAGCACCCATCTTTTGACTATCACTTGAAGTTATCTTACTCCAATATTTCGCTTCTACTTACAAGGAAACAAGTAATAAGAAATAGAAGCATAAGCTTTTTAACAATAATTTATTGCAGAGTTGTAGAGAAAGTCATGTGAATGGTACGCATCAAATTTATTTTTTCTCCCTGCATACAGATTATTCTATAATGGTTTGTGGTAAATACCAGTGGCAATACAAGCCAGCATGATAGAGAGAAACCAATTGCTGAGGTGTTGAAAGTGTTTTTGATGCAACATCAAGTAATTTCTACAAATGAGTTTGTAAAACATTGTAGCGTATGCGAGTGTTGCTTCTGCGAGATATTGGAGAGGTCTTGTGTTCGACTTTCAAGCGAGCGGATGTTTCGCGCGTATTTCATTAAACTACTATATCAAGAACATAAATAAATTGACTACCAAACCGAACTAGATCATAATAGTGAGGTTAGGCTGTTAACTAAGTGAAGCCACAGTGCAAGTTAAACAAAGTTGCATTAAAAGAGCAAAGAGCAAAAACGTGGTTTGTTATTTCAGTTCAGTAGGTTTCAAAGATGCGACATGAAAATCTTCAGGAAAAAACTACCACCCAACTATGCTTTACAGGAAATGCCCTCCAAAATTTTGATTTTATCAAAAATGCTTCTATTAATTTTATATAAGTGGCTTTTAAACTCCGATATTTTTATCACATATAAAATATATATTGAACTTTGAGCAAATGGCCTTTGTGACCCTCTTCATTCTGGATAACATTTCCATAATTGGTAAACAGTAAGAGATATATTTAAATTCTCTACACGTACCATGTACATAGAGAAGGTATTGCATTCCACCCAAAAATTCAATACCGAGATTTCACCAATATAGAAGTTTTAGGGTTCCTTTTACAAAAAAAAAGCAATTTTAGAAAAATGTACGTGTGTCAATGCGTCTGTCAACGCGATAACTAAAAAACGAAACGTCGGTAAAATACCAAACTTGTATACAAGTTTACTATCTTCCAAGGATGCGACACGACGATTTTGAGGAAAATCCCCCCTTCCAAACTACTCTTTACATGGAAAAATTTCTAAAATGTTTATTTTCTCAAAAATGGCTATAATAATTATGATTAAAATACTATTTATTAAAGATATTTACATGGAAATTAAAATGCATATCTTGATTTTCTGGGAATATTCTCTGAAGACCACTTTATTCCGAATGAATTATACGAAATTTTGCAGAACTGGTAAAACATGGATAAAAACTTACCACACAAAAAATAGGGCACCAATTTATATATATGTTTTTCGTGGAGTTGATCGTTTCTGAGATATTCCTTGTTATTGATTTATGCTTGAAAGACTTTTCTCATACAGGAATTTGTCAGCTCCTGTCCATACAAACAAAGGAACTTCAGTCACTTAACAACCAGCTTTTGACTACCACTTTAACCTATGGTACTCCCTTATTTCGCTTCTACTTACAAGAAAGCAAGTAATAGAACTATTCCTGCTAATTTTGTTCTCTATTAGCATGAAGTAAATAGAAGCATAAGCTTTTTAATAATATTTTTATTTTCTCTATGCGTACTATGTACATAGTGTACAGAAAAGGTAATGCACCCAAATATTCGACACCAAGAGTTCACCGGAAATACATGTTTTGAGAGCTCCCTAATCCAAAAAATTTTAGAAATATATCCGTGTCTGTCTGTATGTGTGCCTTTGTGCCACATAGCTCAAAAAGGAAAAGTCCGTTAAAAAACAAATTTGGTACTTAAGTTTGGTATCTTCCAAGGATGCGACTCGAAAATTTCCAAGAGAATGCTCGATCCTCAACTACTCTTTACATGCAACTTTTTTTGAAAATTTTGATTTTCTCAAAAATGGTTCCAACGATTTTGATTAAAATGTCGTATATTAAAGATGTTTACCTGACAAATGAAATGTACATCTTGAATTTTCTGGGAATAGCCTCTGAAAATGTAGAGCATGTAAAAACGCACAGTTTATGAAATATACATTTTTCGTGGATTTTATCGTTTTTTAAATACTTCTTGTTTTTAGTTTCAGCTTTGAAAAACATACTTTTTTCATACAGGATTTTGTCAATTCCTGTCCATACAAACAAAGAAACTTCAATCACATAGCTACAGCTTTTAGCTATCACTTTAACCTATGGTACTCCCTTATTTCGTTTCTACTTACAAGGAAGCAAGTAATAGGGTTATTTCTAATAATTTTTCCTTCATTAGATTGAAATAAAGCTTTTTTAACAATAATTTGTTGCAGAGATGTAGAGAAAGTCATGTTAAAGGAACACCAGATTTTTTACTAACTGTCCATGGTTGTCTTAAGAACGGTGTATATTTTTGATTACTTTAGGTTCTCTGGGCTGGACGGCAGCTCTATCGGACAATATTGACAGGACCAATAAATTTATATCAGAAGATATTTTTTCATTAGCGGCCTCTTTCATCTGCACGGCTGAATAAGCATACAGTCACACGAAGATAACTAGACTGACCGTCTATCAATAAGATCAATTACATACTTGGAACGCCAGCAACTAACTGAGTTATTTATTAAGCACACATTGTTTCATAAATGGTAGCAGCCTAATTTTGAAGTGATTACTCTGAAAGCTAGTTTTAAAACAGTAATAAAGAAAATTTCAATCTTGAGGCCACACAAATGATTTTGTAAAGAATATCTTTTCTACTTTATTGATACATACCACGAATATTAACCTATGAGGGTGACAATATACACATTTTTACTTTCTCTATACGTGCTATGTACATAGTATCCGTGTGTCCGTGTGCCTGTGAGCACGATAACTCAAAAACAAAAAGTCGGTAAAATACCAAACTTGGTATTTAAGCTTAGTATCTTCCAGGGATGCGACACGAAGATTTTGAGAAAAATTCCCCCAACCCCAACTACCCTTTACATGGAATTTTTTTCGAAAATGTTGATTTTCTATAAAATGGCTCTAACGATTTTGATTAAAATATCGTGTATTAAAGATATTTATCTGACAAATAAAATGTATATTTTGAATTTTCTGGGAATAGCCTCTGAAGACTACTTTATTCTGGGTCAACTTTCCGGAATTTTGTATAACTGCTAAACCGTAAGAGATGGACAAAAAGTTACCACACAACAAATGTAGAGCACCTTAAAACACACAATTTGTGTTGTATACATTTTTTTCTTGGAGTTGATTGTTTTCGAGATATTCCTTGTTTTTGGTTTCAGCTATAAAAACTTATACTTTTCTCATACAGGACTTTGAGAACTCGTGTCCATACAAAGGAACTTCAGTCGCAGAGCAACTAGCTTTTCATTATCACTTTAACCTATGGTACACCCTTATTTTGTTTTTACTACAAGGAAGCAAGTAATAAGACTGCTTCAGCTAATTTTTGCTTCATTAGATTAAGAATGGAACACATCAGATTTTTCATAATATTGAGACTGAATTGAGAAATTATTAATTCACAATATCCTAAAATTGAGTTCACATAAAAACTTATGAGGTTTACAAGATAAAAAACTCTGTATCGTAAATTTTATGGGTGTATTTGTTAGTTTCTCTTCACTCTTAATCACCTTATCACCTTCTCCAGCACGTATGTACAACATACATAGTAGATACCGAATATGTTGTATTGTACCCAAAAATTCGATACAGAATTTGCACTTGAATATTTTTTTGCACCCCCTAAACCATGAAAAAGCAGTTTTAATGTGTAAGTGTGACTGTGTGTATGTGTTCATTCGAGCTCAAAAACGTAAATACCGTTTAATACTTAACTTAGTATATAATTATTTTCTTCCAAGGATTCGATAAGAAGGTTTTCAATAAAATTTCTACCCTAAATTACACTTATATGGAAATTTCTTTTACATTTTGTATCAGAAAAAGCTCTAAAATTGTGTTTAATTACCGTATACAAGATCTTCACTAGAAATAAAGACATATCCATTCTGGATGAATCTCACATAACTGCTAAACCCTAAGAAACAGGCAACACTTACAACACAAAAAATATAGATCTCATTAATACGCACACTGTATGCTATATAAATATTTTCTAGAGTTAGCCGTGTCTAAGATATTAAATTTTATCAAATGGGAATTCATCTTCCATTTAGTTTCGTTTACTCCTGGTCCTGCAAGTAGACCCGCACTTAAATTGTGCACATAATAGCCAGCTATTAAAAGAATTGGCTTTGTATACGCTTCACAAACTCCTGTATGTGAAAAGTAGCTAAAACCAATAACAACGAATATCTAAAGAATGCCTAAATCCACGAAAGAATGTATATTACATACATTGTGTTTTTCAATGAGATCTACATATTTTGTGCAGCTATTTTTTTTTCTATCTCTTAAATATGAAAAATCTAGCAGAATTCATCTACAGTAAAATATTTTCAGAGGCTGCCCATAAAATTCAAAATGTACATTTTAATTGGCATGTAAATATCTTTAACATACGTTATTTTAATCAAAATCGTCAGGGTCATCTTTGAAAACCAAATTTTCGAAAACGTTTCCAAATAAAGGGTAGCTTGGGTTGGGGAATTTTTTCCTCAAAATCATTGTGTCGCATCCTTGGAACATACTTAACATATATACCAAGTTTGGTATTTTACTGACTTTTTGTTTTTGAGTTATCGTGTTCGCGGACATACTGACACACGCACACACTGACCCACTGTCACAAGGACACACACACACAGACCTTTTTTCTGCATTTTTTTGGATACAAGAGACCGTATAACATTTATTTCTGGTGAAATTTCGTAATCGAATTTTTGGATGGAATGCAATATGTTCTCTATACACTATGTACATAGTATGTGAGAGAAAATAAACATTGAACCATAACACCAAATAACCGAAGTAATAAAGGTTTTGTAAGTTAACAGAACAATTTAAAAGAAAAATATTTTTTATTAAATTACAAATAAAACTTTTGGCCCTTATAAGTTTGTTATTATGAAAAGTAAATCCAAAATGACAGAGTAAATTTTTAAAACCAACAGTAGAACTTCTATGTGTCGTAATATCAAAATCACAATTAATGTCACCGTCAATAACTTTATGATCAGGTCATTTAGTCATATATGTTAGAACACATCTAAATTAGATAAAAACACGTGTGTATCGCCATTAGGAATGAAATATAGATTAACATCAATAACTCAAATGCTATCAGTTATCAATGCACAAACTTTAAAACGTTCATCACAACTAACTCTTGGCATATATAAGCTTCTGCACGCAAATAGGAGTTATCCAGTGATTTTCGTGAGATCTTATGTGTTAAAACACACTATTATAAATTGGCAAATGCTATTGCATTATTTAAGCAGTGTTCACCCAGACAAATAAAATAATCTTTGTCTGTCACAACGTCTTCTGAAATATTCTATTTTACCACTAATGTCCCTGAATATTTAAACAAAATCTGTGTTCCATTCACTTGAGTTTCTCTACTGCTCTGCAACAAATTATTGTTAAAACACTTATGTTTCTATTTACTTCATGCTAATCCAGAAAAATTAGCAGAAATAGTCTTATTACTTGCTTCCTTGTAAGCAGAAGCAAAATAAGGGGGTACCATAGGTGATAGCCAAAAGCTGGTTGCTATATGATTAAACTTCCTTTGTTTATATGGACAGGAGTTAACAAAGTCCTGTATAAGAAAAGTATAAGTTTTTCAAAGTTGAAACCAATAGCAAGGAAATCTCAAAAACGATCAACTCCATGAAAAAAATGTAAATGACTTAAATAATGTGCTTTATCGTGATCTACATTTTTGTAGTAAGTATTTGTTTATCTCTTACGGTTTACCAGTTATGCAAAATTCAATAAAACTCATCCAGAATAAAACGTCTTCAAAGGCTATTTCCAGAAAATTCAAGATATACATTTTATTAGTCATGTAAATATCTTAGGTATATGAGATTTTAATCAAAATCGTTAGAGCCATTTTTGAGAAAATTAAAAATTTCGATTTTTTTCTAGGGTAGTTACGGGTGGGTGGATGTTCTTGAAAATCTTCTTTTCTCATCTTTGGAAGATACTAAACTTAAATACCAAACTTGGTATTTAACGATGCTTTAATTTTTGAGCTATGATGTCCATGGGCAAACACACACCACACACACGGACGGACCTGTTTGCAAAAATTCTTTTTTTGGATTCAGGGGATCCAAAACATGTATTTATGGTGAAATCTCGTATCGAATTTTTGGGTTGGAGTACCATACCATCTCTATACACTATGTACATAGTACATATAGAGAAAATAAAGTAACCTAGATAAAAAATAAGATGCATAGTGAGAACATTACTCGAGTGACGATAATATAGCATCCAAGAACTTGTATAAAAAAAATGGTCCGGTTCCGATATGTGTGTCTGTATGTTTATGTGTATGTAAGTGTGCGTATGCTTATGTGAATGTCTATCTGTGTCTGTGGATAACATAAGTTAGAAACGTAAAGCTTGATTAAATATCAAGCTTGGTGTTTAATTTCAGTATATTTCAAGTTTACAACAGGAAGATTTTCAGGAAAATCCCCCACCCCAAACTACACTTCACATTCTTATTTAAATGGCTCAAACGATTTTTATTAAAATGCCGTATATTAAAGACATTTACAACGTAAATGAAAACCATTTATTTAATTTCTTGGGAATTGTCTCTGAAATCCTCTTTATTCTGGATGGATTTTGAATAACTGGTAAGATGTAGATAAAAATGTAGATCTCGTTAAAACACACAATTTATGACATATATAGTTTTTACTTTTTATAGCTCATATGTACAATGTTCACAGTAGCTAGAGAAGGTATTACATTCCACCCAAATATTCGATGTTGAGGTGTCACCGGAAATATTTTTTCAGGTCACCTGAGTGCAAAAAAAAAAAAAAAGTTCTTAGGAAAAGGTTCCTGTGTGTGCGCCTGTGGGCAGCCTAGCTCTATAGCTAAAAGACTGTCCTATTTAAGTTTAGTATAATCCAAGGATGCGACACGTAGATTTTCATGAAAATCCCCCATCTCAAACTCCCCTTTAAATGGAAACATTGTTGAAGAATTTTTTTTCTTCAGAAATGGCTATGATGATTTTGAAGAAAGTGCCGTATATTAAAGATATTTATATCACAAATAAAATGTATATCTTACATTTTCTGAGAATGGCCCTTGAAGACCTCTTCACTTTGCATCAATGTTGTTTATCTTTGCGTAACTGCTAAACCGTATGAAATAGGCAAAAGCTTATTGCACAAAAGTGTAGATGTCCTTAAAACACACAATTCATGTCATATAGATGTTTGTTGTAGAGTTTACCGTTTCCGAGTTATTCCGTGTTATTGCTTTCAATTATAAACTTTTCTCAAACGGTAAGTCATCCTTCTTTTGTCTGTCTTCTGTTTAGCTATTCCTGGCTAGCAATTCGATTGGTTCACATAACAACCGGCCTTTATAGAAATTTACTATTGCTTTAGTCTAATGCATCCCCTTGCCCCTCTTCTGCTTACTAAGAATAGGTTAATAACACCAATTCTACTATTGTTTTTCTCAATCAGCATGATGTTGATAAAAGAATATTTTGTAAGAAAAGCTCGATTGCGGAACAGCTTGACAAAGTCGTATGTATGGAACACATCATTTTTTTTTTTTTAGAATTAACATTTCCGATATGTTCTCTGTTATCTTTTTCAATTTTAAAATACTTAAAACTTTTCACAAACAGGAAGTCCAGGCTGTTCCGCATCTCTTTTGTTTTACTCCTAGCCATGGAAAGTAAACCAAACGTCAATGACAATCACATAACGACTTTAAAAGACTTACTATTGGTTTGCCTAATGTATCCCCATATGTGCCTTCTACTCACAGAGAAATAAGTAATAAGTCAATTTTGGTAATGTCTATATCAATTATCATGAAGTAGACATAAGGCCTTGGCGTTAGACCACTCGCCTCTCACACAGGTGGCTTGGGTTCGAACCAGGCGACCAAATGTGAGATATGTGGTGGAAAAAGCGTCGCAGGGCCCATTTACTTCCTCCGAGTTCTTCGGTTTCTACGACAATGGCATTCCAACAGCCTGTGCTCCATCTTCATTCCATGGATCATCACTGTCATTGTCTGTGCTGCCCTATGCTTATGCTTCTATTTACTTCATACTAATAAGCAGAAAAAGACTTATTACTTGCTTTCTTGTAAGTAGAAGCGAAATGAGGTAGTACCATAGGTTAAGATGATAGCCAAAAGCTGGTTGCTATATAACTGAAGTTCCTTTGTTTGTATGGACAGGAGTTAAGAAATTCCTGTATGAGAAAAGTATGTTTTTCAAAGGTAAAACGAAAAACCAGGAATATCTTAAAAATGATCAACTTCACGAAAAAAAATTATATGATATACATTGTGTGTTTTATCGTGAGCTCCATTTTCTGTATAGTAAGTTTTTCCCCATCTCTTGCGGTTTAACAGTTATGCACAATTCCGTAAAACTCATCCGGAATAAAGTAGCCTTCGGGAGCTATTCCCAGAAAATTCAAGATACACACTTTATTTGCCAGTAAATATCTTTAATACGATATTTTAATCAAAATCGTCACAGCCATTTTTAAGAAAATCAACATTCTTAAAACATTTTCCATGTAAAGGGTAGTTTGGAGTCGGGGGATTTTATTGAAAATCTTCGTGTCGCATCCTTAGAAGATACCAAACTTAAATATCAAGTTTGGGATTTAATGATCTTTTCGTTTTTGAGTTATGCTACCCACAGACACACACACATACACACAGACACACACACGGACATTTTTCTAGAAATTCTTTTTTTTTTGTATTCAGGGAGTCTCAAAGCATGTATTTCTTGGTATCGAATTATTGGGTGCAATGCAATACCTTCTCTATACACTATGTACATAGTTCGTATACAGAAAGTAAAAATGAAGTAGATACATGAATAATCCTTCATAAAAATATTTTGTTTGTAGAACCGATAGGTAAAGCCATGAGAAGTAACCTATCAGATTTATCTGAAATATATAATGCAAATTTAGTGTCATTTTATAGCTAAGTTATTTGAATTTTATGTCATATTTTCATAAATTTAAGGCTGCTAAACAGATAATTTTTCAGAACTTTTATGTAATCAAATTCCGAGCCTTAGTGCCCATCATCTGTGGTACCATATCCAATAAGACTACGTATCAAATGCTATAACATAAATAAAAAAGCTGGCGTGTTCCATTTACATGATTTCTCTTCATCTCTGTAACACATTATTGTTAAAAGCTTCAGTTTCTATCTACTTCATTCTAATTCAGATAAATATTAGCATAAATGCTTTCTTGTGAGCAGAAAGGATATAAGATAATACTCTAGGCTAAAATGTCATTAAAAAGCTGGTTGTTATGTGCATGAAATCCGTTTATATGCATTGTCAAGAGTTCACAAATACCCGTGAGTGAAAAATCTTTAATATTTTAAAACTGAAACAAATAACAAGCGATATCTCAAAAATGGGCAGCTATATGAAAAACAATTATATGGCATAATTTGTGTGTTCTACAGAGATATACATTTTTGTCTAACTCTTACAGTTAACTAGTTACGCAAAATTGAGCAAATATTATCCAGAATAAAGAGGTCTTCAGAGGCTATTCTCAGAAAATCCAGAAATTAATTTTATTTACTGTGTAAATTTCGGTATTTTAATCAAAATGGTTATAGCAATTTTTCAGAAAATCAAATTATTCGAAATTTTTTCCATGTAAAGGATAGTATGAGGTGGGATGATCTTTTTCAAAATATTCGTATCGCATCCTTGAAGGATACTAAACTTAAATACCAAGTTTGGTATTTTATCGTCTTTTCTTTCTTGAGTTATCGAGTTTACAGACACACGTACACACAGTACCTTCTCTGCACTATGTACAGAGTACGTGTAGAGAAAGTAATTAATGTTACATGCACATATACTTCTCTACCTATTTTGTAAAAAATTATGCTTGCAAATCCTCATTACTTAATTTCATTTGTACTGCTTGTGATAAAAGTTAGAAGATATTGAATTATTTCACAATTTTTACTTTCTCTAAACGTACTATGTATATAGTACGTTAGAGAAGCTCGTTAAAAGACACAATGTATGATGTATACATTTTTTTCGTCGAGTTGACCGTTTTTGAGATATTCCTTGTCATTATTTCAGCTTTAAAAAACGTATATTTTTCTCATACGGGAATTTGTCAACTGCTGTCCAAGCAAAGATACTTCAATCACATAAAAATTTGGCTATTAATTTGGTCTACAGTACTCCCTTATTTCGCTTCTGCTTACAAGGAAGTAAGGAAGCAAGTAATAATGCTATTTTTTCTGGATTAGAATTAAGTGAATGTAAGAATAGGCTTTTTAAAAATAATTTATTGTAGATAAGTAGAGAAAGTGATGTCAATGAAGCGCATCAGATTTTTGTAGTTTATCGTCTTTTTGGTAGTAAGTAATACAGGACAACGAGCGATAATCACTCGTAAATGAAGCCCGAGGACTATAGAGCTTAAAGTTACTCTACACTCATCTACTCAGGATAAGGGAAAACCTCGAAAAACACCTTATTCATGTAACTCACCTTAACCGAGATTCGAACTCGGGACCTCAAGATTCTGAGGCAGACAGGCTTCTCCCACACCACAATGGTGGGTTTGAATTTTGTTATAGAAAAAAATAATACGGTTACACAACAGACTTAAGCGATAGTAAAAACTTCTAAATGCCGTAAACTATGTAATGGCATTGAAATTCTTATTTTCATGATCATATTGTAAAAAGGGAATAAATTTTGAGCTAGCATTTGGTTTGTTAAGTATTAGCAAATGTATAACAATAACAAGGAGTATTCTAAAGTGGTTGTATCCACCTAAAACTACGTAAATCATAAATTGTGTGTTTTTAACGACATCTGCATTATTAGTTTAGGAAAATCTGTCTATATTATACGGTTACCATATAAGGAAAACTCTAATGTGTTTCATTCACATGCCTTTCTCTACATCTCTGCAAAAATTATTGTTAAAAAGCTTATGCTTCTATTTACTTCATTCTAATCGAAAAATAAAACTAGCAGAAAGAGTCTTGTTACTTGCTTACTTACAAGTAGGAGCAAAATAAGGGATTACCATAGGTTCAAGTGATAGTCAAAAGCCGGTTGCTTTGTGACTGAAGTTCCTTTGTTTGTATGGACAGAAGTTGACAAATTCCTGTATGAGAAAAGTATAATTTTTTCATAGCTGAAACCAAAAACAAGGAATATCTCAAACATAATCAACTCCACGAAAAAATTGTATATAACATAAATTGTGTGTTATAAAGTGCTCTACATTTGTTGAGTGTTAAGCTTTTGTCCAACTCCTACGGTTTAGTAGTTATGAAAAATTCATCCAGAATAAAGTATTTTTCAGAGGCTTTTCCTCTAAGTTTGATATTTTACCGGCTTTTCGTTTCCGATTATCGTGTTCACAGACACACGGACCTTTTTCTGAAAAACTTTTTTTTGATACATGGCACCTCGATATCGAATTTTTGGGTGGAGTGTAATGTCTTCTCTATAACTATGCACATAGTACGTGTAGAGAAAGTAAAAATTATTCGAAATGACGGGGAATTGTTATTCTGTGTCCAGAAAATTAAAGATATACATTTAATTTTTCATGGAAATATATTAATACAAGAAGTTTCAGTAAACATGTTAGGTTACATATTTTAGAATGTATACTACATACAAAATATTGCATATAATGTGTAGTTTGGGGTAAGAAATTTCCCTGAAAATCTTCGTATTGCACCCTTGGAAGATACTGAACATACATATCAAGTCTGCTGTTTAACTGACTTTTCGTTTTTAAGTTATTATTTTAAAACACAAATGCTACAGAACAGACATTCAGATTATTTTTAGTTCTAGGTTCTCGAAACATGTATTTCCGGTGAAATTTTGTGATCGAATTTTTGGATGGAGTATACTGCCTCCTCTTTTTGCTATGTACATTGAATATAGTATTGAACGTAAGAAATAACTGTTTTCTACAGGCCCAGGTGTGCAATACTAATATAGGCGAACTTGATTTAAAAAGCTTATGTGGTCCATTCACAAGACATTCTCTACATCTCTGCAACAAATTATTGTTAAAAAGCTTATACTTCTATTTACTTCATGCTAATCAGAAAAAACAATAGCAGAAATAGTCTTATTACTTGCTTCCTTATAAGTAGAAGCAAGATAAGGGAGTACCATAGGTCTAAGTGATAGTCAAAAGCTGGTAGCTATGTGAATGGAGTTCCTTTGTTTGTATGGACAGAAGTTGACAAATTCCTATTTGAGAAAAGTATAAGTTTTTCATAGCTGAACACAAAACCAAGGAATATGCCAAAAACGATCAACTTTACGAAAAAATTGCATATAACATAAATTTGGTGTTTTAATGTGCTCTACATTTTTTGTATGTTACGCTTTAGCAGTTATGCAAAATTCCGTGAAATTCATCCAGAATAAGGTAGTCTTCAGAGATTATTCCCAGAAAATTCAAGATATACATTTTATTTCAGGTAAATATCTTTAATATACGGTATTTTAATCAAAATCATTAGAGCCATTTTTAAGAAAATTAAAATTTCGAAAAATGTTGCATATAAAGGGTAGTTGGGGGGGGTTCTCTTGAAAATCTTCGTGTCGCACCCTTTGAAGATACTAAACTTAAATACCAAAGTTTGGTATTCAATGGTATTTACGTTTATGAGCTATGCTGTCCACAGACACTCGCACACACACGGACCTTTTTCCAAAAATGCTTTTTCTGGATTCAGCAACATGTATTTCCGGTGAAATCTCCGTATCGAAATTTTGGGTGCACCTTCTCTATACACTATGTACGTAGTGCGTGTAGAGAAAGTAAAAATGATCATTGCTCTATATGATTTAAGGTAGGCGGGGGTTAATAGGAGGAATAATGAAACTATTGTTACAAGGCCCATATTCTTGGTGTTTCTTCTTTCGCAGCAAACTTAATAGTGTGCGGTAATTATAACGCATGCGGTTGACAGTTGTACAGAGTTTCAGCCAACTGCCACCTATAGCGCCACTGCAAGGCGAACACAAATGGCCACGCGTTTGGAAAATTGGTCTCGCGAAGAAATCCGCTCAGTTATTCCATTTATGTGTGGTGAAACATGTAAACGCAGCAGACATTCACCAATAGCTGGTAGAGCTGTTGGAAAGACTGTAATGTCATGTTGCAGAATGGTGTCGAAAGCTTCCGGCCGTTAGAGGAAACGTATCTTCGAATATCGCAGGGCCGACCCAGCACGGCATCCTCAGGTTTTAACTCAGCTCGCGTGGATAAGCTGATTCAAGCCAAGAGGAAGATTATGTTACGACATGTGGCTGTAGAAATGGGAATGTCTTTGGAAGCATACATCACAGTCTGTCTCTAGCTATCCAACTCCTGTCCTACACAAGGCTTTTGTGAAAAACAATTAAAACCAATACCAAATGACCGTAATAGTTGGCTATACTATGAATCCTGGATCTAAGTACTTACAACATTGTAAGTCGCCATTGGGGTTGTCATCTCAAAATAATTTGAGAGCACCTTGTGGTTTACCGGGAAAGATGCGGGTCAGTTGAAAAATTCAATGCTATGCCGGCATGTTGCCATGGTAGGTCAGTGGGAGAGCAACCGGCTAGAGATCGGGAGATCCGTGGTTCAAATCCCGGCTATGGCATTGAATTTTTCAGTCTGTCTCTACCCATTCAGCTCCTGTCCCACACAGGGCTTGTGTGAAAAACAATTAAAACCAATACATCTGATTGTTCACGACATTCTCAGTAGCGCAAAGCTTGTTCCCGATGATTCCACGAAATCTGTCCAACCAATGCAAGAAGAAGCGCATGGGGCAAGTCTGCAACTTTGCAACGGTTCTCCATGGATCGGAACAGTTTTCTGTTCGCGCGTGACGAAACATGGATCCACCAAAACACTCCCAGCAATAAACTGTCGTCAATTGAGTGCAAACACTCCTCTTCTTCAAAGAAAAAGAAGTTTAAGATGGCACCATCTACCGGGAAGGTAATGGTCACAGTATTTTGAGAAAACCCGGGTGTCAAACTTGTGAAGTTTTTGGAATGAAGGCGCGCACCGCTGGTCGATAATGTGAGACCATGACAATATTACATGAAACAATCAGGAGGAGTAACACGCTCCTTCATGACAACGCGCAACCTCATACAAACCACAAGTTTTGACTACTCTTCCAACAGCCCGGATCTCGCTCTAAGCGACTTTTCCTCACTGGAAGGAACACCTAGGAGACCAACAACTCACTTCCGATGATGAGTCGCAACACTTAAAAACGTGGCTGAACACAAGAAAGGGATTTTTACCAGCAGAGAATATTCACTCATCCCATGAAGCAACAAGTGTCTCAACCAACATGGAGACTATGTAGAAGAATAACCTAATGTAGTATGTACTATCACATAGATGTGTTGGATGTGCGAAATAAAATATACTCATTTCACCGCAGGCTTTGAAACCCTGGTTTCTGACCATCCCTAGTGATAGGAACTTCTTAAAAGGTTTTCATGTATTATTAGTTTTACTCCCCATTTACATTTATACAATTATCACAAAGGTGTATCTCAGAAACGAGTTTAAAGCATTTCTTTTATTTGCTTAAGTAATATTTACAGCTGCTGTCTACATCTTTAATACTGCATATTGTTTGTAGTTAGTTTTAAACTTTTAATTCACTTATCTCCGGGATTTATCGGTTGGGTAAACAAATGGTGCAAGAATGTCAAGAAATAAGGCTTTTAAATTTGCATTTTCGTGTCAGATTTGAATTCATCACTGAAAGAAATATAGGTTTGTTAGAAGGAAACAGTTTATCAGAGATGAAGAGTAAATTAAACACAGGATGGGAAAATGAAATGCGGTATAAACATGTATAGAGTATGAGCCAATTTGTTATTTTCTCTACTTAATGCATCGTATGTAGTGAAATAAGGCATTGCAGTCCATCCAAAATTGGATACAGAGATTTCACCAGAAATACACAGTATGGGTTCCTGTATAAAAACCCCAGAAGTTTCAGAAAAAGGTCTTTGTGTGTATATGTGTATTTTGGTAGTGTTTTACGCCCGATTTTATTTCATATGACACCTCAGGCGATGACACAGGTGATACGGAGCACCGGTGGAATGCGATGGTGGGGGCAACCGAAGAACCCGGAGAAAACCCTTCCCTGCACCGCTTTGTCTATCACAAATCTCACAGACGGTTGCTTGGGATCGAACCTGGGCCAATTAGGTGAGAGGCGAGTGATGTAACCACTTGGCCATGGCGGGACCATCGCTCAAAAACAAAAAGTCGTATTTGTAATAAAACTTGGTATTGAACTTTAATATCTTCACGAGATTGCGATACGAAGTGTAAGAGGACCAAATTATTATTTATTATTATAATTACTCAATTATAAAATCTTTTCCCTTGCATCACCCAATTTTTATTTTAATTTGTAATTCCAAAGAGTGTTGTCTATATTCAGATTGTTTTCCTCTAATATTTATATCACGAGTCGTGTTTTAACTTTTTCACTATGCTGTATTTTATTTGGATCAACCCCTTAGCGAATTATGGGTTAAGATATTTTATTATAATCCACATTTTTGTCCGTTATCCAGCTTCTTGATGTTCTACGTTATTTGTAATTTGTTTTGTAACATTTAATGTAATAACAAAGTATTTTGTTATATGGATCCAAAATACTGACAGTAGTCAACAAGCTAAAAGGCTATTAACAGCAGAAATGAATCTTTAGAGGAGATCAACAAGAATTTCAAGAGGGAATAGAATCAAGAATAATACAATCAGACAAATTTTCAGGTTAAGAAGAACACGCAGAAGAAAATAAGTCTGATTCTGTCCTTTGTTCGTCTTTCTTTATTGGTTGTTCGAATTTAGGCGGCAAACCATGACGGGGAGCAAATTTCGCATATGTCACGCAGAATTGCAACCGTGGGAGGAGTCAAACGCAACGTCCAATTAGAAGAAGCGCAGACTAACGCGGGATACGGTCTCTGTTGCTCCACTTTTCAGAGGGAACTTACTTGCGGCCATTTTCGCAAACTAGCTGTGTGCACAATGACTTCAGCAATTGAAGAGAAGACCATTGAATACAAACTTGGTATCTTTCAAGGATGCAGCAAGAAGATTTCCAACAAAATCCCACCATCTCCAACTACCCTTTACATGGAACTTTGTTCGAAAATTTTGATTTTCTCAAAAATGGCTCTGACATAAAATACCACATATTAAACCAATTTCTATCAAAATTAAAATATATATCTTGAATTCTCTGGGAATAGTTTCTGAAGACCTGTTTATTCTGGATGAATTTTGCTGAATTTTGCATAATTAGTAAACCGCAAGAGAGGCAAAAGCTTGTGAGATGTAGATCTCCTTAAAATACGGAATTTATGTCATATACATTTTTTTTTTTTCATGGAGTTTACCGTTTTCAAGATATGACATGTTATTAGATTCAATTATACATTTCTCGGACAGGTAGTGTCCGTTTTCCTTTTGTTCTACTCCTAGCCAAGCAAAGAAGCTATTTGACTGCCTCCGTGGTCGAGGCAACAAGCTGACTTGTCACCCGAGGGTCCCAGGTTCGATTCCCGGCTGGGGCGGGGAATTTTTCTTTAGCCAGAACTATTCCCTATCTCCCACAGAGTCTGGAAGTTTTTATGTGAGTGTGAATGTGTACGTGTTTGAGTAAAGCTAAATGATTTAAAGTAACGTAAAAGTACCTACAGACAGCGAGTTGTTTCAAGTGGAAAGCCCGCAATATGGCCTTAGATGTTAAAGGGAATAAAAAAAAGCGATTTAAAATGACAATCGCATAACGACAGCTTTTAAAACATTTGAGTATCAGTTTAGTATAGCACATCCCTATATTTCTCTTTTACTTTCAAGGAACTTAGTAATAAGAACACTCTGCTAATGTTTGTCTCGATTAGCATGATGTAGAAAGAAGATCTTTTGTAAGAAGTTTGTTTGTAGAGCAGCTAGATAAAATCATATGAGCGTAACACACTAGAATTAATTCAAAAGCTTCTCGGGCTTCTAGCCAGGTAAAAACTTGCTTGACACCAACGTTTCGAAGAAGTGCATCTTCCTCGTCTTCAGGGTCAGTTCACCCTGAAGACGAGGAAGATGCACTTCTTCGAAACGTTGGTGTCAAGCAAGTTTTTACCTGGCTAAAAGCCCGAGAAGATTTTGAATTAATACGTCGCCAGGAAAGCTTCAGTTCTTATTTTACACTAGTTAACCATTTTTGAGATGTTCCTTATTATTGCTTTCAATTTTTAAAACTTTTCACATATGATTATTTTCAACTCTTGACAATGCAATGAAACGGATTTAAACCACGTGACAAACAGTTTTTAAAAGATTTGACTATCCCTTTAGTGTAATATAGTACCTAATTTCCGTCTACTTACTGTTTATTAAGCTTAAGTTGAACTAGATGGAATATTAAGATTTTTAACAATACATTTTTACCGTGAAGTAGACAAAGTCGTATACATGGAACACATCAGATTTTTGTTTATTATTTTTCCCATTGATGAGTAATCAGCTCCATAGCTACCAACTGTGTATCCCCGTGCTTAGTTTTACATTAACCTGTCCCTCGTATTTAGAAAGGAAAAAAAAAAACAAAATAAAAACAAAAAACGATCTGTTACACTAATGGATTTTCCGCAGACTTCATTAATGTGCATTATAGTGAGAGGTGTTCTCAACTGATATTGCTTTGCAGAACATATGTAAAAACCTGATGTGTTCCATTCACATGACTTTCTCTACATGTCTGAAACAAATTATTTTTAAAAACCTTATGCTTCTATTTACTTCATGCTAATCGAGAAAAATTAGCCGAAATAGTATTATTACTTGCTTCCTTGTAAGCAGAAGCAAAATAAGGGTGTACCAAAGTTTATCGTGATTGTCAAAATCTGGTTGCTATGTGACTGAAGTTCCTTTGTTTGTATGGACTTTGTTTGTTGAGAAATTTCTGTATCAGAAAAGTATAAGTATTTAATAGAAGAAACCGAGTACAAGAAATATCTCAAAAACGATCAACTCCAAGAAAAAATGTATACAACATAAATGTTGGTTTTAAGAGCTATATATTTAATGTTAAGTAAGTTTTGGTCATCTTTTACGGTTTAGCAGCTACGCAACATTCCGTAAAATTCATTCAGAATAAAGATTCTTTACAAGTAATTCCACAAAATTCAAGATTAGCATTTCTTTGTCAAGTAAATAACTTTACTATATGATATTTTAATCAAAATCGTTAGAGCCATTTTTAGAGAAAATAAAATGTTCAGACATTTTCCAAATGAGGGTAGTTGGGGATGGGTGCAGTTTTTTGAAAATCTTAGTTTAGCATCCTTGGAAGATACAGCACTTAAATATCAAGTTTGGTATTTAACGGACTTTTCGTTTTTGACCTATGCTGTTCACAGACACACACACGCACTCGCGGACCTTTTTCTAAATTTTTGTAATAAAAGGGACCCTAAAACATATATTTCCGGTGAAATATTGGTATTCTATTTTTGAGTGGAGTGCAGTGTATACTCTGTACACTATGTAGGGAAGGTAAAAGTCCGATGTGTTCCATTTAAATGACTTTCTGCACATCTCTGTAACAAATTAGTGTTAATAAGCTTATTCTTCTATCTACTTCATATAAATCCAGATATACTTCAGCAAAACTTGTCCCTATTACTATGTTCCTAGTAAGTGGAAGGGGGGGGGATCCATTCACATGATTCCCTCTAGCTATTCGGTAAACAAACCTTTTATTCAAAAGATTAATCTCTTATCTACGTCATGCTAATCAAGATAAACATAAGCAGAATTAGTCTTATTACTAGCTTCCTTATAAGTAGAGGGAAAATAAGAAAACTCACAGACTAAAGCGATAGCCAAGTCTTTTAAAATCCAATCGCAATGTGAAACAATTGAAATTCCAAACTCTATGCTTACCAGGAGTAAACAAACGAGAAACAAGAAGAAAAATATCTTCCCGTATGAGAAGGGTTTAAGTGACTAAAATTGAAACCAATAATTCAGAATATCTTGAAAACGGTTACCTCTGCAAAAAATGCATATCAAATAAATTGTGTGTGTTAATAAGATCTACATCTTTTGTGTAGTAAAATTCTGTATGCCCGTTGGTAGGCCAAAGTTCCTTGTGAGCTGCCGTTTTATGGAGTTATTATGTAAGTTTTTGTATATCTCTTATCTTTAGCCATTTATACAAAAGTCATCCAGAATAAAGAGCTTTTCAGAGACTATTACTATAAAATTCAAGTTATAAATTTCGATTGTCATAAAAATATCCTAAACATAAGGTATTTTAACCAAAATCGTTAGAGCCATTTTTGAGAAAATCAAAAATTTCGAAAAAAGTTCCATGTAAGGGTTACTACGCAATTACACGTACCAGAATTCCATTCACATGACTTTCTCTAAATCTCTCTAACAAATTATTGTTAAAAAGTTTATTCTTCTATCTACTTTTAGATAATCAAAATAAAAATTAGCAGAAATTATCACTTGTTTCCTTGTCAATAGAGGAGAAATAATGGAATACATTAGACTAAAGCAAATCTTTTAAAAGCTGGTAGCCATGTGGTTGAAATCAGATTCTTTGCATGGCCAGGAGTTTAAAAATTCTCATACGAGAAAAGTATAAGTGTGTTAAAACTGAAACCGATAACAAGTAATATCTCGGAAATAGTGAACTCCACGAAAAACATGTATATTACATAAATTGTGTGTTTTAACGAGATCCATATATTTGTGCAGTTCGTTTTGTCTATCTCTTGCGGTTTACCAGGTATGCAAAGTTCGGCAAAATTGATCCCGAATAAACAAGTCATCAAAGGCTATTCCCAGCAAATAAAAGAAATGCATTTTATTTGTCATGTTTATATCCTTAATATACGGTATTTTAATTAAAATATTTATAGTCTTTTATGAAAAAGTTAACATTTTTTTAAGTTTGTCCTATGTAAAGTGTAATTTGGGGTTGGAGGATTTTTCTCAAGATATTAAACTTAGACACACGGACACAAACACACACAGCACCTTTTTCTACTTTTTTTTCGTTACTGGGGACCTAAAAGTTACATTTCTGGTTAAATCACGGTATCGAATTTTTCGGTGGAGTGCAATACTTTCTCTACCTACAGAGGATGTCCTAGAAGAACCCGACCTGACGTATAGATAGCGATTGTTATTCCAAACAACATCTAAGTTAAAAGAAAGTTTAAATTTGACGATTTTACAATGTGTAGCATTTGTTCGGCTGCCATCCATCATTAATGTATGTTCTCAGCAAATTTGTAAAATAGATAAAACTGGTCATCGTTATGTGACACAATATTTCATTTGAAAGGTCTTGGTCCAACTAATATTAAAACTGGGGTAGATTCAACTTTGGGGGAGTCTGCTCCTTTGTTTACAACAGTGAAAAAAGTAGACGCGTACGGCCGTGCAGAGTTTAAGCACCGTACGAGCTGCCAAGACGAACATCGCAGTGATCAATCAAATGAGATTACCAGTCCAGAAATTATAAATAAAATCCACAAAATGATATTGGATGACCGTCGACTGAAAGTGCGCGAGTATTTCAAAACGTTCGGTACATCGCATACCTACTGACTAAAAATTTGAATATGAGAAAGTTGTGTGCAAGGTGGATGTCGTGTTTGCTCACAATAGAACTAAAACAGCGTCGTGAGGATATTTCAGTCGAGCGTTTGGCAATGTTTCACTGCAATAAATCCGAGGTTTTGCGTCAATTCATTACAATGAATGAAACCTGGGTCCATCATTTCACACCTGAGAGGAAGGAACAATCAAAACAGTGGATTGGAGGAGAGAATCGATTTCAAAGAAGGCAAGAAAGTTCCATCTGCAGCCAAGATCATGGCGTGAGTTTTCTGGGACGCACGCAGAATAATTTTCATTGGCTATTTCAAAAAAGGAAAAGTAATCAATGACGAACATTATGCAAACTTGTTACAGTGTTTGAGTGATGAAATCGAGCAAAAACGCAAAAACGAAAATTTTGTTTCATCAAGACAATGTCCCAGCTCACACATCCATTATCATCATGACCAAAATTAATGAGTTAAAGTTTGAATTGCTTCCTCGTGCACCCTTATGGCCAGATTTAGTACGCTCTGATTATTTTATGTTTCCAAACTTGAAGAAATGGCTTGGTGGTGGAAGATTTGCCATCAATGAAGAGGTGGAGTCTGCAGTTGATGGCTATTTTGCAGACCTCGAAATTTCTCACTATAAACAGGGTATCGAAGCTATTGAACATCGACTGGAAAAGTATATCGAGCTGAAAGTAGACTATATAGAGAAATAAAGATGCTTTTCCCACAACATTTTGGGTTTTCTTATTAGGTCGCGTAATATTGCGGGAGCCCTCGTACGTACTAAGGACGTTTTCCATTAAAATGACTTTCTCCACATCTCTTTAAAACTTTCTAGTTAAAAACCTTATTCTTCCATCTACTTTATATTAATTGAGATAAAAATTAGCAGAAATTATGTTTATTAGTTGCTTTCTTGTTAGTAGAAGGGAAATAAGGGAAGACACCAGATTAAAGCAATAATCAAACCTCTTAAATGCTGATTGCCATGTGTTGGAAATCAGAATCTTCGCATGGCCAGGAGTTTACAAATTCTAATATGAGACAAGTTTAACTGTGTTAAAACTGAAAGGAATATCTCGGCAAAATTCATCCAGAATAAAGAAGTTATCAGATGTTATTTCCATAAAATTCAAGATATGCAGTTTTATTTGTCATATATATATTTTAATGCAAATCATTAGGGCCTTTTACGAAAATGCTATTTTTTTTTCAAATTTGTACCACTTAAAAGGTAGTTTTGGGCTAGAGGATATTTCTCAGTATATTAAACTTGGATACCATTTTGGTGTTTGGCCTACTTTTCGTTTTTGAGTTTAAAGACACATGTGCTCTTAAACATAAACACATACAGTACCTTTTTCAAACTTTTGTCGATGCTGGGGACCACAAAAGTTGCATTTCTTGTGAAATCTCGTTATAGAATGTTTCGGTGGAGTTTAAAACCTTCTCTAGCTATGTACCAACTACTGTGTAGAGAAAGTAAAATTTACGTAAGCTTTACGGAAAATGCTATTACATTTTATGAGCCAAGAAACAGAAATCTAAAGCTGCAAGGTTTGATGTTTCGAACAGTTGCCTGTGCTTATCGGACAACTGTCCTTTCTTAGTCGAGAAGAGAACGCGAGCACTTATCGGCCTAGTGGTAGCGAGCGGAGTTGCTACCGGAAATGAATATTTGTTCAGGAGCTTCAATACCGGAAACTGTTATAACATGCTAGCTGTTGTGTTTTAGTGGACCATTAGCAAAACACTTCTCTCTAGAATGTGATCGTTATTTTACATTAAACAGTGTGTTACACGGTTTTAATGCATTATGGTTATTGAATCTTGCATCATATGTATGCACTAGATAACGAAATTCATCCGCCCTTGTAGCGTTTTGGTATTGATTCCCTTATATGCAAGTGGTCTAGAGTTCAAATCGCAGAACAGTTGAGTTACACGGAAAGGTTTTTTTCGGTATTTTTTACTTTCTCTACACGCAGTATGTACACTGTATAGAGAAGGTATTGCACTCCACCCAAAAATTCGATACCGAGATTTCACCGGAAATATAAGTTGAGGTTCCCCTATATCAAAAGTTCTGATGTTTTACATTCCTATGACTTTCTCTAGCTGTTCTATAAACTTCATACATAAGATTCTTCCTCTCGCTGCACCTTGCTAATCGTGGTTCTTATTAGCACAATGTTCTTATTATTTAGTTCCGTATAAGTAGGAAGAAAATAAGGGAATACTCACAGCTAAACCAATAGTCAAATGTTTTAAAAGCTGTCGTTATGCGATTGTCATTACAAATCGCTTCTTTTCTTGGCCAGGAGTAGAACAAAAGAAAAACGGACACTCCCGTCTGAGAAAAGTATAAGTATTTCACAACTGAAAGTGTTCCATGTAAGGGGTAGTTTGGGGGGGGGGAGATTTTTCTCAAAATCTTCGTGTCGCTTCCCTGGAAAATACTAAACTTAAATACTAAGTTTGGTATTTTAGCTACTTTCGTTTTTGAGTTATCGTGTTCACAGACACACGACACACTGACACACACAGACCTTTTTCTGAAAATGTTTTTTTTTGGGATACAGGGGGTCGTAAAACATATATTTCCGTTGAAATCCCGGTATGGAATTTTTGGGCGGAATACAATACTTCTCTATCCCTATGTACATTGCACATGTGGGGCTAGAGAAAGTAAAAAAGCATTTTCAGAAAAAGTTCGCTGTGTCCGTGTGTCTGTGAACACGATAACTCAAAAACGAATATTTTGTAAAATAACAAAGTTATATTTAAGTTAAGTATCTTCCATATAATATATATATTATGGTAGTTTAATGAAAATATTTTGAGTACATTTTGAGAAAATCAAAGGTTTCAAAACTTGCTCTATGAAAATAGTAGTTTGCGATATAGAATTTTCTTGTAAATCTTAGTGTTGTATCTTGGAAGAGTTCTAGTTTAAACACAAACATACAATGTGTTTTAAATAACTTTATTTATTTTTTCCTAAATATACGTTATTAATGGCTCCAATCATAAGAGTATTCTTTGTTGTTTTAAAGACATTTCTATAAGCACTCATTTCTTGTTATTCGATGTAAAAGGAAAATTTTAAGGTTCATGAATAGCATGCAGGTTTTAAGCATTTGTATCTATAATGAAATGTATAAGGTGGATAGTTCTGCAATGATTATTTATGTTATAGTAGATAGGAAAATTAATTTTCCTAAGTACAGCTGGTTTACAAATTCATAAACGATACAGCCTAAAGGTAACGTGGTTGTAACACATTAGAATTTATTTTTTGCTTTGTTGCAATTTAATATACTTAAAAATATGCATCCAGGGTGAAATTCTAAGATAGATTTTTTTGTAATAATTCAAGTATTGGTTACAGAAAGGATAAATGCTGTCTGCATCTTCGTCATTTAAATACACCTTGTTAATTCCTAAGCTAAAAATCTGATGTGTTGCACTCACATGACTCTCACAAGCTCTTCTACAAACTTCTCACATAACATTATTCTTCTTTCTGCACCTTGCTAATCAAGATAATCATTAGCAGAATGTTCTTACTACATAGTTCCTTACAAGTAGAGAGAAAATAAGGGAACACACTAGCTAAACCGATATTCAAATGTTTTAAAAGCTGTCGTTAATCGATTGCCATTAGAAATCGCTTCTTTGCTTGTCCAGGAGTAAAACAAAATAAAAACGGACACTCCCTGTCTGAGAAAAAGTGTAAGTACTCACAACTGAAACAAAAAACAATATCTCCACAACAAAAATGTAAAGGACATAAATTGTGTGTTTTGATCAGATCAACATTTTCTCTGCAGTAAGTTTTTGTCTTTCTCTTACCGGTTAACATTTAAGCAAAAGTTAGCAAAATTCATCCATAATTAAGAGATCTTCAGAGGCTGTTCCCAGAAAATTCAAGATATATATTTTATTTGGTATGTAAATATATTTAATATACGGGATTTTAATGAAAATCGTTAGAGCCATTTTTTAGAAAATAAATATTTTTGAACATTTTTCCATGTAAAGGGTAGTTGGTGTTGGGGGGTTTTCTTGAAAATCTTCGTGTCGCATCCTTGGAAGTTACCAAACCTTAATACCAATTTTAGTATTTAACGGTCTTTTCGTTTTTTAGCTATTCTGTCCACAGACACAGACAGACCGACACACACACATACACACAGAACCTTTTTCTGAAAATGGTTTTATTGGATTCAGGGAGTCCTAAAACATGTATTTCCGGAGAAATCTCTGTATCAAATTTTTGGGTGGAATAAAATACTTTCTCTATACACTATGTACATAGTACGTATAGAGAAAGTAAAAATATAGCAACATAATAAAGTGGGTTACTGTTCGAAATGTTAAATATTCTAACTAAACATTGAATACATCAATTTACTGATAAAATCAAAAGAAGATTTGAAAGAAGTGGGTTTACTAATTAAAGTTTTGCGTCTGACATGAATGAATCCAGAATAGAACAAGCGCCGGATATTGCGGCAACTACTCTGTCTTTGCTATACGGCGGGTAGTATCTCAGTTTTGGTGTAGGCGGATACGAAAGGGAAAGGGAGAAAAACGCTTATATAAAAGACATTTGGCGTTACATCACATGACTTTCTCTAGCTGCTATACAAACAAACTTCTTACAAAAGATCATTCTTCTTTCTACACAAAGCTAATCCGGATAAACATAGCAAAATGTTTTTATTACTTAGTTCCTTATAGATAGAAGGCAACTAAAGGAATTCGTTAATCAAATGTTTTAAAAGCTAACATGCGATTGTCATTGCAAATTGGCTCTTACTTCGCCAGGAGTAGAACCAATGAAAAACGAACACTTCCTGCCTGAGAACAGTATAATTACTTTACAACTGAAACTAATAACAAGGAATATCTCAAAAACGGTAAACTCCACAAAAAAATGCATATGACATAAATGGTGTATTTTAACGTGATCTACATTTTTGTGCATTAAGTTTTTGTCTATCTCTTACGGTTTACTAGTTATGCAAAATTCAGCAAAATTCAAATAGATAAAATAGGTCTTCGGAAGCTATTTTGAAAAAATTAATATATACATTTTATTTGTGATGGAAATGGCTTTAGTATGTGGTATTATAATCATAATCATTAAAGCCAATTTTAAGAGAAATAAAATTTGCTAAACATTTTTCATGTAACGGGTAATTTGTGTTGGGGAGATTTTCTTGAAAAGCTTCATGTTATATCCTTGGAATATACTAAGTTTGTATCTAACCGTCTGAGAATACTTTCTCTAATCTCTCTAACAATTATTGTTAAAAAGCTTATTTGTGTATCTACGTCATGCTAATAGTTAAAAGCCAACCACGGTTATGTGTCTGCCTCACATTCAAGGGTCGCGATTTCGAATATAGTTGAATTAACCGCATAAGGATTTTTTTTTTCTCCTGAGAGGATGAATGAGAGGACAAATGGACCCCGAGGTCATTTAAGCACCATTTCAGCAATTTTATTCATGGTCTGATATAACCAAGCTACAAAACAAAAACAAACAAACAGAAACAAAATGAAGAAGAAACAGAAAAAAATCAAATTTAACATATGTGTATCTCTTTAAAACACGCAATTTCTTTTAATATTTGGCTATTAGTCTGATTTTACGTATCCTTACTTTTACCTTATGGTGAAAAAAAAATTATAAGACCTAATTTTAACAAACATTTGTGAGCAAATAGAAAAAAATTTGTAATAATATAAATTACATTTTGAGCTTTAATAAAGTGTATATCTATCACATTCAACAGATCGTGAGTTCAAATTTTGCTTATGGTGAGCTACCCGGATAAGGCACTTCTCGGGATTATCCCTTACACTGAAAAGAGAATGTCCAGTAACTTTAAGCTCCATGGACTCCGAGATCATTTTTGCACCATTTCAGCAATTTAATTCATCGTCCTATATGGCTAATTAGGTTAAAGGACGTTGAGCTACAAAAATGTATTCTTTATCAATAGGCACGTGCAATAGTGTTTTTCCATATTCAAAATGCTCCACACGAGGCAAAGTTTTACTTTCCATACTTTGTGCATAGGTTGAGGAAGTATTGTATTTCATCCACAAATTTTGTATCAAGATTTTACTGGAAATAAATGTATGAGGGCCCCTGGATCCCAACAACATATTTTTGGAAAAAATGTCCATGTGGTTTACATGGAAGTATGATGTTTTAAGTTGAGTAAATGGCACCCAGTTTTCCAATTATTGCTACTGGTTTTGTGTTTATAACTAAATGCATGATACAGCTTATTTATGTTAAAGCTTATTCTAATTAAAAGGAAAAACCATATAAGCTTCGACAGAATACTTTACACAGGTAAGCTACAGCGAGCAGACAAAAGAATGCTAGTATAACGCATACGGTGTTTACCTTCTATACATGTGACCGCGCCGTGGTCGAGTGGTTACACCACTCACCTCTCACCTAGACGGCCGGGGCTTGATCATAAGTGACCGCATGTGAGATTTGTGGTGGACAAAGCGGCGCTGGGGCGGGTTTCCTCCGGGTGCTCCGGTTTACCCCGCCATCACATTTCACCGGAGCTCCATCATCATTCATGTATCACCAGTGTCACCGCCTATGGTGCCATAAGAGTTAAAGCTGGCGTTAAAACACTACAAAAAAAAAAAACGCTTTCTATACTTAGTAATAGTACTTTAAGAAAGTATTGCATTTCATCTAAAATTTTCATACCGAGATTACACCGGAAATATAGATTTTAGGTTCACCTGTATCCTAAAAAAAAGAATACCTTTTATAGCTTGCATGTGCATTGTACACAGTGGATAGATTATGTTATTGTATTCCACCCAAAAATTCGATGAAGAGAATTAACCCTGAGTCCCAAAAAAGAATTTGTAGAAAAAGTTCCTGTGACTTTGGGCAACATAGTTAAAAAACAAAAAGTCCGTTAAATATCAAACATAGTAATTAAGATCACTATTTATCTGGGATGCGACACAAACGATTTCAAGAAAATTCCTTCATCCCGACCACCCTTTACATGGCAAATTTTTGGAAAGTTTTAATTTTCTCAAAAATGACTCTAACGATTTTTATTATAATATTGTATACTAAGATATTTATATGAAAATAACATGCATATTTTGAATTTTCTGGGAGCAGCCAATGAAGACGTCTTAATACTGGATGAAAATTGCGAAATTTTGTACAACTGGTAAACCGCACTGCTCAAAAACTGTAGATCTATTTAAAACACTCAATTTACGAGATGTCATATACGTTTTTTCCGTGGAGTTTATCATTTATGAGATATTTTTACTTTCTTTACACATACTATGTACATAGTGTATAGAGAAGGTATTGTACTCCACCCAAAAAGTCCGTTAAATACCAAACATAGTAATTAAGCTCATTATCTTCCAGGAATGCGACACGAAGATTTTGAGACAAATCCCCCCACCCCAACTACCCTTTACATGTTTGATTTTCTTAAAATTGGCTCTAACAATTTAATTAAAATGCGTATGTTAAAGATATTTATCTGACAAATCTGAATTTTCTGGGAATAGCCTCTGAAGACTACTTTATTCTTGATGTATTTTACAGAATTTTGCATAATTGGTAAACCGCAAGAGATGCACAAAAACTTACCGCTTAGCAAATGTAGAGCACGTTAAAACACACAATTTATGTAGTATACATGTTTTCATGGAGTTGATCGTTTTTGAGATATTTCTTATTAATGGTTTCAGCTTTGACAAACTTATACTTTTCTCACACAGGAATCTGTCAACTCCTGTCCATACAAACAAAGCAACCTCAGTCAAATAGCAACCAGCTTTTGACTATCACTTTAACCTATTTTACTGTCTTATTTCGCTTCTACTTACAAGGAAGCAAGTAACAAGGCTATTTATGCTAATTTTTCTCGATTAGCATGAAGTAACTTGTTGGGACCCGTATAGAGTAAATCAAATTGATTCGTTAGAAAAGATCCAGAAAAGGGCTATAAAATTCATAAAAAGGGGTAAATATTTTGGGACTACAAACGCTGAGGAGATAAAATGGGATAAAAGTTAGGCGTGAGAAACAGAGGTTGTGCGCTTTGTTTAAAGCTTACGCTGGCTTAAACGCATGGGAGGATGTTACTGACAAACTGGAAAACCCAACTCACAATGCACGAAACGAGCATCCGTTCAAAATTAAGGGTAGAAGATACAGAACTGACGTGGGAAAGTTCTCCTTTGTAAATAGAACCATAAAAGATTGGAATGAATTGCCTGGAGCAGCCTTTCGGGGTTGTCCCCTGTCTCTGAAGAAATTTAGGAAAAATCTTGATATTTATGCTGGATAATTTTTGTAAATATTCCTTAAATGAAATGCTTGTGATTTTATATTGGTGTAAATACAAATGTTAAATTAGTTGGTGATTCTAATTATGAAGTTAATTAATCTGAATTGAGAGAAAAATTAATGTTTTCATATTTGTGTAAAGACTATTATATCTAGCTTACAAAGCCATAAACTGGCAGCTGTGATTTATTGTTCATATATCTTGTATACATATATAACTCTGCCTCCGGGTGATACCCACTTGCAGAGAAATAAATACATACATACATACATACATACATACATACATACATACATACATACATACATACATACATACATACATACATACATACATACATACATACATACATACATACATACATACATACATACATACATACATACATACATACATACATACATACATACATACACACATACATGCATACATACACGCATACATACACACACATACATACATACATACATACATACATACATACATACATACATACATACATACATACATACATACATACATACATACATATATACTTACACACATACATACATACATACTTACACACATACACACACATACACACATACACACATACATACATACATACATACATACATACATACATACATACATACATACATACATACATACATACATACATACATACATACATACATACATACATACATACATACATACATACATACATACATACATACATACATACATACATACATACATACATACATACATACAAGTAAATAGAAGTATTAGATTTTTAACAATAATTTGTTTGCAGAGATGTAGAGAAAGTCGTGTAAATGGAACACAGCAGATTTTTTGTCATTTGTTTCATCTTTTTGATTCCCGGTCACACAAAGAAACGTATTTCAATCCCTTACCAGCCACGTTTTAAAACATTTGACTATGGTTTAACTCAGTGTATTCCCTTATACCGCTTCTACTTATCAGAAACTAAGGAATAAGGCCGTTTTTGCTAATGTTTATATAGTAGATAGAAGAATAAGCTTATTAACAATTTTTTGCAACCGACGATCCGTGTGTATACAAGATTACTCAACAACGAAAAGTCAGTAAAATACCAAATTTGGTATTTATGGTATCTTTCAACGTTGCCAAACTAAGATTTTGAAAAAAGTCCCCTCAAATTAAACTACCTTTTACAAGGAAGAAAATTCGAAAGTTTTGATTTTCACAAAAATGGCTTTAACGTGCTTATTAAAATACGATACTTAAAAGATATTTACGTGCAAATAAAACGCGTGTCTTGAATTTGCGGGGAAAGACCTCTAAAGTGATCTTCATTCTGGATGATTTTTGCATAGCTGGAGAATGTAAGATAGACCAAAACTTACTACCAAACATATTAGATCTCGTTATTGGACACACTTTGTGTCATACATTTTTTCGTGGAATTGGCAATTTCACAGATATTCTTTGTTATTATTTTTACTTTTAAAATTCTTTTCTCAAACGGAATCTGGACATACAAAAATGGGTTTCAATTACATAGCAAACAGCTTTTAAAAGATTTGCCTATAACTTTAGCCTTGTTATTATTTCCCTTGTACTTTAAGGATGGGTCGTCCTCCGTGGTTTAGCGGTTGCCATGCTAGCTTTAAAAAGCCAAGATTGTAGATTCAAACTTGAAGGAGGGTGATGAACTTCTTCGTACGTAAAAGTCCTTAGTATGACTTCTTCGAAGGAATATTTATTTGTACCTTGAAATAAGCGGGTTCCTGGGCTATATTCCTATATTTCGCGTCCGCAAGTCCTACAGAGTCATCTGTGGGCAACAAGCTGATCCTTCGCCAACATGGCAGATAGCGGCGAAGTTTCAAACTATAAATTCAAATTCAATCACGGAAACATCGTAACCATGTCATATGCTCACTTAGGAGCTGCACGAAATACTCTCTGTCCAGCAGTGTTTTAACTAGTGGATTGGGGTGCCTTTCTAAGCATGTAGTGGTTTAGCAATTGCAAAAAAATAGTGTTTTCTTAGTATAAAGCAAACGAAAGGTAAAGGCGCGTAACAGAGTGGAAGAAGGAAGCACCTGCTGGTAATATTTGTGTGTTCACTGTGTACAACTGTGAGGATTATGTGCCTTTCGGTAAAGTCTTCCGACTCCGAGTTTTGCAACATTGCTGACTGTTATGCCTGTACGTGGCACTGGCGGTACGAGTTCAGCATACGTAAACCCCTCTCACAGCTTAAATATTACTTGAGCGACAAGCTACCCCAACCCTCTATCTATAACACCGCTGAACAAACAGTAACTAAGTTGCAAGGAACCAAGTAATAAGACAACTTCTACTAATATTTATCTCAATAAGTATGAAGTAGATAAAAGAATAAGCTTTTTAACAATAATTCGTTATAGAGATGTAGAGAAAGGATTGTGAACGGAACACATCAGTTCTTTATTTTAAATTTCTGGTAAATGTATAAGGCTTTTGTGCATAAAATACTCTGGCATCTGTGTCCTAACTTTGGAAACTACACATCTGTATACAGGGAGAGATTTATTTAGGGGTGTTCTTAATTCTTCATTGTGTTAATTTGTGGCTTTACTTGTACATATAAATATGTTAGCTTGAATGGAAGTTGAAAACCAAAATCCTCGAAATACCTTATAATCACTAGAGCGCGCAATGCATGGAATGGCGTAAACAGCGCTAGACAAGTTATAAAATGAATATCTAGTTTCACAAATATTTAATGGTAGTTTACGAAAACTCAACTCTCAGAATTTTTGTAGTAGAAGTACGTCGATGAATTTGAATTCCAGGATATCATATGATAAAGCAATCTCCTGGAATAGACTGGCGTAATAGTTAGTCATCTGGTTTAGTAGAAGCGAATTTTCTGCTGATAAAGAGTCACCTCGATTTCATTTTCAAACGTGAAGGTGGCGTAACTCGTCCGAGGAGACACTAAATGAAAATTGAGGTAAACATTAAAATTGGTTCTTCTTTGAAAGTAGAAAATAAAATGTTTTCCATTCACATGATATCCTCTAACTGTTCAGTAAACAATCATTGTATTCAAAATATTAATTTATTTCCTACATCATGCTAAACAAGATAAACATAACCAGAAATAATTTTATCACTAGGCTCCTTGTAAGTAGAAGGGAAATAAGAAAATTTACAGATAAAGCGATAGTCTCGTTCTTAAAAAGTTGGTCGCTATGTGAAATAATGGAAATTCCAATCTCTTTACTTGCCAGTAAACAAACGAGAAACAAACGATATCTTTCCGTTTGAGAAAAGTTTAAATGGCTTAAAATTGAAACCAATAGTCCTGAATATCTTGAAAATAATTAACTTTACAACCAAAAAAAGACACTATTGTGTGAAGAAAGTTCCGGGAATTTGCCAATAAAACACAAAAAATGAATTATTCATCCAATTTTATTTTATCTCCTTCAAAGTAGGCGCCTTCTGAAATTATACATTTATGCCAACGAATAATCCAATCATGAAAACATTTTTTGGAAGGCACTTTTAGGAATCGATGTCAATTGCCGCCGTGAATTTTCCTTTATGTCTTCTATCGACTGAAAACAGTTACATCGAAGTGGTAACTTGAGTTTTGGAAAGAAAAAGAAATCATCAGGAGCAAGATTAGGTGAATAGGGTGGCTGTTCGATGAAATTTGTTGAGTTTTTGGCCAGAAATTCGTTCACATTAATAGCTTTGTGAGCTGGTGCATTATCGTGTTGCAGAATCAATGAGTTGTCGTTCCACAAGTATGTCTTTTTCGCCGTATTTGTTCTCTCAAACGCCTCATAACGCTCAGATAATAGTCTTGATTTACCATCCGACCTTCTGGCAAGAACTCTGAGTGCAGGACACCGCGATAATCGAAAAAAAAAACTGTCAACATGACCTTCAGTTTTGATCAAGTTTGACGTGCCCTTTTAGGTCTCGGTTCAGTTGGAAGGCGCCTTTCGGAAGCTTGTTGGCTGATTTGAGTGTCAAACTCGTAAACCCACGTCTCATCACCAGTTACAGTACGTTTCATGAATGTGGGGTCGGAACTGGCTCGTTCTAGCATGTCTTCAGCAATCCTTACGCGATTGAGTTTTTGTAGAAAATTCAAGTCTTTCGGAACTAACCGAGCTGCAACGCGTGTCATGCGCAAACAATCGTACGAATTGATTCGTGAGACACAGAAAGTTCAGCGGCAATCTCTCTCAGAACAAAATGACAATTTGTTCACTTTAGCTGTTTAGTTCATCTGAAACCGTTGATGGCCGACCAGAGCGAGGCAAATCTTCCACCACATCTCGACCACTTTTGAATGCACTGTGCCACTCGTAAGCACATAAAGTCGATTCACCGTAAGTCCTCTGTAACATTTTCAGCGATTTGGCACACGAAATACCATTTGCAATGCAAAATTTGAGACAAATTCTTTGTTCAATATTTGTATCCATCGTAAAATCGCAAATCATCTTTGAGATGAAATAACAAAATGGCGTTCTGTAAACAAACTGCATGACAGATGACGATCAAACTCCGCGCGGATATAGAGGAAAGCTGTGTCAACTTAGCGAAAACAATAATTTTGAATCGCCTTTTAAACAGGATTTGTAAATGATCAATTCCCGGTACTTTCTTGACAGAATGTATATGACACAAATTCTGTTTTTTAATCAGAACTACATTTTTTGTATTGTAAAATTTTGTATATCCCTTACGAGTTGCTAGTTATAGAAAGTCATCCATAGTGAAGAGGTACTCATAGGTTATTCCCGGAAAATTCAAGTATACATTTCAATTGTCACATAAACATCTTATACATAAGGTACTTAATCAAAATCGTTAGAGCCATTTTAGAGAAAATCAACATATTCCAAAAATGTTCCATGTGGGGGGTGGGGGTGATGGGGGGATATTCTTGAAAATTCTCATGTCCCATCCCTGAAAAATACCAAACATTAATACCAAGGTTGGTAATTAACGGTCTTTTCGTTTTTAAGGCACGCTTTCCATAGGCACACACACGCACACGCGCAGGCTGTTTTCTAAAACTGCCGTTTTTGGATTTAGCGGACCCCAAAATATGTACTTTCGATGAAGTGTCGGTATCGAATTTTTGGGGGCATTACAATATCTTCTCTATACGCTGTTACATAGTACGTGTAGAGAAAGTCTGATGTCCTCCATTCACATGAACTTTTCTATGTGTTCCGCAAAGAACTATTCTTACAGAAGATTGTTCTTTTATCTAAATAATGATAATAAAGATAAACAATACCAGAACTGGGTTTTATATCCTTAATATTTGCAAGGAAATAAGTAAATACCTTGGCTAAAACCATAGTAAAATCTTTTAGAAACTGTCGCTATTTTATTGCCATTGAAATTCATTCCTTTTCCATGGCCAGAAGTAAAACAAAAGAGATAGGAAACTGACATCTTTCCATTTCAAAAAATAAAAGCGTTTTAAAATTTAAACCAATAAAAAAGAACCTCCGAAATGGTAAGGTTCAACGTGGATTATCGATTACATAAGAGGTTCCTCTAAATGAACTATAATACCACCAAATTCTTTTAAAGATCATAACTATTAATACTTTAATTTACAAGTTTTACAATAAAAATCTAACCCTAAATATATTTTAATCACTGTAGGTGTAATTTCATGAATATTTTTAAAAACTATATATAATATACATTGTATGTTTTAACCAGATCGACAAGCTTTTGTGTGTCTCTTACGCTTTACCAGCTATGCGAAAGTCTTTTAAACTGAAGAGGAATATTCCAAGGAAACTCAAGATATTTATTATGTCATAAGTAGGCCTTAAACATAAATTCATTTTATCCAGATTGATGCATTCGTTTTTAGGAAAATCAACATTTTCGAAAGCTTTCGAAGTATGGAGTGATCTGAGATAAAAATTTTCTGGCAATTTTAAATTCAAGTTTGTGTTTAAACAAGTGTTTGTTTTAAAAATATTAAGCGGTATTTTAATCAAAGTTGTTAAACATTTCTGAGAAAATAAATAATATAAAAATCTTCCATTAAAACGGCACTTTGGATTGGGAGGGATATCACTAAAATCTGTGTGTTGAATCCTTGGAGGATACCGAACTTATATACCAAGTTTGCAAATTAACCGGTTTTTGAGTTACGCTCTTATAGCACTCACTCGCTCATACGCAGCATTTTCACCTTTTTATTTTCTCTATCACGATCTATATACAGTGTACATACTATTTACAGAAGCTATTCGATGTCGAGATTTCACCGCAAATACGTATGTTCTAAAATTCCCCAAGTCCGAAAAAAGCATTTTTAAACTACTCTTCAGAGGATATTCCCAGAAAATTCAAGATATAGATTTTATTTGTCAGGTAAATATCTTAATAAAAATTGTTATAGCCATTTTTGGGAAATCATTTCCATGTAAAGGGTAGTTGGAGGAGGGGGGATTTGTCTCAAAATGTTCGTGTCGCATCCCTGGAAGATACTAAAACTTAAATACCAAGTTTGGTATTTTACCTACTTTTCGTTTTTGAGTTATCGTGTTCATAGACACACAGACACACGAATACACGGACACAGACACACACACACACACACACACACGCGCGCGCGTTTCATTGCAGTTGCTTGTAGTATGTACATCTTAATATACTGAGTAGCATATTTTTTCGTTTATCACTGAAAGGATTTGTAAATTATTAAATTAATAAATAAGTTTCCGTTTTTCATCATCCAATAGCTGGGTTTGTTATCTTCATTTTTAACTGTTGTGGAGATTGTTAAATAAAACAGAAATAATTTTATGATTTTAACAATGAATCTCCTTCTAAGACAGAAGACTACGACGCCAATGTTGCTAAATTTTATTACTGATACATGATAATCATTGTTCCTGCCGTTGGTTGTGAATTTATACACCTCAGACGAAAGCTCTTCACGTGGAATTATTATGCTCATTTACTAATTGGGCAGCCTCAGGGCAGAGGGAGTGCACCATCTCTTCAAGATAGGATAATTAGTAGCGGCTGAACAACGTTTTATTAAATACAATGGTTCTCTCGCGTACAACTTGGAAAAATTAATTTGATAAAAGTTTATATTTAAAACATGTCATCTTTTGCTCATTTGTTTTACCGTAATTGTTTCGGTTTTTACTTTCACAAATATGGATTTATCAGATTTGTTTTTGTTTATCATGCCACCATCAAATTAGACCCTTAGGCCAGGTTTTATAAATGAGGCATGTTGGTAATGTTATTTTCAATTCATTTCTCTTAGTAACATTCACATATACACGAACCCTCTGGGGCTAAATTTTGGGTGGTTTTAGGATCTCTGACTTATGGGTTCTTCTCGGATCACTAGGTGAATGCTGGAGACGGTTTATTCATTACATCTCAATTTTATTCTGTCACTCTGCTTCAAGATTGTACGTATCTGTGAGGACTGCCCTGGTGGCGCCCTCTCATGGAGGTGACTGCGCTTAGAAAATTCAGCTCTCAGAGGAGGGATGGTGTTTGAAATCGTCTGTAAAGTTACAGGCGTTTGGTTTGACCGAAGGTGCGGGCCGTTAGCGCTCCCAATGTCGAAATGAAGAGCTGCTTGGGAAGAAGAGAGACCTCCATGGTGGGTTCCTTCCGCGGTCCGGTTCCGGCGACCCGCGGCAATTCCTACACCTTATTCTTCTACTTTTTACTTTAATTTCTCTTCACGTATAGAGAAGATGCTGCATTCCACCCAAAAAATTTATACCGAGATTACACCGGAAATACATGTTTTGGGTTCCGATGAGTCCAAAAAAAGTGTTTTTATAAAAAGATCCGTGTGTGTGCCTGTGAAGAGCATAGTTCAAAAACGAAAAGTCAGTTAAATACCAAACTTGGTATTTAAATCATTATCTTCCAAGGATGCGACACAAAGATTTTCAAGAAAATTCCCCTAGTCCCAACTTACAATGGAACTTTACATGGAAAAATTTTCGAGCATTTTGATTTCCTCGAAAGTGGCTATAACGATTTTGATTAAAATATCGTACATTAAAGAAATTTACGTGACAAATAAAATGCATATTTTGGATTTTCTGGGAATAGCTTCTGAAGACTACGTTATTTTGGATACATTTTACGGAATTTTGCACAACTAGCAAACCGTAAGAAATAAGCAAAAATTTACTTAACAGAAAATAAAGAACTCATTAAGACACACAATTTAGGTTATATACATTTTTTTCGTGGAGTTCATCGTTTTTGAGATATTCCTTGTTACTGGTTTCAGCTTTAAAAAAACAAACCTACTTTTCTCATACGGGAATTTTTCGACTGCTGTACATAAAAACGAAGGAACTTCATATGTTTTTAGTGTATGCTACTCCCTTTTCTCTTCTGCTTGCATGGAAGCAAGTAATATGATTATTTATACTATCTTTTTTATCGATTATGACGAAGCAAAAAGAAGCATAAAACTTTTAAAAATAATTTGTTAGCCCGCCTGGATAGTGTAATGGTAGCACGTATGCTTCACGTACAACAGGTCGTGAGTTCGAATCTCGCTTAGGGTGAGTTACCCGGATTTCGAGTAGCTGTAAGCTCCATGGGCCCCGAGATCATTTGAGCATAATTGTACCACTTCCATTCATCGTCCAATATGACCAACCAGGTTAAAGAACGTTAAACTAAAAAAAAAAAAAAAAAAAAATTTCATGCAGAGATGTAAAGAAAGTCATGTGAATGGAACATATAATACTTCTACTTTTTTATGTTTAACGCGCTCTTTTGTTACAAATGTCACTGATGATACATGACATGGAGATGGAGCACCTGTGGGATGTAATGGCGGGGGAAACCGCCATGCGCCGCTTTGTCCACCACAAATCCCATATGCAGTCCTATCCTCCTGGAATCTGAAAAATGCAAATGGTGAACCCTTTTACTTTCTCTATACGCACTATGTACATAGTGTATAGAGAATGTATTGCAATTTATGTTATATAACTCTTTTCGTGGAGATGATCGTTTTTGAGATATTCCTTTTTCTTAGTTTCAGCTTTGAACTGCATACGTTTCTCATACAGGAATTTGTCAACTCCTATCCATACAAACAAATGAACATAAATCTCATAGCAACCAGATTTTGGCTTTCCCTTTAACCTATGGTACTCCCTTATTTCGCTTCTAATTACAATAAATCAAGAAATAAGACTATTTCTGCTAATTTTTCTCGATTAGCATGGAATAAATAAAAGATAAGCTTATCAACAATAATAATTTACAGAGATATAGTAAGTCATGTGAATGGAACACATCAGATTTTTGAATTCTGTGGCTCTCAGCGTCCCATTCTTTACTGGGCGTGAAAGACCACAACATTTTGTTCACTGGCCTCTTTATCATACTTGAGGCTCTTTAACGTGTCATAAGTATACGACACGAGACCAACGGCTCCCTTCCAAAGGAAGCCATGTAAGGATCTTTACGCCCTAAAAAATCCAATGTCCTCTGTCGGTTTGAACCCGGGACCGTGGGTATATGAAGTTAGCACGGTAACCATTACACCACGGATAGTGACACTTGGAGTTTGAGGTACAATAAGTCAATAAAGACTGACGTGAGGAATCCCCCAAGCACACCTCCACTACATATAAGTACAATGTACAAGTCATGTATTTTAAATAAAACAAAGTATGAATAAATGAATGGATAGATTGAGCTTCATCAATAGCACAAGTCCACAGACCTACATATTTTGCAATGCACAAAACAGTAAGCAATTTTAAAAAATCTGATGTATTCCATTCACATGACTTTCTGTACATCTCTGCAACACATTATTGTTAAAAGGCTTATGCTTCTACTTACTTCCCGCTAATCGAGAAAAATTAACAGAAATGGTCTTATTACTTGCTTCTTTGTAAGTAGAAGCGAAATAAGGGAGTGCCATAGGTTAAATGTGATAGTCAAAAGCTGGTTGCTATGTGACTGAAGTTCCTTTGTTTGTATCGACAGGAGCTGAGAAATCTCTGTATGAGAAAGGTAGAAGTTTAAAGGTGAAATAAAAAACAAGGAATAACAAAAACACGATCAACTGCATGAAAAAAATTATATACAACATAAATTGTGTGTTTTAACGTGATCTACATTTTCTGTGTGGTAATTGTTTGTCTATCTCTTACGATTTAGTAGTTATGCAAAATTCCATAAAATTCATCCAGACAAGCTATTTCCATTAAATTCAAGATTTGCATTTTATTTGTAAGTTCAATACCTTTCATGTACGATATTTTAATCTAAATCCTACGAGCTATTTTTGAGAAAATAAAAACTTTCAAATAAAAATCTATGTGAAGGGTAGTTTGGAGTGGGATGATTTTTTCAAAATCTTCATGTCACATCCCTCAATGATACTAAACTTAAATACCAAGTTAATTTCGTATTTACAGGAGTTGTAAAAAAATTATAGGAGGTGTATTCCATTTACATATTTTGTAAAAGATTTTATTCTTCTATGTAATTTATGCAATCAATATATGCTTTAGCAGAAATTATGTTATTAGCTGCTTTCTTATCAGAAGAAGGAAAATAAAGGAATATAATAGGCTAAAGCGATAGCCAAATCTTTTAAAAACTGGCTGCAATATAGCTGAAATCCATTTCTTTACACGTATTACGTAAGAGTGTATAGAAAAGGTATTGCTTTCCACCCACAAATTCGATATCGAGATTCATCAAAAATTTATGTTTTTGGTCCACCTGAATCCAAAAAAAAGTATTTTTGGAAAAAGGTCCGTGTGTGTATGGACAGCATAGCTCAAAAAGTAAAATTCCATTAAATACCAAACTTCACATCTAAGTTCAGTATCTTCCAGGAATGCGACACGAAGATTTTCAAGTACATCCCCCAACACCCAACTACGCTTTACATGGAAACATTTTTGAAAACTTAGATTTTCTCAAAAATAGCTCTAACGATTTTTATTAAAATATCGTGTATTAGAGATACTTATTTACCTGACAAATAAAATGTATATCTTGAATTTTCTGAGAATATCCTCTGAAGGCTATTTTATTCTGAATGAATTTTACTGAATTTTGCATAACTGGCAAACCGTAAGAGATGGCCAAAAACCTACTGCACAAAAAATGTAGATCAGGATAAAACACACGATTTTATACATTTTTTTTGTGGAGTTGATCGCTTTTGAGATATTCGTTCTTTTTGGTTTCAGCTTTGAAAAACTTATATCTCTCTCATACAGGAATTTGTCAACTTCTGTCCATACAAACAAAAAAATTTCAGTCACATGGCAACCAGCTTTTGACTGTCAATTTAGCTTATGGTACACTCTTATGTCACTTCAACTGACAAGGAAGCAAGTAATAAGACTATTTCTGCCAATTTTTCTCCATCACAGTGAAGTAAAAAGAAGCATAAGCTTCTTAACAATAATTTGTTGTGGAGATGTAGAGAAAGTCATGCGAATGAAACACATCAAAATTTTGTACTGTCTAAAAATTAATTACTGAGATTTCACCGGACATACCTGTTTTGAGAACCCCTGAATAAAAAAAAAATTAGAAAAATATCCGCGCGTGTGCCTGTGGGCAGCATAGTTGGAGAACGAATAGACCGTCAAATACCAAACTTGATCTTTAAGTTTGATATCTTATATGGATGCAAGACAAAACTTTTCAAAAAAATACCACCACACGCAACTACCCTTTACGTGGAATGAAATTGAAAATTTTGATTTTCTTGGAAATAGCTCTAGAGATGTTGATTAACATTTCTTATACTTGAGATATTATATGGAAAAAACAATGTATGCCTTCAATTTTCTGGAAATAGCCTCCGAAGACATGTTTATTCTGGATGAATTTTGTGGAATTTAGCTTCACTGCTAAAGCGTAAGTGATGGACAGAAAAAACGTGCAGCACGTTAAAACACACAATTTATATTTTGTATATTTTTTTCGTGGAGTTGATTATTTTTGAGATATTCTTTGTTATTGGTTTCTGCTTTACAGAAGTTATATTTTTCTCATACAGGAATTTGTACTCCTGTCCGTACAAACAAAGGAACTTTAGTCACATAGCAAGCAGATTTTGACTATCACCTTAACCTATGGTACTCCCTTATTTCCCTTCTACTTACAAAGAAGCAAGCAATAGGACTATTTCTAGTAAGTTTTTCTCTGTTAGCTCCTTGTAAGTAGAAGGAAAATAAGAAAATACTCAGGCTAAAGCGATAGTCTCGTTCTTTAAAAGCGGTAGCTATGTGAAACAATTGAAATTCTACTCTCTTTGTTTACCAGGAGTAAACAAATTAGAAACAACAAAAAAGATATCTTCTCGTTTGAGGAAAGTTTAAATGGCTAAAATTGAAACTAATAATCCATAATTTCTTGATAACGTTTAGCCCTACAAAAAAATGTATATGACATATATTGTATGTTTTAAATGAGATCTATATTTGTTTTGTGTAATAAGTCTTTTTTTATCGCTTACGATTTTATAGTTATACAAAATTCATCCAGAATGAAGAGATTTTCAGAGGCTATTTCCAGAAAATCCATTTATGCATTTTGTTTGACATAAATGTAACTTAAACCTACGGTATTTTAACAAAAATCGATAGGGATATTTTTGAGATTATATAAATGTTCGAAAAATGTTCGTTATAAAGGTATTTGATATTGACGGGATTTTCTTGAAAATCTTCTTGTCACATCCTTGGAAGATACCAAACTTAAATAACAAGTTTGGTATTTAACGGTATTTTTGTTAGAGATAACCATTTTCGAGGTAGTGGTCCTTGTTATTAATTTCAATTTTAATATATTTATACTTTCTCAAACAGAAAGTCTATCTCAAAAAGCGGATTTCTATAAAGTCGCATGGTGACATCTTTTAAAATAATTGTCTATTGCTTAAGCATAATTCATTTCACTTAAAAAACAGCAAGCAGTAACACAATGTGCATCTCGATTAGCATGAAGTATGACTGAATGAATAAGTGTATTTATTGATACCAATATCATACATAGAATTTCAACAATCGCACGGGTCCACAGACCGTACGTGCTTTTGTAATACACAATATAAGCAATATCAAAACAACAACAACAAAGAATTAAAGGAGTAAACACGAAAATAAAAAGACAAAGGTAATACACAGTCAAAAACAATATTAAACAACAATAAAGAATTAAAAATGAACCCGAAAATAAAAATACAAAGATATTCAAATATAGCAATTTAAATTTACACCACAGAGTACATCTTCATAAATACACCATCTTATAATAGATAATTACACTTAAAAGACATACACATAATATATACACCATATATAAAACCATAGCACAACAGTGACCTAAGCATGATATAATATATGTACGTATGTATATATATATATATATATATATATATGTAGAACATTGTAGTCACTTTTGTTTAGTTGATCTTATTCCTCCCCACCCCCTTTTCTATCGGCAGCCTCCTCAGATCTCAGCTGTCTTGCCTTAAGTATAGATTTACCTAGCCCGTCCATGGTTTCCGTGCCTGCCAGTAGCGTCCAACATGCTTCTAGCCCTACATTCGCAGTGGTAAAAAATCGCGGCAAATATTTTTCCCGTCATTCCTCCGTACCCCTACATCTTGCCAAGATGTGAGTCCATGACTCTTCCTCCTCGCAAATGGGACAGATTCTCGTACCACTCTCGTCAGAAATCTTCGTTTAGCATGAAGTAGTAGAATAGTGTTTTGTAAGAAGTCTATTTTCAGAGCAGTTTGAGATAAAATGAAATTAAAACACGTTTTATTTATGGACGCCCTTTAATTGCTGTGGTTCTCAACATCCTATTCTATACTGGACGTGATAGACCGTTTAATTTTGCTCAGAAGCCTCTATATCACGTTTAAGATATTTTAAGTGCCGTAAACCTACAAAAACGGGACCAACGGCTTTACTTCCCTTCCGAAGGAAGCCATGCTAAAGATTTTTACACCCGAAAATATTCATCATCCTCTGCCGGGTTTGAACCCGTGACCTTGGAATTTGAAGTTAGCATGGTAAGCATTACACCACGGAGGGCGACAGAGCAGCTAGAGAAATCATGTGATTGGCGCATATCAGATTTTGTGATATTAATTACTCAAATACTTATAAATTTTAGCTCATTTTATCATGATATCTATCATATTTAGCTATTATTTATTCTGTCAATGGCGTAGTAGAGTACTCTTATTATTATTATTTCCTCAATTTTGTTTTTATTTTATATAATCTATGTATATTAAACTTGTTTTTTGTCCTTGGAACCCAACAGTGCTTTGTTTATGGATTTGTTAAGCCAGGAACTGGTCTTATATAATCTTATTTAAGGCAAACTAAGACATCTTTTCCTTCATTTTGCTAAACTTCTACATTACTCAGTAAAATAATGATATTGTATGCAACTGCCATTATCATTCAGTATTAAAGAGGACGAAAAGTTTCAGCGCTTTAACTTTCCAGCTGTATGAGTTAGAACCAGCTGCATTTGAGGAATTAATTTGAATTTGATTTTCTCTCATGATATGAACTACTGACGCTACTTGCAAAGCGAATGTAACTTTCCACTGAACTATGAGTAACAGAGCCATCTGCTGATTCATGCAGATAAATCTAAGACACAAAACGTGACAGCAAATTAGGACATAGTGTTTTTGATATACAGATTATTGCATTTGCTATCATTTAAATAGTACAGAATGACAGCACAAATGTTAATGAGTTTAAATATATTACTGTATGCAATTTAAATTTTACTGTACGACGAGGAGGAAAAAAAATTAAAAAAAACAAACAAACAAACTGAGTGTTCATTCACATAAGATTCTTTACTTCATGCTAATCAGTAAAAAAAAAAATAGCAAAAATAGCCATATTACTTGCTTCCTTGTAAGTAGAAGCGAAATAAGGGAATACCATAGGTTAAAGTGATAATCAAAAGCTGTTTGCTATGTTACTGAATTTCCTTTGTTTATATGGACCGTATTTGACAAATTCTTGTATGAGAAAAGTATAAGTTCTTCATAGCAGAAACCAAAAATAAGGAATGTCTCAAAAACGACGAACTCACGAAAAAAATGTATATAACATAAATTGTGTGGTTTAACGTGCTCTACATTTTTTGTGTAGTAAGTTTTAGCCCATCTCTTACGGTTTAGCAGTTATTCAAAATTCAGTAAAATTCATCCAGAATAAACTACTCTTTAGACGCTACTCCTATAAAATTCAAGATATACATTTTATTTGTCTGGTAAATATCTTTAATATACGATATTTTAATCAAAATCGTTCGAGCCATTTTTGAGAAAATTTAAAGTTCCATGTAAAGGGTAGTTTGGGGTGGGGGGATTTTTCTCAAAATCTTCGTGTCGCATCCCTGGAACATACTTAACTTAAATACCAGGTTTGATATTTTACCGACTTTTGGTTTTTGAGTTATCATGTTCACAGATACACGGACACACAAACACTTAAACACACGGACCTTTTAGTGAAAAAGCTTTCCGGTTAAATCTCGGTATTAAACTTTTGGGTGGGGTGCAATACCTTCTCTATACACTATGTACATAATGCGTATAGAGAAAGTAATACACTAAGCTAAAGCGATAGTCAAATGCCTTAAAAGCTGATCGCTAGATGTAACCATTGAAATCCAGTTCTCTTTGCATATGATTAAAATAAGAGAGGAAACAGAAGATGACCTACCGTTTCAGAAAACTTGAAGTTGAAACTATATCAAAGAATGTCTCATTAACAGTTAACTTTAAAAAGTAATGTTTATGACATAAACTGTGTTTTAACAAGATCCAACTTTTTATGGAGTAAGCTTTTGTCTAAGTTTTATGGTTTAACAGCTGTACAAAAATGAGCAAGACCGAAGGGGTCTTCACAGACAATTCCCAGAACATTTGAGATATACGTTATGTTTGTCATATGCATTTCTTAAAAATATGAATGGCATTTTAACCAAAGTCGTTAGAGCAAATTTGAGAAAAACAACAGTTTCAGGATTTTGTTTCAATTTAAAAAGTAATTTGGTGAATGGGAATTTTCTTGAAAATTTATGTGATATATATTCAATTTGTAATATATTCAACTTAAATAGCAAGTATACAATGTTTGGTCTTTTTGGTTTTTAAGCTATGCTCTCTCCACACACACACACACACACACACACACACATACATACACACACATACAGGGACCGTTTTCTAATTGTATTTATTTATTTTTGGAATTCTGAGAACTCAAAATATAATATATTTACCATGAAATTTTGACATGGAAACATTGTATGGAATACAATACCTTTTCTACCTACGATGTACATATTACGTGTAGAGAAAGTAATAAATGCTATTTCTTATAATTTCGGGTAAGATTACCTATGCTTATCGCTGATTGGGACTTTAAGATTAATTAGATAATAGGGTTGAGGGAAGAGATCCATTTTTATTTTCTCTGCACGTAGATAGAGAAGGTATTGCACTTTTCCAAAAATTTAATGCTGAAATTTCGCAGAAATATAGGTTTTAGGATCTCAGTTTAAAAAAAAAAAATTAGAAAGCAAGTGTATGTATATGTGAGTGATTCGCGCATCACAAACTACTCTTTGCATCGAAACAATTTTAAAAATATTGATTTTCTCAAGTATTATAAAAAACGATTTTGATTAAGATACCGTATACTAAATATATATGTGTACAAAAATGGACTTTTTTGGAACAGCCGTGAAGATTTATTTATTCTGAATGACTTTTAGCATAACTAATAAAGCATAAGAGATAGACAAAAACATATCACATTGTAAATGTAGATCAAAGTAAGGCACACAATCTATTTCATAATTTTTTCATGAAATAGACAGTTTCCGAGATATTCCTTGTTATTGGTTTCAGTTTTAAAATCTAAAACTTTTCTCGTACGAATTTTTAACAACTTCTGTCCATTTAAAAACGAATTTCAATAAAATGGCAAGCAACTTTTAAAAGATTTGATTATTGCTTGAGCCTAGTGTACTCCCTTATTTGCCTTATAGTCACAAGAAATTTAGTAATAATAATATTACTATGAATGTTTGCCTCGATTAGTATGAAGTAAATGGAAGAATAAGCTTTTTAACAATAATTTATTATAGATATGTGGAGAACCTCGTATGAATTGAACATTCTACATTGGAATGGAACATTTTAGATAATTCTACTATTTAAAAATATATTGCGAATACGGACTAATTTTGTGTAATATCTGTATATACTATTATGTATAATTTTATGTTTTATGTGCTTATCAATACCCAAGCAGAAGTAATAACTAACTGGAGAAATGTGATGTATGCCATCCACATGTCTTTTCTCTCTGTTCCTCTAAAAGTTATTCTTACAAAATATTATTCGTTCATTTAAATCATTCTAATCGATATAAGCCTTAGCACATATAGTCTTATTACTTTATTCATTGTAAACAAAAGGGCAATAGGAACTAAAACGCCCTTTACATGGATAAGTTTTCAAAAACTTTGACTTGCTCAAAAATGGCTCTAACGATTTTGAATAAAATACCATATATGAAACATATTTATATGGCTAGAATACTCATACCTCATAAAGCAGTATATTATTACTAATACCTAATTCAACGAAATAGTACCCATGGTAACGGTGAAGTGAAAAAACAAAGTGAAAAAAGAAAAAAGAACCAACAAAAGAAAACCGTACTCGATGCTTGCCAGTTTGACATTTTTACTTTCTCTACAGGTATTATGCACATAATGTATAGAGAAGATATTGCATTCCACTCAAAAATTCGATATCGAGATTTCACCGAAAATACAAGTTTTGACTCCCCTGAATCCAAAAAGAGCATTTTTACAAAATGGTCCGTGTGTGTGTGCATGTGTGTGTATGTGTGTCTTTGGACAGTATAGCTCAAAAACTAAAATACCGTTGAATACCAAACCTGGCATTTAAGTTTGATTTCTTCCAAGGATGCGACACGAAGATTTTCAAAAAAATCCCCCAACTGTCATTTACATGGAAAATTTTTAGAAAATTTTTATTTTCTTAAAAATGGCTCTAACGATTATATTAAAGATATTTACCTGACAAATAATATGTATGTCTTGAATTTTCTGGGAATAGCTTCTGAAGACTACTTTATTCTGGATGAATTTTACAAGATTTTGCATAACTGCTAAACCTAACAGATAGACAACAACCTGCCACACAAAAAATGTAGATCACATTAAAACACACAATTTATGTTCCATGCATTTTTTTCGTGAAGTTTGTCGTTTTTAGATATTCCTTATTTTTGGTTTCAGCTTTGAAAAGCTTGTACTTTTCTCATATAGGAATTTTTCAACTCGTGTCCATACAAACAAAGGAACTTCAGTCACATAGAAACCAGTTTTTGACTATCACTTTAACCTATGGTACGCCCTTATTTCACTTCTACTTACAAGGAAGCAAGTAATAAGACTTATTACTTTTTTGTTTATATCATCTATCAAATATAATATTTATAGCGGGATAAAGCTTAAAGTGACTATTGAAAGAACCTATTTATTACTATTTTCTTTAATTTACCTTTGTGCAATAGCACAGCATATTTTAAATATATTAGCAAATCGAATAGAGAGAAATGTTGAAACATGTTTCTGGAAATTAACATTTTAATTTGGGCGTGTCTATTATTAAGTATGCGCCCACAAATAGCAATAGGGTACGAAAAGAGGGAACTAACATAGAACATTATGTTGATTATTGTAATTATGCCCCACGAGGTGGAATCCCCGGGAGATTGCAGATAGAAGCACCCCGACAGCCGGACAGGCACAACGGGGAAAACTTCCCCAGTAGGGAGTTGTTCACAGGGTGTCACGCCTCTACCTAAGGTGCTCATCAGCCCTTGCCGAAGTCCGTAGACCGAGAGTCACAATGAGCATATTGCACGTGCTCTGAGTGTCATTGCCGACACTTCAAAACCCGAAAGAAACCAATGGGATGAAAGATGAATGAAATGGCAATATGAAATTCCGGAGATAAAACAAACCTAGGTTACAATCGCCTGGCGACCCAGGAAATTCCCAAAAAAAACCATGGGTAGAGCGGTTAATGGGTATCAAACCCGTGTCCTATCGACTTGGGGCTACAAACAAAACCACCTAAGCCATCCCACCCGGTAAACATGATCCTTTCATTCTATATCTATATCTGTATCTCTCTTTTATCTTATTATCTATCTCTATTTCATTATCTCTTTATCTATATATACAGGGTTACTACAAAAGAAATAGACAACTTCAACTGCCTGTAAAACAAAACATATTAGAGATAGCAAGCTAATTATTTTGGAGGTATGTTGAGAAACTCTCAAAGTTTTGTTTGTTACTATTGGTAACGCTGTAGTGTTTTGTTTGTTGTTGCAGAAGCTGAAATGGCGGAAAATCCTGTGGAAAAGGCATATTGCGTGATGGAATTTGCTAGAACGCAATCAGCAACTGTTGTCCAACGACATTTTAGAACACGTTACCACAAAAATGAAATGATGTGCTCAAAAAAACCAGCATCGTCTTCATCATGTCGCAACATGTCGATGCAAAAGTCACGCCGTATGACCTTATCTTCTTCACTCAGAAACTGCAACATCTGTAATCTGTAAGGCACCATGTGCAGTCGCTTCCACAAGATTTTCCATACAGTTTGCTGTGGAATTTGTAATTGCATGCTTGCCCTAGATGTCGATTTCTGTGGGCTTCTTATGTAGGCAGAACGAACACGTTCAACGTTTTCTTCCGAAACTTTTGGTCTTCCCTTTGCACAAACATCCCGTTGTCTCGAATTTTCTATACCAGTCGTAGATTGATTGTCTAGTCGGTGGCGTTTTGTGGTAACGTGTTCTAAAATGTCGTTGGACAACAGTTGCTGATTGCGTTCTAGCAAATTCCAACACGCAATATGCCTTTTCCACAGGATTTTTCGCCATTTCAGCTTCTGCAACAACAAGCAAAACACTACAGCGTTACCAATAGTAACAAACAAAACTTTGAGAGTTTCTCAACATACCTCCAAAATAATTAGGTTGCTATCTCTAATAGTTTTTGTTTTACAGGCAGTTGAAATTGTCTATTTCTTTTGTAGTAACCCTGTATATACTTTTCTCACACGGAATTTGTCAACTCCTGTCCATACTCACAAAGGAACTTCAGTCACAAGGCAACGAGCTTTAGTCTATCACTTCTACCTATGGTACTCCCTTATTTGCCTTCTAATTTTTCTAAATTAGCAAGAAGTAAATGGAAGCATAAGATTTTTAACTATAATTTGTTGCAGAGATGTAGAGAAAGTCATGTGAATGGAGCACATCAGATTTTTAATCATTGAATCTGTGTATTGGTACACATACATTTATTACACCTGCGGTAGTTTGCACGTGCAACTGCTTCTGGAAGTTTCTTGCCACGTCATTGGCAGATATTAAAGGAGAAAACGAGCCTCACAGAAAGCTCAGTTCAACTGGAACGTACAACAGTTGAGTGAGTTTTTGACAGGAAATGTTTAGCATGCAATAGTAAACGTAACTGCAGCGAATGTTGAAAGGGAACTATACTTTATGAGCAGGTTTTCATTTTGTAATTAGTGGAAAGAGTTATGTCAGAATAACAAAGAAAAGCTTTGGTTGACATATTTTCTTAAATACATTTTAGAATTGATGTTACTTTATTAGGAAAACATTTTTCTAACTTGTGGATAGACTAGTGAATAGAAAGATATTGTATTACAACCATAAATTGGATATCGAGATTTTAGGAAATACATATTTTGAGACCTCAGGATAAAAATATAGAAACATGTACTGTGTACGTGTCTGTGGATAGCATTGGTCAAAATCGAAAAGTCGGTTTAATACCAAACTGAGTATTTTATTTCAGTATCCTCCAAGGATGCGACACCAAGATTTTTAAGTAAATCTCAGCACCAACTACGCTTTATTTTGAAAATTTCCTAAGCGACCACATGTGAGATTTGTGGCGTTAAATGGTTTTATTAAAATGTCATATGTTTAAGATATTTTCATGACAAACGAAATGTATGTCTTTAATTTTCTGGGAATAGCCTCTGAAGAACTCTTCATTCTGATTAACTGTTGTATAATTATTGTATAACTAGTAAATCGTAAGAGACAGGAAAAATCTCACTAAAATAAATTATAGCTCTTTTTAAAACATACAATTTATGTCTATTTTTATTTCTTGTAGTGTTATATAGATAGTGAGATATTTTGAGATACTGGTTTCAGTTTTAACATACTTAACCTTTTCTCAAGGTCCTAAAAATCAAAGAGAATTAATTTCAATTACTTTACATAGTGACTGGCTTTTAGAACATTTGAATATCGCTTTAGCCAGGTATGTATATTCCCTTGTTTCCCGCTAGTAATATAGAAGCGAGTAATAAGACCAGTTTTAGCAATGTTTATCTTGATTGGCAGGACGTAGATATAAGGATTTGTAAAGAAAAAGTTGTTTGCGGAACAACTAGAGAAAGCCGTTAATGGAGCATATCACACTTAGGGGAGTCAAAATATGCCAATATCAAAGTTTGACCCATTATCTCAACAACTGTATAAGATAATAAGCTTAAGCTTTCAAGGTATACTCAGCAACGTATTTACTGTTGTTCGACGAAAAATATAAAGCTTCTATTCATTAAAAGGAAATGCATGTTTTTCTTAAATAGGACTCCTAAAAGTTTATTGAAAAATGACGATTTTTAAATTTAAAAAAATAACTGATCCACACACATAACCTTTTCGTAAAAATAAAGCCTATAGAAGTGCAAATGTGTGGTAAATATTTCAGTCCTTAATATCAATTAGTTTCTGAGATAATGGGGTATTTATATAGAATATTTTACGTCTTCATAAAATACCTTCAACATAAAATTAAAAAGAAAATGTAAGCTAACTTTTCAAACATAGTTTCGCAGAACTTCGAAACTCTCATATGAAGAGAATATGAGCAGCTCACAATGCTACCAATAGCTAAAGTAGAACTTTCGGATCAAAATAAAAAAAACCTATCTTCTCTAACACTAATATTAAAACATTTATGATGTTTTACTGAGTGTACCAAAATGTTCAAAAATCTACTACTCGGGACTATTTTCAGCAACATTTTTAAACTGTTTACAATTAACATGCCGCTATGAGTTATTAATTAAAACTTGAAAATGGAAAATATATATATATACAAAAATACCATTTCGACATTCATTACGGCCATGCATCTGTGAAATTTGGAAAAGCCACAGTTTGTAAGATTTTTTGTTGAAATTTATATCAGTTGCTATGCACAATAAAAGCAAATTTTCCAAAGTATCTAATTCCAGCTTTATAGATGGATTAAATAATAATTTTTAACTGTCTAGCTTAATTATCCTAACGAAAATAAATAATAAGGCGTATAACATTCCAGTTTTACAACAAATAACCTTACAAATAGATGTAATATTACATTATTTTATATTAGTCCTAGTAAGTGGAAAAAAAAATTACTTTTCGTAATCTTTTAAAAATTCAATTTTTTTTATCAAAAACTTAGAACCGTTGCTTCGAAAAAATAATGTTACTATTTTATTTTTTGTACGTTTGATAGTATACAATTTTTGAAATAAATTAGTCAAAAAGTGTTTCTTATGGAAGATTTTCAGTATGCAAAAGAGTTGGATGAAAATGCACGAAAACAAGGTTTAAATTTATGAGTGGCTATTAATAACCACACGCCTATCTATTTATAGCTTCAGAAAATTGGCAGTTTAAGTGCGCCAAGTAGTAAAACCTATATTATTTAAACTGTAGAAACTTAACATTTTTTTGCAAAACAAAAATGTTTACTTTCTCCACACGTAATGTGTACATAATGTGTAGAGAGAGTATTGCAATCCATCCAAAAATCAACACTGGAAAAATCATTGAGAAGTTTAAGAGTAATTTAACTCACAAGTGGTGTACATTCCAAATCCTGAGACTACATTGTCACCTTAAACTTTTCTCAATCGGGAATCAATTTTCGTTTTATCTCTCTGGTTTTACGACCGAGAATGCAAAAGAGATCATTTTAATTGTTTCACATAGTGAAAGCTTTCTAATGATTTGACTATTGCTTTAGCCTAGTGTATTACTTCCTTTCTACAAGTAATAAGACAAGCTCTGTTAATGTATATCTCGTTTTTTGGACAGTGTTAAACGCCCGCTTTTATTACTTGTGGCACCGCCGGCGATGACACTGGTGATACATGGAATGAAATGGAGCACCGGTGGAATGCGATGGCGGGGAAACGGGAGAACCCGGAGAAAACCCGACCGTGTGTCGCTTTGTCTACAACAAATCTCACATACGGACGCTTGGGATCGAACCTGGGCCACATAGGTGAAAGGCGAGGGTCTAACCACTCAGCCACGGCGCGCTCTATCTCGTTTAGCATTATGTAGATGAAAGGATAATTTTTTTTACTGAAAGTTTATTGTGCAATACATAAAGTCATCTGGATTGAGCACATCAAAGTTTTACCATGTGTTACTTTTTACTTTCTCTACATGTACTATGTACATAGTGAAGGTACTGCACTCCACCCAAAAATTCGATACCGAGATTTCACCGCAAATATATGTTTTAGGGTCCCCTGTATCCAAAAGACAGCATTTTCAAAAAAGGTCCGTGTGTGTCTGTGAGCACGATGACTCAGAAACAAATAGTCGGTAAAATAACAAACTTTATATATCAGGGATGCGACATGAAGATTTTGAGAAAAATTCCCACACACCAAACTACCCTTTACATAGTAAAAATTTCGAAAATTTTGATTCTTTCAGAAATGGCTCTAACGATTTTTATTAAAATACCATATATTAATGATATTTACCTGAGAAATAAAATGTATATCTTGAACTACTTCATTCTGGATAAATTTGACGGAATTCTCCATAACTTGCAAAACGTAAGAGATTGACAAAGGCTTACTTAACGTAAAATGTATAGCTCGTCACACAATTTATGATATATAGTGGATCGTTTTTAAAATGTTCCTTGTTATAGGTTTCAGCTTTAAAATGTTTAAACTTTTCTCATATGGGAATTTTTCAACTCCTGTTCATGTAAAACAAACGAACATCAGTTACATAGCAATCAGCTTTTGACTAATACTTTACCCTATGCTACTCCCTTATTTCCCTTCTACTTGCATGGAAGTATGTGGTAAGACTATTCCTGCTAATTTGTTATCGATTAGCATGAAGTAAAAAGAAGCATAAACTTTTTAACAATATTTTGTTGCAGAGATGTAGAGAAAATCATTTTAATGGAGCACATCCCATTTTTACTTTCTCTATACGTACTATGTACATAGTGTATAGAGAAGGAATTGCACTCCACCCAAAAATTCGATGCCGAGATTTCACCGGAAATATGTGTTATAGGGTCCCCTGTATCCAAAAAAAAGTATTTTCAAAAAAAGGTCCGTGTGTGTGTTTGAGTGTGTCCATGTGTCCGTGTATCCGTGTATCTATGAACACGATAACTCAAAAACGAAAGTCGGTAAAATACCAAACTTGGTATTTAAGTTTAGTATCTTCCAGGGATGTGACACGAAGATTTTGAGAAAAGTCCCCCCACCCCAAACTACCCTTTACATGGAACTTTTTCGAAAATTTTGATAATCTAAAAAATGGCTCTAACGATTTTGACTAAAATATCGTATATTAAACATATTTACCTGCATATAAAATGTATATTTTGAATTTTCTGGGAATAGCCTCTGAAGACTGCTTTATTCTGGGTAAACGTTACGGCATTTTGTATAATTACTGAACAGTAAGAGTTGGACAAAAACTTACCACACAACAAATGTAGAGCATCTTAAAACACAATATATGTTATGTCTATTTTTTTCGTGGAGTTGCTTGTTTTTGAGATATTCCTTGTTTTTTGTTTCAGCTATAAAAAACTTATACTTTTCTCATTCAGGCAGGACTTTGTGAACTCGCGTCCATACAGACAAAGGAACTTCATCTACAAAGCAACCAGCTTTTGACTATCACTTTAACCTATGGTACTCCTTTATTTCGCTTCCACTAACAAGGAAGCAAGTAATAAGACTATTTCTGCTAATCTTTTCTCGATTAGATGAAGTAAGTAGGATAATTTGTTGCAGAGATGTAGAGAAACTCGTGAATGGAATAGTATATTCTCTTATTTCTCTTCTACAAATAATAAGACAATATCTGTTAATGTTTATTTCGCTTAGCATTATGTAGATAGAATAATGATCTTCTGCACCGAAAGTTTATTTGTGGAATACATTGGCAAAGGCATGTGGATGGAAGACATCATGGTTTTTCCATCTGTTACTTTTGCTGGGGAGCAATTTCCGTAATTTTCTATAAAGTTTCTCTGACACGTAGAGAAGGCGGGTGATATGTTCATAGGAGTGACATTTAGCTAAGCTGCACAGTTCCGCCAAGTGCTTCCAATCGTTTCAGAGGTCAATATTGACACAGCTGATGGGGAGGGATAGATTGACTCTCCCCCGATGTTTAGCAACTCGGGAACAGGCCTTCAGCACACACGTTCATACATATTTACAGCAAAAATTGTACCGTTTGCCTTCTTCTATTTGTATTGCTTTAACGCGAAGAAATATATGCCCCTCAGTTTTGTAAAAACAAAGATATAGGAATGACATTTGTATATACATATTTCCAATAAAATATGTTTTCAGTATAAAGTTTGTTTAGCGAATGGTACCTATTTACTGTGTAAGATATTTTGTATCATACTATTTAAGGTTATTGTTCCTTTCACATGACTTTCTCTACATCTCTGTAACAAATTACTGTTAAAAACCTTATCTTCTATTTACTTCATGCTAATCTAGAAAAAATTAGAAGAATTAGTCTCATTACTTGCTTCCTTGTAAGTAGCAGCGATATAAGGGAGTACCATAGGTAAAAATGATAGACAAAAGCTGGTTGCTATGTGACTGAAGTACCTTTGTATGGACAGGAGTTGACAAATTCCTGTATGAGAAGTATAATTATTCAAAGCTGAAATCAAAAACAAGGAATATCTAAAAAACGATCAACTTCACGAAAAAATGTTTATGACATAAATTGTGTGTTTTAACGAGCTCTACATTTTTTGTGTAGTAAGTGTTTATCCATCTCTTACGGTTTAGCAGTTATTCAAAATTCCGTAAAATTCATCCAGAATAAAGTAGTTTTCAGAGGCTATTCCCTGCAAATTCGAGATATACATTTTATTTGTCAGGTAAATATCTTAATAAAAATCGTTAGCGCCATTTTTAAGAAAATCAAACTTTTCCAAAAAAGTTCCATGTAAAGGGTAGTTGGGGATTGGGGGATTTTCTTGAAAATCTTCCTTGGAAGATACTCAACTTAAATAACAAATTTGGTATTAATTTTCGGTTTTGTCCTATGCTGCACACAGACACAGACAGACACGGACATTTTTTATAAAAATACTTTTTTTGGATTCAGGGGGTTTCAAAACAAATATTTCCGGTCAAATCTTGGTATCGAAGTTTTGGGTGCTATACAATACCTAAAGTGTGTTTACCAAATAGCTAGAGTACATCATGTGAATGCAACAATAGAATTTTTCGTTTTACTTATAAGATACCAAGAATTAAGAACAATTTGAGGTAATATTTCTCTGGATTATCATGAAGTAAGTAGAAGAATAAACTTTTTAACAATACTTTTTTGCAGAGTTGTAGAGAAAGTCATGTGAATGGAACATATTTGATGTTTTGATAAAATAGAATAGCTTCTCTGCTTACTTTATATTGCAGCAGGAGTGGTGGAATCTCTACCTTTTCGGATCCAGATTAGTCGATAGAGCTTACCTTAAGGTCTCTTGTACTCAGGGCGCGTAAATGGTACAGGAACTTACTTGTAGAAAAGGACTACATATTCTTTTTCTTTGAAACAAAACTCGCCTTTATTTAGAACTGTTCAACATAGCCTTCTTTCTTCTGAACAAAATGAATCGTCTATTTTATCTGCTCTCATCAAAATGTTCGCTTTATTTATTATCTTTCTCTATTATGTAATGTTTTTTTTTTCGCTTGAAACATGATGTGCCAGACAATAACTTCCATAATTCACGGAAATTGAATTATCTTGCCAACGACTGTACTGATCTATTCTCCGACGCAATATTAAATCGAAGCATAAACTCTTTTATATAATTAACCTTCTCTCCTGATGAAAAACATTGTCTCTCAGGCTTAATCTTTCTCCCATAACCAATCGGCAGGAAGAAAATCAACGCAGGACCTCCTTTGCCGACAAAGTCAGAAGGAGAAGTGTTCAAAGATTTAAAACCTTCCTTGGTTACTGTAAAATTGTTTCGTTGCTAAAATAGGTTATTGACACAAAATTAAACAACTCGTTGCCATAAGAAAAATTGACTGGCGAAAACAAAACCTCTCCTCAAAGAATACTAACATACAAACATAAAAATCTGATGTGTTCCATTCACACGACGTTCTCTACATATCTGCAACAAACTATTGTTAAAAAGCTTATTATTCTATTTACTTCATGCTAATCGAGAGAAAAATAGCAGAAATCATCTAATTGCTTGTTTACATGTAACTAGAATGGAAATCAGGGAGTACCATAGGTTAAAGTGATAGTCAAAAGCTGATTGCTATGTGACAAGTTCCTTTATTTATATGGACAGGAGTTGACAAATTCGTGTAGGAGAAAGGTATAAGCATTTTGTAGCTGAAAAGAAATTAAAAGAATTATCTCAAAAACTATCAACCCCATGAAAAAAACGTATATAACATAAATTATGTGTTTTAGCTGGTTTATAATTTTTGTGCGGTAAGGTTTTGTCATTTTCTTACTGTTTATCGGTTACGCAAAATTCAGCAAAATCAACCAGAATAAAGAGGTGTTTAAAGGCCATTACAGAAAATTCAAGATACACATTTTATTTGGCATATAAATATCTTTGATATACAGTATTTTAATCAAAATCGTTAGAGCCACTTTTGAGAAAATAAAACTTTTAGAAACTTTTACATATAAAGGGTAGTTTGGGTTGCTGCAATGTTTATCAAAACCTTAGGGTCGCATCCCTGGAAGATACTGAACTTAAATACCAAGATTGGTATTTTACCGTTTTTGAGTTATCCTGTTCACAGACACGCGGACACACACACACGGATCTTTTTGTATAAATGCTTTTTTTGGACACAGGGGACCCTAAAACGTGTATTTCTGGTGAAATCTAGGTACTGAATTTTGGGTAGAATGCAGTACCTTTTCAATACTCTATGGACATAGTATGAGTAGAGAAAATAAAAATGACGGAAAATCGACGTGTTCATACAAAAGTAGGCTAACAAAAATACAAACAAAACATGAAATAGATTGCATCCGTGGTCGAATGGTCACCAAGCTGACTCCTTATCTGGAAGTTCCGAGTACAATTCCCGGCTGGGGCGGGGAACTTTTCCTTAACCAGAATTATTCCCCATTCTCCACAGAGTCTCGAAATATTAATGTGAGAGTGAATGTATATTTGTTTAGTAATAAAAACCTGATGTGTACCATTCACATGACTTTCTCTATATCCCTGCAACAAATATTCTTAAAAAGCTTATGCTTCTATTAACTTCATGCTAATCTAGAAAAATTAACAGAAACAGTCTTATTACTTTCTTCCTTGAAAGTAGAAAGGAAATAAGGGAGTAGCATAGGTTAAAACGATAATGAAAAGCTGGTTACTATGTGACTGAAGTTCCTTTGTTTGTACGGACATGAGTTGACAAATTCCTGTATGAGAAAAGTTAAGATTTTCGACCCTGAAAACAAAAACAAGGAATATCTCAAAAACTATCCAAGAAAAAAATGTATACAACATAAATTGTGTATTTTAATGTGCTCTACATTTTTTGTGTGGTAAGTTTTTGTCTATCTCCTACGGTTTAGCAGTTATACAAAATTCCCGAAAATTCACTCTGAATAGTCTTCAGAGGCTATTCCCAGAAAATTCAAAATATACATTTTATTTTAATCAAAATCGTTAGAGCCATTTTTTAGAAAATCAAAATTTTCGAAAAAGTTCCATGTATAGGGTAGTTTGGGGTGGGGGGATTTTTCTCAAAATCTTCGTGTAGCATCTCTGGAAGATTCTAAACTTAAATACCAAGTTTGGTATTTTACCGAATTTTCGTTTTTGAGTTATCGTGTTCACAGACACACGGACACACGGACACACTGGCACACGGATACACTGACACACGGACACACGGACACACACAAGGACCTTTTTCTGAAAATACTTTTTTTAGATAAAGGAGACCCTAAAATATATATTTCCGGTGAAATCTCGGTATTGAATTTTTTGTGGAGTGCAATACCTTCTCTATACACTATGTATATAGTTCGTACAGAGAAAGTAAAAATTATTATCATGAAGTGCTACACCTACATTAATATGAATTGTTTCACAAGTCAAAGCTCCCGATATGACCATTGAAGTTAGAGGGGCTATATAAAAGAAACGAATAAAAAAAATTGATGTAATTATTGTTAAAAATCATATTGTTAAAAATCATATTCTGCTACGTACTTTATGATAATAAAGACAAACATTAGCATAAATTGCCTTAATTACTTGCTTCCTTTTAAGTAGAATGAAAACAAGGGAATATAGTAGGCTAAAATGATAGTCAAATAATTTAAAACTTGGCTACCATGTGGTGGAAATCTCTTTCTATACAAGCCAACTTCCTGTGTGAGAAAAGTTTAAGTATTTCAAATCTAAAACAAATAATAAGAAATAGCTCGGAAATTGTCAATTTCACAAAAAAAATGTATATGCGATAAATTGTGTATTTTAATGTGTTCTACATTTTTTGCGTAGTAAACTTCTGTTTATCTCTTACGCTTTACCAGTTATGTAAAATTGAGCAAAATTTAACCACCATAAAGTAAATATCCTTAATATGCGATGGGGATTTTTCTAAAAACCTTTGTGTCGCATCCCTGGAAGATACTAAACTTAAATATGAAGTTTGGTATTATACCAACTTTTCGTTTCTGAGTTATCGTGTTCACAGACACACGGACACACACACACACACACACACACACACACCTTTTCTATAAATGCCTTTTTTGACACAGCGGACTCTAAAACCAGTGTTTTCGGTGAAATCTTGGTATCGAATTTTGGAGGAATGCAGCACCTTCTCTATATTCTATTTACATAGTACGTGTAAAGAAAGTAATAAATGAATTAACACACATTTTCTAACGGATCGAATTGTGAATCTAAATAATTCTCGAATCCACATGAACACACAAATATCTCACAAAATTGGTTCAACTGTTTAAGGAGTTCAGTGACATACACATAGACAGAAGAATTATATATGGTATTGGGTAGAGAAGGTAATAAAAAAACATCTGATGTGTTCCATTCACATGACTTTCTCAACCATCTCTGCAAAAAGCATTATTAAAAATGTATTATGTTTATATTTACTTCATGCTAATCGAGAAACAATTATCAGAAATAGTCTTATTACTTGCTTCCTTGTAAGTAGAAGCGAAATAAGGGAGTGCCATAGGTAAAAGTGATAGTCAAAAGCTGGTTGCTATGTGACTTGTTTGTATGGACAGGAGTTAAAAAATTCCTGTATAAAGAAAAGCACACGTTTTTCAAACCTGAGACCAAGAGCAAGGAATATCTAAAAAATGGTCAAATCTACGAAAAAAATGTATGTAAAATAAATTTTGCTTTTTAACGTGCTCTACATTTTTTGTATGGTAAGTTTTTGTCCATCTCTTAGGGTTTAGCAGTTTTGAAAAATTCTGTAAAATTCATCCAGAATAAAGTACTCTTCAGAGTCTATTCAAAGAAAATTCAAGATATACATTTTATTTATCATCTTTATTATACCATAATTTAATCAAACTTGTTACAGTCATTTTTGAGAAAATCAAAATTTTCGAAAAAGATTCCATGTAAAGGGTAGTTGGGGGTGGGAGATTTTCTTGAAAATCTTCGTGTCGCATCCATGGAATATATTAAACCTAAGTACCAAGTTTGGTTTTTAACGGACTTTTCATTTTTGAGCTATGCTGCCCACAAACACACACTCGGACATTTTTCTAAAAATGTCTTTTTTTATTCAGGGGATCTCAAAACATGTATTTCCGGTGAAATCTCGGTATCGAATTTTTGGATGCATTATAATACCTTCTCTATACTCTATGCAGTAGTATGTGTAGAGAAAGTAAAAACTTATATTTCGTTCCACATTTCCTATTATTACCAAAGGACTGAATACTAATTTTAATTTGAAGAAATCCATAGCAGTATTTAAATGAATTGCTTACAAAACAAAACCACATATTTAGTTATTGATTTCCATTAAAAGGTGGAAGCACTTGTTAGCAAGAGACCAGGATAAAGTTAGTGATTATCAGAATGTGGTCAACATTGTGACCAAACAAAGCGATCAGCTTTTGATGTGGTCAGAACGGAACTCCACACATATCATTTCAACTTTATGCACCGTATTATTAAATCAATACAAACAAACAGTCGTGCAGGAAGATAAATACTAATGGGGAGCATAGCCACGCTGTGTGCAATTACTGGAGTGGCCAGCAAGTACTGGAAATGAAGTGTTTGCCAGTCGGCGAACCTGTTCAAGTGCCGATATGTCTGCAAGATGTTTACAGCCTCTGGGGAAAACATTTATTGATAGTCGATTTTCCGATAAGGTCGACCTGGGCCATATCGCGAACCTCTCTCGCCCACGAACAATTCTCAAATCCACAGAAATCGATGTCACATTAAAGTTGGCTGGCCACAGAGTCTACGCTATCTCTTCTTCACAACAATATTTCAGAGGCTGTCAGTGTCAACAATGGAACGAGACACCTTGACATATATCGCGGTGGAGGAGCGCCTCTCTAATCAAAATGAAACAAAAGTTATACAAAGAGCGCAACCAACCACCTGTGTTCTGTTATAAAGTTTCACAAAATGCTGAAGATATTCCAGCATTCACAATGGGGAATCCCCAAGCTGGAGTTGACTTACATCACTCACTCTACCAATTAAGTACTCTCTCCTCTCCTCTCCTCGGTTTGAAGCAGATGTGTTCCAAATGTTCATTGTCAAGATGGTTTAAAACAACGCTTATTTTGGGCAAATACGTAGGGAATATTTGTTTTAGCACTATAAAGTTCTGATAAATGGTTACTTCTCAAGATATATGTGTAGAAAATATATCGCACTCCACCTGAAAAGTCGATACTGGCATCTCACTGGAAATACGATTTAGGGTCTCCTTTAAAAACTTCTGATGTGTTTCATTCTTATAATATGCTCTAGCTGTTCCACAAACATGTTTTTATTTTCTCTAGCCCCATATGTTAAATTACATAGTGGATGTAGATTTCGATGTCGAGATTTCATCGGAAATATGTTTTGGGTCCGAAAAAAGAAATTACTTTCTCCACACATACTATGTGCATAGTGTGTAGAGAAGGTATTATTGTATTGCACCCAATAAATCGATACCAAGATTTCACTGGAAATGCACGTTTTAGGACCCCCTGAATAAAAAAAAACATTTTTAGAAAAAGGTCCGAGTGTGTGAGCGAGTGTATGTGTGTGTCTCGTGTGTCTCTGAATAGCATAGCTCAAATAAAGAAGACCATGAAAGATCAAACTTGGTATCTAAGTTTGGTATCTTCCAAGGATGCGACACGAAGATTTTGAGAAAAATCTCCCCACCCAAACCATTGTTTACATTGATTTAAAGCTATGATTTAAAACAACGCTTATTTTGGGCAAATATGTAGGGAATATTTGTTTTAGTATTATAAAGTTATGATAAATGATTACTTCTCAAGATAAACAGAGTGTAAATGAACTGTACCGAAATATTTTCACAAAATATGTAGATTACCTAAATAAGTAATTTCTGATAAGAGAATAATGACCTATTTATTGAAATTGCTAAGTAACGGTTGTAAGTTTCTGAAGGGCCAGTACGCCACGCATCGCGGCTCTTCATCTGAAAGGAAAACAAATAATAAAAAACATTTACTCTATGACAAGACTCTAACTGGTGACCTTTGAGATAGCAGCTTGCCGCGTTACGCATTAAGCCACCAGACCAGATGAAAAAGCGCCTTCAGAGTAGGCTACATAACTCAAGAACGTAGTTAATGAATGCTCAGTGTCGCACTGTCAAGTGATTAGTTCGAGATTTTACAGATGTTTGCGACATTGAATCTTGAGAACTCTAGTAACGAGCTGCTAAAATCGATATTTCTATACTCGGGCAGCAGTTTTAAAGACATTCTAAGTCATTTCTTCAACATGCTTTGCTTTAACATTGACTTATTAGCAGCTGATACCCACACGTTTAACGCTATGTAGTTGCGTTATATTTATCCGGGGACCATGCATCGCCGATCTCAAATTACTTAGATACGTCACGTGTACAATCTCGCAAATTATTTCGGTGTAGTACATGAATGTTTAGAAAAGATATTGCACTCCACCTAAACAGTCAGTGCATCTCACTGAAAGTATGATGTGTTTCATTCTTATAACTGTCTCTAGCTGTTCCACAAATACATTTTTACTTTCTCTAGTCCCATATGTACAATGTACATAGTGGATGGAGAATTCGAAGTCGAGATTTCACCGGAAATATGTTTTGGGGTACATTGAGTCCGAAAAAAGCATTTTTTAACTTCTCTACACGTACTATGTACATAGTGTATAGAGAAGGTATTATAATGCACAAAAAATTCGATACGAGATTGCACCGAAAATACGTGAATCCAAAAAAACAGCATTTGCATCAAAAGGTGCTTAGTGTGTCTGTGTGTTTGTGTTTGTGAACAGCATAGCTCAAAAACGAAAACACCGGTAAATACCAAACTTAGGCTTTAAGTTTGGTATCTTTCAAGGATATGACACGAAGATGTCCAAGAAAATCCTCCACCTCCAATTACCCTTTACATGGAGCTTGTTTCTAAAATTTTTATTTTCTCAAAAATGTCTGTAACCATTTTGATTAAAATACAGCATATTAAATTAAATGTATATCCTGAACTTTGTGGGACTAGCCTCTGAAGACCACTTTATTCTGAATGAATTTTAGAGAATCTTGCATAACTGTTAAACGGTAAGAGATAGACAAGGGCTAACTTAACAGAAAAACGTAGACCTCGATAAAACACACAATTTATATTAGTTACTTTTTCCGTAGCGGTGATCTTTTTGAGATATTCTTTGTTATTGGCTTAAGCTTTAAAAAAACTATGCCTTTCTCATACAGGAATTTGTTAACTCCTGTCCATACAAACAAAGGAACTTCAGCCCATAGCAACCAGCTCTTGCCTATTACTTTAATCTATGGTACTCCCTTATTGCTCCTATAATTACAAGGAAGCAAGTAATAAGTCTATTTCTTGCAATTGTTTTCTCGTTTAGCATGAAGCAAATAGAAACATGAGCTTTTTAACAATAATTTGTGTAGGCTGTATTACATGGAAGCAAGTAATAGGATAATTTTTTCCAATGTTTAGCTTGATTAGCACGTTGTAGATAAAAGAATAATCTTTTTTAGGAAAGTTGTTTGTGTATCAGCCAGAGGAAGTCATGTGAATGGAACATATCAGATTTTCCTTACAAAAGATTATTCTTATATCTATGTCATACTAATCTAGATAAACATTAGCAGCATTATTCTTATTACTTCCTTCCTCGTGAGTAGAAGGGAAATAATAATATACATTAGACTAAAGTGATAGTCAAATCTTTTAAAAGCTGGTCACTATGTGAAAAAATTGAGGTACAGTTGGCTTTGCATGGTCTGAGAAACGTTGATTAGCTTAAAACGTAAACCAATAATAATGAATATCTCGAAAAACGTCAACTCTATAAGAAAAAACAAGTATGACATAAATTATGTGTTTTAACAAAATCCACATTTTTGGTATACTAAGTTATATATCTATATTTTACGGTTTAAACTTAATGCTAAATTCTGAAAACCTCAATCAAAAAAAGAGCTATTAAGAATATATCTACATTTTATTTGTGATGTGAATATTTTTATTATACGACATTTGGATTAAAATCGACAGAGCCATTTTTGAGACATCAAAACGTTTGGAAATACTTTGTGAAGGCTAGTTGGGTTTGAGGGTATTTCCTTGAAAATCTTCGTCGCATCCTTGGATGATACTCAACTTAAATACTACATTTGGTATTTAACCGGTTTTTCGTTTTTGAACTATGCTGCCCACAGACACACACACACACAGGCGCGCGTGCGCGTGCGCGATCGAGCGCCAACGCAGACAGCCACGGACCTATTTCTAAAACTGTTTTTTTTTTGTTTTTTTTTGGATTCAGGGAGTCCCAAAACATATATTTCTGGTTAAATCTCGGTATCGATTTTTTGCGTGAATTACAATACCTTCTCTATACACTATGTACATAGTACGTGTAGAGAAAGTAAAAAAGAAAACTTAACAGAATTGGAATTATTACTTGCTTTGTTGTAAGTAGAAGGAAACACCTGACTTAAGTGATAGTTAAAACTTTTAAAAGCTCATCTTATGCGAAACAATTGAAATTATGATTTATTTTTATTTTGGGCCGCGCCGTGGCCGAGTGGTTAGACCACTTGCCTCTCACCTAGACGGCCGGGGTTCGATCCCAAGCGACCGAATGTGAGATTTGTGGTGGACAAAGCGGCGCTGGGGTGGATTTTCTCCGGGTACTCCGGTTTACCCCGCCATCACATTCCACCGGTGCTCCATCATCATTCATGTATCACCAGTGTCACACCTGCGGTGCCATAAGTAGATAAAGTGGGCGTTAAACACTACCAAAAAAAAATCTTTTTATTTTCGGGAGGAAAACCAAAAAGTTGAAACATTTGAGAAAAGTTAAAATAGTTTGAGATTGAAACCAATAACGGAATATCTCGGTAACGGTTAACTCTACCCATAAAACTGTATATGACGACTTGAATCGCCCTCCGTGGTGTAATGGTTACAATGCTAACTTCATATAGCCAAGGTCGCGAGTTCAAACCCGGTGGAGGATGATGGATTTTTTGGGGCGTAAAAATCCTAAACATGGCAAAGCAGTTGGTCCCGTGTCGTAGATTTACGGCACGTAAAAGATCCTCAAGCCGATTAAGAGGCATGTGAGCAAAATTAAACGGTACTTCACGCCCAATATAGAATGGAATGCTGAGAAACACAGCAGTTAAAGGGCGTCCATAAAAAAACTCCATTTACATATCTGTATATGACTTGAAGGGTGAGTTTTAATGATATATATTGTAAGGGTGTGCTTTAAAGATATATATTGCGATTATGTGTATATATACTTGTGTAGTATTTTTGGCTATCTTTTACCGCCTTACGGGTTATACAAAATTGATCAGCAATGAAGAGGTCTCTAGAGGTTATTTCCAGAAAATTGAAGATATACATTTCATTTATCATGTAAATATCATAAACATATGGTATATTAATAAATCTCGTTAGAGCAATTTTTGATAAAAACAAAAGGTTTGAAAATCGTTCCATATAATGAGTAGTTGAGGGTGGGGGAATTTTCCAAAAATCTTCGTGTCGCATCTTTGGAAGATACTGAACATATATATCAAGTGTGATATGGATGTTTCTTATTTAGCTATACTGCGTTCAGACATAAAGATATTTTTCTAAAAATGCTTTTTTTGAATTCAAAGAATCTCAAAATGTATGTTTCCGGTGAAATCTCGTTATCGAATTGTTGGATGGAATACAATATTTTCTCTATCTATGTAGGAGGGGCGTTTTTTTTTCAATATCCCATAGACTATAAATAAAAGACAAGTTCAGACAAAACAACTATTTTATTACTAAAAGTTTTGTACACTTATGGTTACTTTTCAACATAATCACCGAAAAGATTGAGACATTTATCGTACCTGTGCACAAGTTTTGCAATACCCCCTTAAAAAAATGATTTCCAATGAGCATTGACGTTGTTTTGAGCATCTTCGTTCTTTACGATGTTTGCGGAGAGCCATTTAAAACAAACGAAGAGGAATGCTGACTTCAGGAAGTGTGTTGATCCATTACAATGCTCGTCCACACACTGCTGGCACAACCCATCGGCTCTTTGAACAATTTCAATGGGACATTTTCGATCATCCGTCATACAGCCCTGACCTGGCACCCAGCGACTTCGAAATTTTCCCTGAACTGAAGACGTGGCTATGAGGGCAGCACCTTCAAACCAACGGTCTTCAAAACAACGCCAATACTCATTGGTGGAAACATTTTTTGAAGCGAGGATTGCAACACAGGTACGACAAATGTCTCAATTTGTTGGTGATTATGTTGAAAAGTAACCATACCAAAACTTTTAGTAATAAAATAGTTGTTTTTTATTCACTTTTCTTTTATTTATAGCCTATCAGAGGCTGAAAAGAAACGGCCCTCGTATATTTTGCACACGCGCTACTGAAAGTAAAAATCTGATGTGTACTATTTACATGACTTTCTCTATATCCCTGCAACAAATTATTCTTAAAAAGTTATACTTCTATATACTTTATGCTAAATAGAAAAAATGAGCAGAAATAGTGCTATTACTTGCTTCCTTGTAAGTAGAAGCGAAATAATGGACTAGCATAGGTTAAAATGATAGTCTAAAGCTGGTTGCTATGTCAATGAAGTTCCTTTGTTTATATTGATAGGAGTTGACAAGTTCCTGTATGAGAAAAGTATAAGATTTTCATAGCAATGTCTCAAAAACGATGAACTTAAGAAAAAAATGTATATAACATAAATTGTGTGTTTTAACGTGCTCTACACTTTTTGTGTAATAAGTTTTTGTCCATCTCTTACGGTTTAGCAGTTATTCAAAATTCAATAAAATTCATCCAGAATAAACTACTCTTCAGAGGCTATTCCCAGAATATTCAAGATATACATTTTATTTGTCAGGTAAATATGTTTAATATACGAACTTTTAATCAAAATCGTAAGAGCCATTTTTGAGAAAATCAAAATTGTCGAAAAAAGTTCCATGTAAAGGGTAGTTGGGGGTGGGGGGATTTTTCTCAAAATCTTGGTGTCGTATCCCTGGAAGATACTAAACTTAACTACCAAGTTTGATATTTTACCGACTTTTCGTTTTTGAGTTATCGTGTTCACAGACACACGGACACACGGACACACACACACACACACACACACATACACACACACACACACACATGCACACACACGGACCTTTTTGTGAAAATTCTGTTTTTGGATATTGGGGACTCTAAAGCGTATATTTCCGGTGAAATCTCGGTATCTAATTTTTGGTGGAGTGCAATACCTTCTACCTTCTCTATACACTATGTACATAGTAAAATTGAGTTTTATTTATGTATGCTTTTAACTTTTTCAGAGACCCACACGGGACCAATGGCTAGCTATCCTTTCGAAGGAAACCATGTTAGGAATTTTTACGTCTGAAAACATCCATCGTCCCTGCAACCTTGGGAACCAGCGGCAAGCATGTTACCCTAAGACCACGGAGGACGACTGGTATGGCGATGCGGTAGCGTTGTTAGCTGCAAGACCAAGAGAGCTGAATTGAATCTTCTCCGTCATGCTATGTTCCTTATATTTGCAGATGTAGAGCTCTCGGTACCTGTGCTCCTCGACGCAAATTGAGGAGGTACTTGAAGGAAAAGCAACAGCTCACAGATCTGAAGGAACAAGTGAAAGTGGCCTTGGGAGCACTCAGCAGGATAACCCGTGTCATCCGCCTCAGTGCACATTGTCCCTATGTGCGTCAAGGACGGAGGCCCTCAACTTGTCAATATTGCTACTGCTGGGGTAGTCGCTGCAGAGTATTGGTCTAACAGGTGACACCCCGGCTGGGCTATAGTAGTACAAGCGGACATTAAACATGTCAAAAAATCTGATGTTTTCCATTCACATGACTTTCTCTACATCTCTACAATAAGTTATTATTAAAAAGCTTATTCTTCTATTTACTTCATGCTAATCGAGAAAAAAATAGCAAAATAGTCTTACCATAGGTTAAAGTGATGGTCAAAAGCTGGTTGCTATGTGACTGAAGTTCCTTTATTTGTCTGGAGACGAGTTGAGAAATTCGTTTAAGTCTTTCAAGGCTGAAACCAAAAACAAGGAATATGTCAATAACGATCTACTCTATAAAAATGTACGTTTTAACGTGCTCTACATTTTTTGCATGGTAAGTTTTTGTCAATCTCTTACGGTTTAGCAGTTATGCAAATTTCCGAAAAATTCAACGAAAGTAGAGTAGTCTTCGCAGGCTATTCCTAGAAAATTCAAGATATACATTTTATTTGGCAGGTAAATATCTTAAATATAACAGATTTTAATCAAAATCGTTACAGCCATTTTTGAGAAAATCAAAATTTTCGAAAGAAGTTTCATATAAAGGGTAGTTGGGTTTGGGGGGATTTTCTTGAAAATCTTTGTGTCGCATCGTTGGAAGATAACAAACTTAAATACCAAGATGGTATTTAACAGTCTTTTCGTTTTTGAGCTATGCATTCCACAGACACACACACACGCATACAAACGGATCTTTTTCCAAAAATGCTTTTTTGGATTCGAGTGGACCCTAAACACGTATTTCCGTTGAAATCTCGGTATCGAATTTTTCTTTATACACTATCTACGTTGTACGTATAGAGCAAGTAAAAAAACCAAAGCGCCGCAGAGGCGGGTTTTCTCCGGTTTACCCCGCCATCGCATTCCACCGCTACTCCATTTTCATTCCATGTATCAACAGTGTAATCGCCGGCGGTGTCATAATGGTAAATGCTAGCGTGAAAACTATAAAAAAGCTGATGTGTTCCATTCACATGAGTTTCTCTATATCACTGCAACAAACTATTCTTTTTACTTCATTTAATGGAGCAAAAATTAGCAGAAATAGTCTTATTACTTGCTTCCTTGTTAGTAGAAGCGAAATAAGGGGGTACCATAGGTTAAAGTGGTAGTTGAAAGTTGGTTGTAATTTGTCTGAAGTTCCAACAGGAGTTGACAGATTTCTGTATGAGAAAAGAATAAGTATTTTAAGGCTGAATCTAATAACAAGCAATATCTGAAAAACGGCCAAGTGCATGCAAAAAAGCATATTACATAAATTATGTGTTTTAAGGAGCTCTGCATATTTTTTGAAGTAAGTTTTTGTCAATCTTTTATGGTTTACCAGCTATACAAAATTCATAAAGAATAAGCATATCTGCAGAGGTTATTCCCAGAAAAGTCAAGATAATTCATTTTGTTTGTCACGTAAACATCTTTAATACACGATATTGTAATCAAAGTTCGATAGAGCCATTTTTGTGAAAATAAAATTTTTTCCATATAAAGGGTAGTTGGGGGAAGGGGGATTTTTTAAAACTCTTCGTAATCCTTCTAAGATACTGAACTTAAATACTAAGTTTGGTTTTTAACGGCCTTTTCGTTTTTGAGCTATGCTGCCCACAGTCACACACACATACATATACACACACAGACACATAATGACTTTTTCTAAAAATGATTTTTTTGGGGTTTTAAACTATGTATTATTGATGAAATCTCGGTTTCTATTTTTTGGGTGCATTAGAATAACTTCTCTATACACTATGTACATATTACATGTAGATAAAGTAAAATAACTACGAATATTTACTATTTTTAATTTGAGATAGCATGTACAGATTATTTATATATAAACAACACCTTTCTTTCTTCAATTATTCTGTTGGAAATTCAGTCAATGACCCAATTTCAGCACCAAATTAAGCAGAAGTTCTGGAGTTTCGATTCCTTGTCACTAGATGCGCAGATGTTTATGTTTTATTCCTGGAGTTTCGATTCCTTGTCATAGATGCGCAGATGTTTATGTTGCATTGTTGGCAGCTGTTTCGACATTTTGTTCTTGTAGCCAACGTGAAAATGCAGTACACATTAAATCAAAGACTCTTCTTTGTGAAGCGATACTGGATTATGAATTCAATTACAGCTACTCAAAGGGCGGCCAGAGAGAATTTAGTGTTCACAATCCTCCCAGAAGAAACACAACTGGGACTGGTAAACAATTTGGAAACAACTGCATCTCTGGTGAGTGAAAAAGGCAAGCATCGTTCATCTAGGGTTCCCACGGCTGTTGACGTAAGAGCATGACTGGAGCAGTCATCCAAAAAGTCATTACGACGTTTGTCGCAGGAGACAGGGTACACGTACTCAATGTGTCAGAGAGCTGTGAAAAGTGCAGGCCTAAAGCCATATAGGGTTGCGGTTGTTCTCCAGGAACCAGATAAGAATAAAATATTGAATTATTGTTGTTGGTTTCAGATGTTCATTGTGCAAAATCCTGGGCCATCGAAAATACACATGTCATCCGTGAAGCACCTATGCACTCGGTTAAAATCGGAGTTTGGTGCGCAATATCCGCACAGAGAATAGTGGGGCCATCTTTTTTTAACCAGACTGTGAACACTGCAGAGTACCGACTGATTTTCATGGAATTTGTTGAGCAACTGGACGATGTAGAGCTGATTCAAGGATATTTTCAACCACATGGCACCACATGCCGTACATCAAATGAATCCATGAATGTAATTGCAAATTTCTTTGACAACCGGATAATTTCCAGGAACCTGTGGCCACCGAGATCTCCAGATTTGACATCGCCGGACTTATTTCTATGGGGTTATTTAAAAGACAGGTTTACGCCACATGTCCCCAGACATTGGATGATCTGAAGCACATCACAAAGGATATTCAAGCTATTGACAAACAGTGTCCTCCAACGAGTGGCCAGGAACATGGAACGACGTGTTGAGTTGTGTCTTATGCAGGATAGAGGACATTTTCAACAGTTGTTATAGAGGTAAATAACATCCCAAAATTCCTCTACAATTTAGGTATAATAAGTTGTAGCTAGCACAATTAGTTTTGAAACAATTAAAGAAAGAATTGTGTCAGCTCTATATAAATCACCCTGTACATCCAAGAAACATTCAAATATAACTTCTTATGGTAAATAAAATGTCTTTGTAAGCATAGATACCTAGCGAAGACCGCACGAAAGAAAAGTTTCCATTTGAATATGTCTTCTTATGTTCCCTAAGAGTTTTCTATTTCTTGGAACAGTGTATTTTGAAATAATATGTCTTCCATGACTTTCTCTAGCTGTTCTGCAAGAAAACTACTTTCACACAAGACTCTTTTATTTATATCATGCGGTTCGAGATAAATATTAGCAGAAATGGTCTTATTATTTGCTTCTTTCTAAGCCAAAGCAGAAGGAATGTATGGGGACACACTAGGCTGAAGTGGAATTCAAATCTTTTAAAAATGTATCGATTTGTGAACAATTGAAGTTTGGTTCGCTTAACATTGCCAGTAAAACAGGAGAGAGATGAAACGAACGGTGACACTATTTGAGAAAAACTACATAGTTTAAAATTCAAACCAATACAACAAAGAGCATCTTGGAAAGGTCAACTATACAACAAAAACGTAATGACATAAATTGTGTGTTTTAAAAAGATTCATATTTTATTTAGCATGTATTGTTTATTTCTTACCTTTTTCCAGTTATGCAAAGTTAAGCAGGCTGACCACTCGTTCCAGGTTCTTTATTCTGTAGTTTCGTGCCATTGGCTCCCGACAGTTTTCTGACACCTAGACACCCGCTTGTATGTTCTAGGGAGTGTCAGTCCTACATACGGGTAGGATAATCATTAAATGCATACAGGAAGTTAATTATTATTTGAAACGGTCTTATTGCTTATTTATTTATAACTATGTATAAGGTAAATAAGGTAATACACTAGGCTAAAGCAATAGTCTAATCTTTTAAAAGCTGGCTGCTATATGACTGAAATTCAGTTCTATTTGCACGGCCTAGTATCAAACAAAAGAATAACTAGTTGGCTATGAAAAGAGTTACATTTTTAAAATGAATCTAATAACAAGGAATATATTTTTAATAAAAAATGTATTGATATACATATACACAGAAAAAGTATAGATAAAAATAAATGTGCGTTTTATAGGGAGGCACTTTTTTGTGTAGTGATGTTACTGTGTGTCATACGGTTTGCCAGTTATGCAAAAATAATCTAAAATGAAGAGTTCATAGGCTACTCTAAGACAATTCAGGACATATATTTTATTTTTCATATAAAAGTATTTTTTGGAAATTATAATCCAAATAATTTGAGCCATTTTTCTGAAACTCGTAAATTTCAAAGAATGTTCCGTGTAAAGTATAGTATCGAGTGAGAGATTATTCTGGAAATGTTTGTGTCGGACCCTTGGAAGAAACTAAACTTAAATACCAAATTTGGTAACTATGGCCTTTTCGTTTTTGAGCCGGACACACACGCACAGACGGATATTTTATAAATATGCTTTCATTTTTTTAAGCGGAACTTAAAAAGCATGTTTACGGTAAAATATTGATATCGAATTTTTACAGTAGAATGGAATAGTTGGTTCAAATACGTGTGTGCCAGAGAGAGTAAAAAAAAAAAAATCGGATGTGTTTCATTCACATAACTTTCTCTACATCTCTGCAATAAATTTTTGTTAAAAAGCTTATGCTTCTGTTTACTTCATTTTAATCGAGAGAAAAATAGCAAAATAGTCTTATTACTTCCATATAAGTAGAAGGGAAATAAGGGAGTACTATAGGCTAAACTGATAGTCAAAAGCTTGTTGCTATGTGACTGAAGTTCCTTTGTTTCTATGGAGGAGTTGTCAAATACCTGTATGAGAAAAGTTTAAGCTTTTCAAAGCTGAAACAAAAAACAAGGAATATGTCAAAACGATCAACTCAACGAAAAAAATGTGTATAATATAAATTGTGGTTTTAAACTGCTCTACTTTTTTGTGTGTTAGATTTTTGTTCATCTGTTATGGTTAGCAGTTATGCAAAATTCCGTAAAATTCATCAAGAATAAAGTAGTCTACGGAGGCTATTCCCAGAAATTGCAAGATTTATATTTTATTTGTCAGGTAATTATCAACAATATTTAGCATTTTAATCAAAAACGTTAGAGCCTTTTTTGATGGAATCAAAATTTTCGAAAAAAGTTCCATGTAAAGGGTAGTTGTGTTTGGGGGGATTTTCTTGAAAATCTTCGTATCGCATCCCTGGAAGATATCAAACTTAAATACCCAGTTTGGCATTTAACGGTCTTTTCGTTTTTGAGCTATGGTGTCCACAGACACACATACACACACAAAAACTGTAAATTTTGTAGTAAGGATATCCGGTAAAATTCGGCGCTTTTTCAAATATGTGTATAATATGATATACGCGTCAGTGCTTTGAGAATGAGACTCATATTTAGTGTGATATTTCTTAATTATTGTGGTCATATTTGCGCTGGCGAAGGAATAGAAACACAGAAAAAATCTGATGTGTACAATTCACATGACTTTCTCTATATCCCTGCACCAAATTATTCTTAAAAAGCTTATACTTCTATTTACTTTATGCTAATCAGAAAAAATGAGCAGAAATAGTCTTATTATTTGCTTCCTTGTAAGTAGAAGCGAAATAAGGGACCACCATACGTTAAAATGTTAGTCAAAAGCTGGTTGCTTTGTCAATGAAGTTCCTTTGTTTATATGGATAGGAGTTGACAAGTTCCTGTATGAGAAAAGTATTAGTTTTCATAGCAGAAACCAAAAATAAGGAATGTCTCAAAAACGACGAACTCACGAAAAAAATTTATATAACATAAATTGTGTGTTTTAAAGTGCTATACATTTTTGTGTAGTAAGTGTTTGCCCATCTCTTACGGTTTAGCAGTTATTCAAAATTCCGTAAAATTCATCCAGAGTAAACTACTCTTCAGAGGCTATTCCGAGAAAATTCAAGATATACATTTTATTTGTCAGGTAAATATCTTTAATGTACGAAATTTTAATCAAAATCATTAGAGCCATTTTTAAGAAAATCAAAACGTTCGAAAAACTTTCTATGTAAATGGTAGTTTGCGTTGGGGGGATTATTCTAAAAATCTTCGTGTCGCATCCCAGGAACATACTAAACTTAAACCAAATTTGGTACTTTACCTTCTTTTCGTTTTTGAGTTATTGTGTTCATAGACTCACGGACACACGGACACATATACACACGGACACATATACACACGGACCTTTTTGTGAAAATGCTTTTTGAGGATATTGGGAACCCTAAAACATATATTTCCGGTGAAATCTCGGTATCGAAATTTTGGGTGGAGTTCAGTACCTTCTCTATACACTATGTACATAGTGCGTGTAGAGAAAGTAAAATGTGATTATTTTCACTCCTTTTTATAACTAAATACATTATGAACTGGATAAAGCTTTAAATGAACATTGTAACTGAATTAATTGAAAGTGAAGGTTGGCTGCCTGGATTGTCACCTTGTTACCAATAACCAAGACAGGATATTAAACATACGAACGTCAGGTGTGACAAGATTTCAAAGAAATGAGTATCGCTCCATTCAGATGATGGCGATAGCTTGAAATTACGTAATCTCGGCCATTCCATTGGCATTTCAACAGTGGAGCTGAATAATCATAAGTATTTCACGAATGTTTTCATCTTGTCGACAATAGATGAAAACACGAGTTGTATTTGATAAGATAACTCAGCGAAATAGACTATTATTAGTAATAATAACTATAATAATTTATAATATATATCTTTGTTTATTAGGTTAAGATTGTAATAGTTACTTTAATTTTCAAATGGTAGATGACCCATTCGCGCATGTTTCTTTACCGAATTTTCTTCCTCCACTGCCTCCTGAATTATGATATGGCCGACCGTGTCTACAGACAATGTACAAATATCCATAGCAACAATAGCAAAAGAGAACCACTATTTTATTTCAGTTTTTAATGATTAATACATAAAATAGAAACAAATATTTTTTTATTTAAGGTTATTGCACTCATGTCATATATAAGAGACATAAATAATGATGATTTTCATCCTTTTTTTGAACTAAATACATAACGAACTGGATAAAACTTGATATAAACATTGTAACTGAACTAATTGAAAGCACAAATTGGAACTGATAGTTATTCAAAGTGAAGGTTTGCTGCCTGGGTTGTCATCTTGTTAACCAAGACAGGAGATTAAACATACGAACATCATATGCGACAAGATTTCGAAGAAAGAAGACTTTTCAGAAAAAGGTTCGTGTGAATATGTGTGTCCGTGTGTCTTTGAACAGGATATATCATAAATGAAAAGTCGGCGAAATAGCTAACTCGGTATTTATGTTTAGTATCTTCCATGGATGCGACACAACTTTCTCCTTTGTTCAAGAAAACGCCTGCAACCAAAACTACCTTTGGAACTCTTTTCGAAAATTTTGATGTTCTCAAAAAAGCTCTAACGATTTTGATTAAAATATCATCTATTACAGATATTTGCCTGACAAATAAAATGTATATCTTGAATAGCATCTTTAGACTACTCGATGATTTTTATGGAATTTTGCATAACTGCTACACCGTAAGACAAGGAAAAATTTACCAAATAAAAAATGTAGAACACGTTAAAACATACAATTTATGTTATATACATTTTTTCCCGGAGCTGATCTTTTAGAGATATTCCTTATTATTAGTTTCAACTGTAAGGTTCTTATACTTTTCTCAGACAGAAGGTATCCGTTTTTCTTTTGTTTTACTCCTGGCAAAGCAAAGAAGCGATTTGCAATGACAGCCGTATAATGACAGCTTTTAAAACATTCGACTATCACCTTAGCATAGCAACTAGAGAAAGTCATGCGAGTGTAACACATTAGATTTTTACTTTCTCTACACGCACTATGTACATAGAGTATAGAGAAGTATTGCACTCCACCCAAAAATTTAATACCGAGATTTCACCGGAAATACATGGGTCCCCTGTATCCAAAAACGTCATTTTAACAACAAGGTGTATGTGTGTGTCCGTGTGTCCGTGTCCGAAGATTTTCAAGAAAATCCCCGCACTCTAAACTACCCTTGGAACTTTTTTCGAAAAAGTGTATTTCCTTAAAAATATCTCTAACGATTTTGATTAAAATATAATATATTAAATATATTTATCTCACAAAATAAATGTACATATTGAATTTTCTTGGAATAACCTCTGAAGACATGTTAATTCTGGATGCATTTTACGGAATTTTACATAACTGCTAAACCGTAAGAGATGGACAAAAACTTACCATACAAAAACAGTAGAGCACGTTAAAACACATAATTAATGCTATATACATTTATTACGGAATATATCGTTTTTGAGAAATTCCTTGTTATTAGTTTCAACTGTAAGGTTTCTCAACAGGAAGTGTCCCTTTTTCTTTTGTTCCGCTTCTGGCCAAGCAAAAAAGCAATTTGCAATGACAGTCGTATAATGACAGCTTTTAAAACATTTGACTATCTAGCTAGAGAAAGTCATGAGAGTGTAACACATCAGATGTTTTTCTTTCGAACACAGTTTTTCTTTTGCAGTTGCATTTCTTATGTGCACATTAAATAGACTCATGTAACTTACATTTTTTGAGTGGAAAATTCCATCTCAACCAAATGTAGTTTCTGAAGCTTAGTGTTTTTAGCCTTGGCATAGTGTTAGGGTACTTTATCACACTCAAAGTCACGGTAAACCATTTCTATCTATGTGACGAAAAGCAGTCAGGCTTGAAATCAGTGTTACAGTCCAACGGTTATACAGTGTTCGGTTGCTTGTGCTGGAAGATAGAGGATGTTTACGCTTTTAGCGTCAAAACACGGTGCTTTTTACTTTCTTTACCATGTAAGTACAATATACATAGTTGCCAGAAAATGTATTGCATTCCACCATAAATTATGGAGTCGAGATTTCAGCAGAAATATACTTTGAGACCCTTGAATCCAGAATAAAGCATTTTGCACAACATTTGCGTGTGTATTTGTGAACCTGTGAGCAAAATAACTCAAAAAATCTGATGTGATCCCTTCATAAGACTTTCTCTACATCTCTGCAACAAATTAAACTTTAAAAATCTTTCGCTTCTATTTACTTTGGGCTAATTGAGAAAAAATAGTAGAAATAGTCTTATTACTTGCTTTCTTGTAAGTAGAAGCGAAATAAGGGAGTACATAGAATAAAGTGATAGTCAAAAGTTGGTCGCTATCTGACTGAAGTTTCTTTGTTTGTATGGACAGAAGTGAGAAAAGTGTAAGTTTTTCAAAGCTGAAACCAAAAATAAAGAATAATTAAAAAACGATGAACTCCACGAAAATAATGTATATGACATAAATTGTGTGTCTTGTCGTGATCAAGGTACATTTTTGTGTGGTAAGTTTTTTGTGTCTCTTATGCAAAATTCATTAAAACTCATCCTAAAATAAGGATGCGTTCCCCTCTCTACGTATAGGAAATGAATCGTTCTTAAGAAATTTGACTATCGTTTTAGCCTAGCGTATTCTTTTGTTTCACTTGTACATACAAGGAAGCACTTATCAAATGATTTGTCTATTGTTTATCTCGATTAAAGAAGTGTATGAAGATATTTCGTTGTTGCAGAAGAATTAGAGGAACTCATTTGTAGCATAGTCAAAAATGTTATTCATATCTTTATAAAGCGAGAGTTCAATAATCAGAATCCATATTTTTCTGAATGCCAACTCTTTAGCATCCATATAAATCCGCAACTTTTTAAATGAAAAAAGACGAACGAAAATAGCAGCGCCTGAGAGAAAAGACCATGGAAAACTATGAGATTATTTCTTGCTGTTATAATACATATGAGTGAAATCTGATGTGGATAGCACATCCTCTAGGGTGAACTGGTATTATGGGATACTCAATGCACACTTTAAGCCATGAAATATATAATGCTGTACTCACATACGAGGGTATTACGAGTGAATATTCATTTTTTTCTAACACAAGTTATTCATTTCTCAGTATAGTCCCCTTTTAGCGATAAAAACTTCCCCCAACGGTACTTAAAATTTTAATTGCCTCCAAAAAAAAAAAAAAAAAAAGTCTGATGTGATCCAATAACATGATTATTTCTAATTGAGAAGCATTAGCAGAAAGTATAATTTTCTTGCTTGTTTTGTAGCTAGAAGGGAAATATTGGAATATATAAGGCTTAAACGTTAGCCAAATCATAAAAACTGCTAGCCATGTGGATGAAATCCATTTCTTTGCATTTTCAGGTGTTGATAAATTCTCATACTGAAAAGTTCTAAGTATACTAAAAGCAATAACAAGGAACATCTCAACAATGGTAAACTTCAAGAAGAAACTTATATAACCTAAATTGTGTCTTTTGACGAAATCTACATTTTTTGTATGATGTGTTCCATTCACACGAGCTTCTCTACATCATTTAAACACATTGTTGTTAAAAAAAACATAATCCTCTATATACTATATGATAATAGAGATTAACATTAGCAGAATTTGCCATAATTAATTGCTTCCTTGTAAGCAGAAGGAAAATAAGGGAATATACCAGGCTAAGGTGAGTCAAATCTTGGAAAAGATGGTTACCAAGCGGTTGAAATCCGTTTCTATGCAAGGTCAGGAGAAAAATATCATGTGTATCATTCAAATGACTTTCTCTAGATCTCTGTAACAAATTATTGTTAAAAAGCTTATGCCTCTATTTACTTCACGCTACTCGAGAACAAATTAGCAGAAATAGTCTTATTATTTGTTTCCTTGTAAGTAGAAGCGAAATAAGGGAGTACCAAAGGTTAAAGTGATAGTCAAAAGCTGGTTGCTATGTGATAAAGTTCCTTTGTTTATATGGACGGGGGTTGTCAAATTCATATATGAGAAATGTATAAGTTTTTCAAGCTGAAATAAAACCAAGGAATATCTAAAAAACGATGAACTCTACGAAAAAAAATTTATACAACATATATTGTGTGTTTTAGCGTGCTCTACATTTGTTGTATGGTATGGTTTAGCAGTTATGCAAACCTCCCTAAAATTCATTCAGATTAAAGTAGTCTTAAGAGGTTATTCCCAGAAAATTCAAGATATACATTTTATTTGTCAGGTAAATATCTTTAATGTACGATATTTTAATCAAAATACTTAGAGCCAATATTGCTAATATTAACATTTTCGAAAAAAGTTATATGTAAAGGGAAGTTGGGGTTGGGGGATTTTCTTGATAATCATCGTGTCGCATCTTTTGAAGTTACCAAACATAAATATCAAGTTTAGTATTTAACGATTACAGCCACACACACACACACACACACACACACAAACGGATATTTTTCATAAAATTCTTTTTTGGAACCAGGTGGTCCTAAAATATGTATTTCCGGTGAAATTTCGTTATCGAATTTTTGAGTGAAATACAATATTTGCTCTATACACTATGTACATAGTACGTATAGAGAAAGTAAAAATGTAACCGCTAAGTAAACAACCTCAGAAAGTGTTATATGAAACGCATAACAAAACCTACATGCTACATTTTCCATTACTAAGGTGACCTGTGCCGCGCCGGCATGTCTATCAAGCCACCCCTACACCACGCGACTGGGACTTTCGCTACAAACCGGCAGCACTATTGGAGTGGGTTGGTTATGTATGACTGCCTAATCCATAGTAATTTTATGCAAGTTTTTTATGTGCCAAATTTAGAGCTGAAAATTATATTCACGTATCACGTACTACGGTATGAACAACAAGGTCCACATCTTCGTTTGGTGTCGTTTTCAAACACCCTGTATAAGAGTAACAGATCTATGTATAGTCATAGATCGATGCAGAGCTGCTCCTCGAACGGGGTAGCTATATTTGTCACCAGCCAGAGCGCTGCATCTTTTCAACAGTCACACGACACCTCGCCGAGGTAAGAGCCCTAAAAATGGTTTTAATCACTCCGCTTATCATGTACTAGTAACACATTCTACGATAATATTGGCATTACTCATTTGGATCTCTTGTACTTTTAACAAATTATGTTTGTGGCATTTAGCTTGAATAAAGAGTATTTCTTACTTTACCCTACACGTACTATGCACATAGTGTACACAGAAGGTATGGTAATGTACCCAAAAATTCGATACTGAGATTTCACAGGAAATACATGTTTTGGGTCCCCCTGAATCCAAAAAAAATTGAACAAAAATGTCCGTGTGTGTGTCTGAGTGTGTTTGTGTGTGTGTGTGTCTGTGGGCAGCATAACTCAAAAACGAAAACAACGTTAAATACCAAACTTAAATACCAAGTGTGGTATCTTCCAAGGATGCGATACGAAGATTTTCAAGAAAATCCCCCCACCCAAAACTTCCCTTTACATGGAACTTTTTCCGAAAATTTTGATTTTCTTACAAATGGCTCTAACGATTGTGATTAAAATATCCTATATTAAATATATTTACTTGGCAAATAAAATGTATATCCTGAATTTTCTGGGAATAGCCTTTGAATACTTACTTTATTCTGGATGAATATTACGAAATTTTGCATAACTGGTAAACTGTAAAAAATTTGACAAAACTTACCACACAAAAAATGTAGAACTCGTTAAAACACACAATTTATCTTATACACATTTTTATCGTGAAGTTGTTCGTTTTTACTTTCTCTTGCCCCATATGTACAATGTACATAGGGATAGAGAAGTATTGCATTCCACCCAAAAATTCGATGTCGAGATTTCACTGGATATACATGTTCTACCCCCTGAATACAATAAAAGCATTTCCAGAAAAAGGGTCCAAGTGTGTGAGTGTCCGTGTGTCCGTCTGTCCGTGTGTCCGTCTGTCCGTGTGTCCGTGTGTCTATGAACACGATTGCTCAAAAACGAAAAGTAGCTAAAATGCCAAACTCGGTATTTAAGTTTAGTATCTTCCAGGGATGCGACAAGAAGATTTTGAGAAAACTCCCCTCACCCCAAACTACCCTTTACATGGAACTTTTTTCGAAAATTTTGATTTTCTTAAAAATTGCTCTAATGATTTTGATTAAAATATCGTATATTAAAGATATTTATCTGACAAATAAAATGTATATCTTGAATTTTCTGGAAATAGCTTCTAAAGACCTGTTTATTCTGGATGAATTTTGCTTAATTTGGCATAACTAATAAACCGTAAGAGATAGATAAAAACTTACTATACAAAAATGTAGGCCTTGTTAAAATACACAATTTACTCTCATACATTTTTTTCGTGGAGCTTACCGTTTTCGAGGTATTCATTGTTATTAGTTTCAGTTGTGAAGTACTTATACTTTTCTCAGACGGGAGTGTGCGTTTTTCTTTTGTTCTACTCGTGGCCAAGAAAAGAAGCGATTTGTAATGATAATCGCATAACGACAGCATTTAAAACAGTTGCCTATCGATTTCGCCTAGTGTATTCCCTTATTTTTCCTGCTTATAAGGAACTAAGTAATAAGAACATTGTGCTGAATACCTCGATTAACAAGGTGCAGAAAGAAGAATAATCTGATGTAAGAAGTTTATAGAACGGTTAGAGATAGTCATGTGAGTGTAAAACTTCAGATTTTTTTAACCAGTTATACAGTTTTCTTAGGTACGTTTTGGTCTATTTTTTACGGTTTATTGGTTATGCAAAATCCATTAAAATTCATCCAGAATAAAGATGTCTCCAGAGGCTATTCTCAGAAAAGTCAAGTCATGCAGTTTATTGCTTTCTCTAGCCCCATATGTACAATGTATATAGAGATAGAGTAGTATTGTATTCCACCCAAAAATTCGATAACGAAATTTCACCGGAAATACATGTTTTAGGACCCCCTGTATTCAAAAAAAGCATTTTGAGAAAATGGTCCGTGTGTGTGTGTGTGTGTGTGTGTGTGTGTGTGTGTGTCCGTGTGTCTGTGAACACGATAACTCAAAAACGAAAAGTAGCTAAAATACCAAACTTGGTATTTAAGTTTAGTATCTTCCAGGGACGCGACACGAAGATTTTGAGAAATATCCCCGCTTCGCCAAACTACCCTTTCCATGAAACTTTTTTCGAAAATTTTGATTTTCTCAAAAATGGCTCTAAAGATTTTGAGTAAAATATCATATATTAAAGATATTTACCTAACAAATAAAATGTATATCTTGAATTTTCTGGGAATAGCTTCTGAAGACCTGTTTATTCTGGATGAATTTTGCATAATTTGGCAATAACTGGTAAACCGTAAGAGATAGACAAAAACTTACTGTACAAAAAATTTAAGTCTTGTCAAAATACACAAGTTATGTCATATACATTTTTCTCGTGGAGCTTACCGTTTTCGAGGTATTCATTGTTATTAATTTCAGCGGTGAAGTACTTATACTTTTCTCAGACGGGAGTGTCCGTTTTTCTTTTGTTCTACTCCTGGCCAAGTAAAGAAGCGATTTGTAATGTCAATTGCATAACGACAGCTTTTAAAACATTTGACTATTGGTTTAGCCTATTATATTCCCTTATTTTCTTCCTACTTATACGGAAGTAAATAGTAAGAACATTGTGCTAATTAGTACCACGATTAGCAAGGTGCAGAAAGAAGAAGAATCTTATGCATGAGGTTTGTAGAACAGCTAGAGAAGGTCATGTGAGTGTAACACATAAGATTTTTTCTAGATATTCCTTGTTTGGGGTTTCAGCTTTGAAAATCTTATAGTTTTGTCATACAGGAATTAGTCAACTGCTGTCCATACAAACAAAGGAAATTCAGTCACATAGCAACCAACTTTTGACTATCATTTTAATCTATGGTAATCCCTTGTTTCGAGGAAGCGGGTAATAAAACTATTTCTGCAAATTTTTTCTCGATTAGCATGAAGTAAATAGAAGCACAAGATTTTTAATAATATTTTTTGCAGAGATGTAGAAAAAGTCATGTGAACGCATCAATTTTCTTTTTCAAGTTTTTGTTCTGATTGCCCTCTGAGCTATACCCCTTAGTCGTCAATCTTAGTTGCCTCGATATGACTGATAACAGCTGCGTGCACTACGTGAAGGTGAAGGATCGAACGTTATCTTTTGTCCAGGTCGGTTACGTTGTCTTCAATCATCCATTAAATGTTAGTAAGAATATTCTATTAATTATTAGAAGGAATTAAAGGGTCCTCTCCCTGCTATTAACAAAAGTCTTTACGCAAATACAAAGTCTACTTTTTGCTGACGATTTTGCTATATGGACTTCAAAACCTAAACACCAAAAGCAACTGTTAATCACCATAATATAAGAATTCCTTACTTATTTGCAAAATATATTGAAGATAATATACAGAATACAAATTATCAATTGGAACGGTAGAGTGAGACTGAGAAATTTAATGTAACAGCCAGGATTTTAAACACGGACCTCCTGGTCTCTAGCCGGCTCTCTACCATTGAGCTAAATTGGCAATATGCCGGCAGCACATTGAATTTCTCAACTGACTCGCATGTTTCCCGGTAAACCATAAGGTGATCTCAAGCTATTTTGAGATGACAACCTCAATGGCGACTTACAATGATGTAAGTACTTTAAGTCTTAGAATGCACAGTAGAGTAAGTCTGGCTTTACCTAACGTCTGTCCCACACACGGCTAGTGTAAAAAACAATTAAATCATACTAATTAACCATAACAGTCACCTTTAATTCGGGTAAAGGGTTTTAGGCAGGTCATGAGGGCCGCATTAACCGACCGGGAGTGGGGGGGGGACTCGAGGCGCTGACCACGTCTCACCCTCCAATACTGCACCCCATCCATGACGTCTGTAGTGGACCGAGATGGGGGACGCAGTGTCCGGGTGGTAGGCCAAGGTTCCCTGTGAGCTGTCGTGCCATGGAGTTATAAAGGGTTTTAGGGGTTGCGATATCTTCCTGAAATTCTTGGTGTTGCTTCCTTTGAAGATATTGAGCTTAGATACAAAGTTTGCCATCTAATGGACTTCGTTTATAGCTATACTTCACACTCACACACACACACACACACACACACACACACACACACACACACACACCCGACGTGTTTCTAAATATGCCTTTTTTTTCTTTGATTCAGGAGGTTCGGGACATGTATTCCCGGTGCAATATCGGTATCGAACAAAACAACACCTTCTCTATACACTATGTACATAGTACGTGTTCAGAAGGCAATAAGACCAACGAAAATAGCAGAAACAAAGAGAAAAGTCCATTCGAAAGGGATTATTGCTTGCTGTTATAATGCATTTGAGTGAAATGTGATGCGTATAGTATATTCTCTATGGCATTTCTGATAATAAGGGATGCTATATGCACGCTATAAGCCTTGAAATATACAATGTTGTACTCCCATATACGAGGGCGGATACCAGTATTAGCAATGAAGATGCATTTTTTTCGAATTACTAATTTCTCAGTAGAGTCCCCTTTTAGCGAAATACGCTTCTCCCAAAGGACCTTAAAATTTTTAACCCCCTCAAAAAAAAAAAAAACAAAAAAAAAACTGATATTTCAACGCATGACTTTACTTCTACGTAGCACATTATTGTTAAAAAATCTCAGTATTCTATCTGAATCATAATAATAGTTGTTCGATTATCAACTTCAAGAAGTGGAATGAGATAAACCTTATCAGAAATGTTCTCATTACTTGCTTTCTTGTGAGTAGTAGATAAATAAGGGAATAAGGCTATAGAAATAGTAAAATATTTTAAAATCTGGTTGCCATGTAGTTTAAATTCGTTTGTATTGACATGAGTTGAATAAAATGGTGTAAAATGTTTAAGTAATTTAAACTGAAGGCAATAAAAAGAAATATCTTAAAAATGATCAACATCACAAAAAAACGTATATGACTAACTGTCTGCTTTTACGTGATACACATATTTGTGCAAAAAGTTTTTGTAGATCTCTAACGGTTTAATAGTTATGCAAAATTCATCCACAATAAAGAGGTCTTCTCAAGCAATTCCCAAAAAATTAAAGATACACATCTTAATTGTCTTGTAAACATCTTTAATACAAAGCATTTTATCAAAATCATTAAGAGCAATTTTTGAGAAATTGGTTACTTTAGAAATTGTTTCTACGTAAAGAGTAATTTTTGGGAGGTTGCTCAATATCTTTGTATCGTATTTTTGGAAGGTATTAAATTTAAATACCAAGTTAAGCATTTTAACGACTTTTCGTTTTTGAGTTTTTGTGTTCACAGATACCCGTACATGCGCACACACTGACACATGAACACCTTTTCTTAAAAAATGGTTTTTAATTCTATAAACGTTCTATGTGCATAGTGTATAGAGAAGGTATTGTATTCCTCCAAAAAATCGATACAGATATTTCACCAGCAATACATGTTTTGGTTACACCTGAGTCCAAAAAGAGAATTTTTGGAAAAATTCCGTGTGTTTTTGGTGTGCGTGTGTGTGTGTGTCTGTCTGGCTGTGGACAGCATAGCTCAAAAACGAAAAGACCATTAAACACTTCACTTGGTATTTAAGTTTGGTATCTTCCAAGGATGCGACACGGAAAATTTTCCCCCACCCACAACTACGCTTCACGTGGAATTTTCTCGAAAATTTTGATTTTCCCGCAAATGGGTGTAACAATAGTAATTAAATCTTACATAGTTATGTAAGATATTCACATGCCAAATAAAACATTGGTTGAATTTTCTGGGAATTTTCAGCCTATGAAGATACTTTATTCTGGATGAATTGTACGGAATTTTGTATAAATGCTAAACCGTAAGAGATGGACAAAAAAGCACCATACAAAGCTATAGAGCATGTTAAAACACACAGTTTATGTTGCGTACATTTTTTTTCGTGGAGTTGGTCGTTTTGAGATATTCCTTGTTATTGGTTTCAGCTATAAGGAATTTACACTTTTCTCATGCAGTAATTTGTCAACTTCTGACCATACAAACATAGGAGCTTCAGTCACATAGCAACCAGCTTTTGATTATCACCTTAACCAATAGTACTCCCTTATTTCACTTCTACTTACAAGGAAACAAGTAATAGGACTATTTCTGTTATTTTTTCTCGAATAGCATGAAGTAAATAGAAGCATAAGCTTTTTAATAATATTTTTTGTTGCAGCGATGTAGAGAAAGTTGCATATTTTTTAATTTAAGAAAATGTATCGAAATTTTGAGTGGAATACAATACCTTCGCCTTTGTAGCGTGGTGGTAGCATGTCTGCCTCACGTTCAAAAGGTCGTGAGTTCGAATCTCGCTTAGGGTGAGTTACCTGGTAAGGTTTTTTTCGGGGTTTTCCCTTATCCTGAGAAGACAAATGTCGAGTAACTTTAAGCTCCGTGGACCCCGAGATCATTTGAGCATCATATCATCAATTGCATTCATCGTCCGATATGACCAAACCAAATTAAAGGACGTTAAAACTACAAAAAAAAAACAAAAAAAAAAAAAACTTCTCCACACACTATGTACAAGCGCTGCAAAATACGCTCCTGAATCGACGATTAAATCTCATTTGATTTAACTTCTTTTCGCGAGTAATTTTTTCATATTTGGGAACAGGAGCAAATTGCAGGATATCAGCTAGGGTGATTAGAGGAAGTGGAACAGTTACTCATAGCGCAATTGATGCATTTTGGTGGTGATGAATGTGTTTTGTGTTTTCGTTGTTAAACAGCATTTTCTTCTTCAGCAAATGAGGCCCTGACTTCGGGTTCTTGTTCCAAACCGACCAGTAGTTTACTGTAGTATTGCATGGTAACCAGTTTCTCGTTTTTGTAAAAAGCCAACACGTATGATACCCTTCGCATCTTAAAAAGCTGTCGCTATCTTCTTTCTGGACGACGTGGAGCCGATTCACCAAAAACAATACACCGTTTCGATTATTGCTTATAGTTTTCGCAAAACTTAACGGCATATGAAGGCAGATAATATGTTCCCCCTCCGCTCAGTGTTACCGCGTTTGGTACACACATCTTAGAGTCTGGATTGAGGATATTATCTTCTTTAATTATTGTCGGTTAAATATTGGCAAATTATCGATGACAATGCTCTAATTCGGCAGGATTTTATTTTCTGATCAAGGCCGTACAAAAATTCTGACTTTACAATATTTAGAACGCGAGGTATGCATATTTTAACTTCAGGAGTTATCATCACTCAACTTAGATAGCCTGAAAGAACCTTCCCCACAATGCTTATCTCAAATATAAACGTACTCTGTAGTATGATAGCCAAACAACACGGACACGAAATGAGTTAAAGTTCAGTAGGTTTTCACAGTAGTGGTGGACTTTTTACTTTCTCTATACGTACTATGTACGTAGTGTATACAGAAGGTATTGCATTCCACCCAAAAAATCGATACCGAGATTTCACCGGTATCCACAGCGTCCACAGTATCCAAAAAAACACATTTTCAGAAAAAGGTCCGTGTTTGTGTCCGCGTGTAAGTTTAGCATCTTTAAATGGTGCGAACTGAAGATTTTGAGAAAAATTTCTCCACCCCAAATTACCCTTTACATGGAACGTTTTTCGAAAGTTTTTATTTTCTCAAAAATGTCTGTAACGATTTTGATTAAAATATCGTAAATTAAAGACATATACCTGACAAATAAAATGTATATTTTAAATTTTAAGGAATTTTTCATAATAGTTAAACTTTAAAACTTGGACAGAAACTTACCGCAGAATATCTAGAGCATATTAAAATACGCAATTTAGTTATATTCATTTTTTTCGTGAAGCTGATCGTTCTTGACATATTACTGTCTTTGGTTTCACATTTCAAAAGCCTATACTTTTCTCATAAAGGAATTTGTCAACTGTCCATACAAACAAAGGAACTTCAGTCACAGAGCAACCAGCTTTTGACTTTCACCTTAGCATATGAGACTCCCTTATTTCACTCCTACTTACAAGGAAGCAAGTAAAAAGACAATTTCTGATAATTACTTTCTCTAGCCCGATATGTACAATGTACATAGGGATAGAGAAGTATTGTATTCCACCCAAAATTTAATACCGAGATGTCACCGGAAATACATGTTTTATGGCCCCCTATATCTAAAAAAAGCATTTTCAGAAAAAGGTCCGTGTGTGTGTATCCGTGTGCCTGTGAACACGATAACCCCAAAACGAAAAGTAGCTAAAATACCAAACTTGGTATTTAAGTTTAGTATCTTCCAGGAATGCGACACGAAGATTTTGGGAAAAATTCCTCCACCCGAAACTATCGAAAATTTTGATTTTCTTAAAAATGGCTCTAACGATTTTGATTAAAATATCATATATTAAAGATATTTCCCTAACAAATAAAATGTATGTCTTGAATTTTCTGGGAATATCTTCTGAAGACCTGTTTATTCTGGATGAATTTTGCTTAATTTGGCATAACTAGTAAACCGTAAGAGATAGACAAATACTTACTAATCAAAAAATTTAGGTCTTGTCAAAATACACAAGTTATGTCATACACATTTTTCTCGTGGAGCTTACCGTTTTCGAGATATTCATTATTATTAGTTTCAGTTGAGAAGTACTTATACTTTTCTCAGACGGAAGTGTCCGTTTTTCTTTTGTTCTACTCCTGGCCAAGAAAAGAAGCGATTTGTAATGACAATCGCATAACGACAGCTTTTAAAACATTTGACTATTGGTTTAGCCTAGTGTATTCCCTTATTTTCTTCCTACTTATACGGAACTAAATAATAATAACATTGTGCTAATGAGTACCACGATTAGCAAGGTGCAGAAAAAAGAAGAATCTTATGTATGAAGCTTGTAGAACAGCTAGAGAAGGTCATGTGAGTGTAACATATCAGTCTCGATTAGCATGACGTAAATAGAACATAAGCATTTTAACAATAATTTGTTGCAGAGATATAGGGATAATCATGTGAATGGTACATACCAGATTTTTCGATTAGCAAACGTGAAGTGATTCATTCGGTCGCTGATAGAAATAATACGTTCAAATCAGTGGATGCAGAAAAACTTCTGCACGAGGCAATAAGCAGTGTAGCTCAAGATGACGGTTTCATGAGCCAGGTTTGCAGAACGGCTTTAGCAGGAAGCTTTCAAAAAAGAAATTGCAAGGGACGGCATTATGTAGTTGTTTATCATTAACTCAAAGCATGAAAGTGACCACTCCGAATTTAAGGGCTTTCAAAGAAGAGGAAGGCAGCTCTGAACTGGTTGCTGGAGTTAATCTATAATGACTATTTTTTTTTTTTTTTTTTTTTATTTTTTTATTTTTTTTTTTTTTTTTTGTAGTTTAACGTCCTTTAGCCTGGTTTGGTCATATCGGACGATGAATGAAATTGATGCTCAAATGATCTCAGGGTCCATGGAGCTTAAAGTTACTCGACATTCGTCTTCTCAGGATAAGGGAAAACCCCGAAAAAAAACCTTACCCGGGTAACTCACCCTAAGCGAGATTCGAACTCACGACCTTTTGAACGTGAGGCAGACATGCTACCACCACGCTACCCAGGCGGGCTTATAATGAATATTATAGTTTAACCCCATCAAGAAAGACTTTAATATTTTAAGGACTTTAATATGTTGTAGCCATGGACGGCAACATGCTCGGCGTGTAAAACGTGCGCTCACGTACACATTTACCACCATTACACCCTCGCGCGATTGGCAACAGCGCTTCGCGTGAGCATTGGCCAGCCTTTCAAAACTCTTTAAAGGGTGCTCGCGTGGATTAGACTAGGAGCATGGAGGAGCACAAATATTGCTGACGAGAATGGTATGAAAATCTGTTCCATTTGGAAGGAAGAGTCGTGGACCCACATCTTGCTAGGAATGGAGGGAAAAATATTTACCGCGATTCTTTACCACCGCGAATGTAGATCTAGAAGCATGTTGGACGTTACTGGTAGGCACGAAAGACGCAGGCAGGCTAGGTAAATTTAAATTAAGCGAAGACAGCTGAGATCTGAGAGACAGAGTGAGGGGGGGTGGAGATAAGAACAGCTAAACAAAACTGACCACGATGTTTTACATACATATATTTTATGTCATACTTATATATTGTTGTGTTATGATATTATATAGTGTAAATATTATGTGTATATATTTCTTTTAAGTATATTTATTATGCTTCTGAATAAGTTACACTCCGTGCTGCAAATTTAAATTGCTGTATTTGAATATCTTTATCCTTTTATTTTGTGTTTACTCTTTTAATTCTTTGTTGTTGTTGTTTAATACTTCTTTTTATTTTGTGTATTACAAAAGCACGTACGGTCTGTGGACCCATGCGATTGTTGAAGTTCAAAGTATAGTATTGTTATGTCAATAAATACACTTATTCATTCATTCACGTTCTGCGACAATTGTAGTTGGCGTATAATAATCTCATGGACGGTGCAACTAGACACAAAATGTCCTTCAGATTTCGATCAAAAGAACCAAACATCTTGGAAGTTAAAAGACCAACTTGTTATCGACAATTGATTGACTTCTAAGTTATCACGCGTCCATTCTTATGAATTACTATATCTGTTTTAAAAGCAAACTATTCTACAAAAGACTATTCTTTTATCTATACCATGCTACTAGAGATGGAAATTAGCAGAAAATATAGTCTGCTTGCTTTGTGACTGAAGTTCCTTTGTGTGAATAGACAGGAGTTCACAAATTCCCGCTTGAGAAAAATGTATTTTAAAATTAAAATTAATAACAAGGAATATTTAAAAACCTGTCAGCTACACGAGAAACTGTACATAACATCAATTGTGTGTTTTAAGGAGCTTTACATTTTTTGTTAAGTAAATGTTTGCACATCTCTTGCGGTTTATCAAAATTCCGCAAAATTCCACCAGAATAAAAAGGTCTTCATATTCTATTCTCAGAAAATTCAAGATGTACCATATATTTGTCCTCTAAATAACTTTAACATGCAATATTTTAGTAAAATCGATAGAGGCAATTTTAAGAAAATCGCAAACTTCGAAATTTTTACCCTGTAAACGGTAGTTTGGTGAGAGGATATTCTTGAAAACTTTGTAGTATCCTTGGAGGATACCAAGACACATACATATATACAAACACACACACACAGACGGAAATATTTCTTAAATTACTTTTTTGGTGATCAGGGGATCTCAAAATATATATTTCCTTTGAAATCTAGGTATCACTGTGTATATAGTGAAATCATCCGGATTTATGACAATATATATATCCTCTCTATAAAAATTCTAAGAGTCAATATGCTCGCTTGGTCATATCGCACGATGAATGAAATTGGTGAAATGATGCTGAAATGATCATTATGAGCTTTAAGTTACTCGACATTCATCTTCTCAGGATAAGGGAAAACCCCGAAGAAACCCTTATCCGTGTAATTCACCGTAAGCGAGATTGGAACTCACGACCTTTTTGAATGTGACGCAGACACGCTACCACCACACTACCCAGGCGGGGCATAATTGTGTTATACCGATGCTCTATTATTCCCAAATTGTGTCCAGGAATTAAGCGAACGTTCTGTGAATAAAGAGGGTATTATACCTATCTTTCATAGACAGAATCCTAGAGGATTTTGTCCTGTTTCCCGCGTAGAAGCTTAACAAGTTTCGTGATTTGCAAGCGTCTAGCAGTATTAAACGTCATCCTGTTTCGAGCAGGAAGCAGTTCGGCTGATTATATGCTAGCTTTTACGTGACTGGTGGCTAAGTGTGGCGGATATATCAGCTCAGAGATTGCTGTGAGCGGATATAGAACACAGATAATTGCGAAGGAGTTAACTAACAATAATTTACCAATAATTAATAACAATTTGATGTATTGAGAAGGTATTGCACTCAACCCAAAAATTCGATACTGAGATTTTACCGGAAATATATGTTTTAGGGTCCCCAATATAAAAAAAAAGCATTTTCACAAAAAGTTCCGTGTGTGTGTGCCCGTGAGCACGATAACTCAAAATCGAAAAGTAGGTAAAATACCAAACTTGGTATTTAAGTTTATTATCTTCCAGGGATGCGACACGAAGATTTTGAGAAAAATTCCCCCCACCCCCAACTACTCTTTACATGGAACTTTTTCTGAAAATTTTGATTTTCTCAAAAATGGCTCTCACTATTTTGATTAAAATTTCGTATATTAAAGATATTTACCTGACAAATAAAATGTATATCTTGACTTTTCTGGGAATAGCTTCTGAAGAGTAGTTTATTCTGGATGAATTTTACTGAATTTTGAATAACTGCTAAACCGTAAGAGATGGGCAAAATCTTACTATACAAAAGATGTAGAGTACGTTAAAACACACAAATTATCTTGTATACATTTTTTTCATGAGTTCGTTGTTTTTGAGACATTCCTTATTCTTGGTTTCTGCTATGAAAAACATACTTTTCTCATACAGGAACTTGTCAAATCCTATCCATATAAACAAAGGAACCTCATTGACATAGCAACCAGCTTTTGACTATCATTTTAACCTATGGTAGTCCCTTATTTAGGTTCTACTTACAAGGTAGCAAGTAATAAGATTATTTCTGCTCATTTTTTCTGATTAGCATAAAGTAAATAGAAGTATATGCTTTTAAAATAATTTGTTGCAGGGATATAGGGAAAGTCATGGAAATGGTACACATCAGATTTTACATCATGCTAATCAAGTAAAAATTAGCATAAATAGCCTTACAGCTTGTTTCCTTGTAAGTAGAAGAGAAATAATGGACTACCATAGGTTAAAGTGATAGTGAAAAGCTGGTTGCTCTATGATTGAAGTTCCTTTATTTGTATGGACAGGAGTTCACAAATTGAGAACTTTTAAGGCTGAAACCAATAACAAGGAATATCTATAAAACGATGAATTCCCCGAAAAAATTGTATATAACATAAAATGTGTGTTTTAAGGTGTTCTATGTTTCGCGTGTGGTAAGTTTTTGTGTATATCTCTTACGGTTTAGCAGTTATGCAGAATTTTGCAAAATTCATCCAGAATAAAGTAGTCTTCAAAAGCTATTTACAGAAAATTCAAGATATACATTTTCTTTGCCACTTAAATATCTTTAATATACGACATTTTAAGCAAAATTGGTATATCCGTTTTTGATAAAATCAAAAATTTCGTAAAAAGTTCTATGTAAAGGGTAGTTTTGGTTGGGGGTATTTTTCTCAAAATCTTCGTGTCGAATCCCTGGAAGATACTGAACTTAAATACCGAGTTTGGTATTTTCCTGAGTTTTAGTTTTTGAGTTATTGTGTTCACAGACACACGGACACACACAGAACTTTTTCTGAAATTTTTTTTTGGATACAGAGGGACCCTAAAACATATATTTCCGGTGAAATCTTGATATTGAATTTTTGGGTGGAGTGCAATATCCTCTCTATACACTATTTATATAGTACGTGTAGAGAAAGTAAAAAACTAAGATCCAAATTAATATAAATGTATAATTTTGGGATACAAGCAATATAAACTTACCGTTAGAAAGTCAGTGCAATAGTTAGCACCTGTTTTAGCTTTGAGCTATATTGGTAAATAAATAGCGACCTAATCTAAGATCAGTTGCGTGTACACAAGGGTGGGCTGTTAAGTCTCGGGCTTCTAAATGAAAACAACATTTAAATAATTGTTTTGGCATCATTTATCAACATAATCTCCATAAAGATTTAATACATTTGTCATATTGGTGTTCTAATTTACTTAAACCTTCACTGTTGTGCGATTTATCAAGGTCTTCAAAATAGATGTTTGCCGCATTAATGACCTCGTTGCTGTGAAATATTCGTCCTTCAAGACATTTTTTGAGGTTTGGGAACAGGTGGTAGGCACTGGGTGCTAGATCTGACAAAAAAGGTATGTTCAAGGAATTCCAACTTTAATTCGCACATTTTTACTTTCTCTATACTCACTATGTACATAGTGTACAGAGAATGTGTTGCACTCCACCAAAAAAATCGATGCCGAGACTTCACCGGAAATATATGCTTTAGGGTCCCCTGTATCCAAAAAAGTATTTTCAAAAAAAGGTCCGTGTGTGTGTGTGTGTGTGTGACTGTGTGTCCGTGTGTCCGTGTGTCAGTGTGTCCGTGTGCTTTGAACACGATAACTCAAAAACGAAAAGTCGGTATAATACCAAACTTGGTATTTAAGTTTAACATCTTCCAGGGATGCGAAACAAAGATTTTTGATAAAAATCCCCCCACCCCAAACTACCCTTTACATGCAACTTTTTTCGAAAATTTTGATTTTCTAAAAAATGGCTGTAACGATTTTGATTAAAATATCGTATATTAAAGTTATTTACCTGACAAATGAAATGTATATTCTGAATTTTGTGGGAATAACCTCTGAAGACTACTTTATTCTGGATGAATTTTTCATAACTACTAAACCGTAAGAGATGGACAAAAACTTAAACCATAAAAAATGTAGGGCACGTTAAAACACACAATTTATGGTATATACATTTTTTTGGTGGAGTTGATCGTTTTTGAGATATTCCTTTTTCTTGGTTTCAGCTTTGAAAAACATACTTTTCTCATACAGGAATTTGTCAACTCCTGTCAATACAAACAAAGGAACATCAGTCACATAGCAACCAACTTTTGGCTTTCACTTTAACCTATAGTAGTCCATTATTTCGCTTCTACTTACAATAAAGCAAGAAATAAGATTATTTCTGCTAATTTTTCTCGATTAGCATGAAATAAATAAAAGATAAGCTTATTAACAATAATAATTTACAGAGATATAGAGAAAATCATGTGAATGGAACACATCAGATTTATACTTTCTCTATACTGACTATGTACATAGTGTATAGAGAATGTATTGCACTCCACCAAAAAAAAAAAAAAAAAAAAAAAAAAAACGATACCAAGATATCACCGGAAATATATGTTTTAGGGTCCCCTGTAACCAAAAAAAGCATTATCACAAAAAGGTCTCTGTGTGTGTGTGTCCGTGTGTCTGTGTGTCCGTGTGTCCGTGTGTCTGTGAACATGATAACTCAAAAACGAAAAGTCGGTAAAATACCAAACTTAGTATTTAAGTTTAGTATTTTCCAGGGATGCGACACGATGATTTTGAGAAAAATCCCCCCACCCCCAACTACCCTTTACATGGAACTTTTTTCGAAAATTTTATTTTCTCCAAAATGGCTCTAATGACTTTGATTAACATTTCGTATATTAAAGGTATTTATCCGACAAATGAATCTTGAATTTTCTGGGAATAGCCTCTGAAGACTACTTTATTCTGGATGAATTTTTCATAACTACTAAACCGTAAGAGATGTACATAAACTTAACACAGAAAATATGTAGAGCACCTTAAAACACACAATTTATGTTATATACATTTTTTTCGTGGACTTGATCGTTTTTGAGATAATCCTTTTTCGTGGTTTCAGCTTTGAAAAACTTATACATTCTCATACAGGAATTTGTCAACTCCTGTCCATAGTAACAAAGGAACATCAGTCACATAGCAACCAGCTTTGGCTTTCCTTTAACCTATGGTACTCCCTTATTTCGCTTCTACTAACAAGGAAGCAAGTAATAAAACTATTTCTGCTAATTTTTTCTGATTAGCATAAAGTAAATAGAAGTATAAGCTTTTTAAGAATAATTTGTTGCAGGGATATAGAGAAAGTCATGTGAATGGTAAACATCAGATTTTTACTTTCTCCAAACTTGCTATGTACATACTGTATAGAGAATGTACTGCACTCCACCAAAAAATTCGATACCGAGATTTCACCGGAAATATATGTTTTAGGGTCACCTGTATCCAAAAAAGCATTTTCAGAAAAAGGTCCGTGTGTGTGTGTGTCCGTGTGTCTATGTGTCCGTGTGTCCGTGTGTCCGTGTGTCAGTGTGTCCGTGTGTCTGTGAACACGATAACTCAAAAACGAAAAGTCGGTAAAATACCAAACTTGGTATTTATGTTTAGTATCTTCCAGGGATGCGACACGAAGATTTTGAGAAAAATTCCCCAACCACAAGCAACCCTTTACATGGAACTTTTTTCGAAAATTTCGATCTTCTCAAAAATGGCTATAACGATTTTGATTAAAATATCGTTTATGAAAGTTAATAACGTGACAAATAAAATGTATATTTTGAATTTTCTGGGAATAGCCTCTGAAGACTACTTTATTCTGGATGAATTTTTCATAACTACTAAACCGTAAGAGATGGTCAAAAACTTAACCCACAAAAAATGTAGAGCATGTGAAAGCACACAATTTATGTAATACACATTTTTTTCGTGGAGTTGATCGTTTTTGTGATATTCCTTTTTCTTGGTTTCAGCTTTGAAAAACTTATACTTCTCTTATACAGAAATTTGTCAACTCCTGTCCATACAAACAAAGGAACATCAGTCACATAGCAACCAGTTTTTGGCTTTCACTTTCACCTATGGAACTCCCTTATATCGCTTCTGCTTACAATAAAGCAAGAAATAAAACTATTTATGCTAATTTTTCTCGATTAGCATGAAATAAATAAAAGATAAGCTTATTAACAATAATAATTTATAGAGATATAGAGAAAGTCATGTGAATGGGACACATCAGATTTTTCTCATTGCAATAGCTGAACGATAGGCCAGAGCATTGTCGTGATGAAATAAGTTGTTTTTTTTACCCCCAGATGAGGTCTGTTTCTTTTCACCTCATTACTCAAACGTTGCAGTAAGCTAGCATAGTAGTCACTAGTGATACTTTTACTATTTTCGAAGTAATCAATAACAATGGTTCTTTATGCATCCCAGAAATCTCTCGCCATAACCTTGTTATCTAACAAGATTGATTTTGCCTATTTTAAAGTTGCTTCACCTGGCGCAATGCACTGTTTTAACTGTGATTTACTTTATGGAGTGTAGTTATGTATCCAAGTTTCATCCATGGAAATAAGCCGTCCCAAAAATTCACTGGGATTTTTACGGTAGAGCTCCACATTTCTTAACAGAAACAGTTTTTCTTTGCAGCTTCTGATCAAGTGTCAACAAACGCGGTACCCATCTTGCACAGACCTTGTGAAAGCATAAAACATTACTTAAAATATTACCTGCACGTTCATTAGATATGTTTACAGCCTCTGCTATCTCAAACAACTTTAATCTTCGATCTTCCAGTACTAAACAATACATTTTTTCAATGATTTCTTGAGTTGTCACTTCTACAGGGCGTCCAGAGCGAGGCTCATCACTAGTGATCGTGCGTCCCATTTTAAACTCTGCAAGTCACCATTTAATTATTGAATAAGAAGGGGCAGAGTCTATCAATGTACTGTCCATTTCATCTTTGATTTCTTTAGGCATAAATCCTTTCAAATTGAGGTGTTTAATCACTGCTCTTTTTTACAAATGCTCCATTTTCGTGAAAACTCTTAAGTTCAAATGCCGTCATTCGAAAACTAAATAAGCTATTGACCTGTAACTATGGATATAAAAGCTAGTCTAGAGTTAAACTATACGATGCTACCGTCTAACTGCCCTAATGACGCCATTTCTGTGTGGGGCCCGGGACTTATCAGGTGAAATTTAATTTCTCGGAGAAAGCGGCATTTACACATCTGGCCGACCGCCATAGAGGCACCACCCACTCCACCACGCTTAAGGTCTGTTGGAGAAAGCTTCCTAACGGTAACCTTGAACCAATGGGAAAATAATCTTTAAATTTAAATAAAAATTGTCCGCCAATCCTAGGCAGGCATCAGTTTACAAAAGCCGTCAAAATCAGTCTAGGTTGCAGTTAATATAAATAGGGCAAGTCTAGCATTAGTTCGTAATAACGCGCGTAGAATACACGTCACTTCTAGTCAGCTTTGCAGTGCCATGAATCTAAGTAAAGTCAAGCGCTAGGAAGTGTAATTCCAAATAGACTAGAAACCAAGTAATTGAAGGATCCGTACAAGACTAAAGATACAGGAACATAGATTTTAAATTAATCACCGTTTCGAAACAATTAATTTATATATTATTACTTTCTCTAGTCCCCTATGTACAATGTACATAGGGATAGAGAAGTATTGTATACAACACAAAAATTTGAATCCGAGATTTTACCGGAAATACATGTTTTAGGACCCCCTGTATCCAAAAAAAAAGCATTTTCAGAAAAAGGTCCGTGGGTCTATAAACACGATAACTCAAAAACGAAAAGTAGCTATAATACCAAACTTGGTATTTAGGTTTAGTATCTTTCAGGGATGCGACACGAAGATTTTGAGAAAAATCGCCCCACCAAAAACTACCCTTTACATGGAAATTTTCTTAAAAATGGCAGTAACGATTTTGATTAAAATATTATATATTACAGATATTTACCTAAAAAATAAAATGTGTATCTTGAATTTTCTGGGAATAGCTTCTGAAGACCTGTTTATTCTGGATGAATTTTGCTTTATTTGGCATAACTAGTAAACCGTAAGAGGTAGGCAAAAACTTACTATACAAAATATTTAGGTCTTGTTAAAATACACAAGTTATATCCATACATTTTTCTCGTGGACCCTACCGTTTTCAAGGTATTCATTGTTATTGGTTTCAGTTGAGAAGTACTTATACTTTTCTCAGACGGGAGTGTCCGTTTTTCAAATGTTCTACTCCTGGCCAAGAAAAGAAGCGATTTATAGTGACAATCGCATAACGACAGCTTTTAAAACATTTGACTATTAGTTTAGCCTAGTGTATTCCCTTTTTTCTTTCTACTTATACGGAACTAAATAAGAACATTATGCTAATGAGTACCTCGATTAGCAAGGTGCAGAAAGAAGAAGAATCTTATGTCTGAAGTTTGTAGAACAGCTAGAGAAACTCATGTCAGTGTAACTCATCAGATTTTTTAATTTCCACTTGACAACAAGACAAGACCAAGAACAGCAAGACATCAATGAAAAGGGTTGCCCCTGATATTGCCTGAACCCTGAATCTACGACGAACTTCAACTCGACAAAGTGTCGTGACAAAAAAAAGTTGGTTGTTCACCATTGATCCTCCACTTGATCGAAAGAATATCATATTCCTGCACCTAAACTGCATATTCCAAATGGGTTATTTTATTGGTATTCTAGTTTAAAATATGCTTACAATGAAACTAAGTGCGGAATTATCTAATTTTACTTTCTTTCACACGTATCTACGTAGACGAAGATGTTGTATTCCACACAAGAGATTCACCGGAAATCTATGTTTTGTGATCCCCTGAGCCAAAAAAAATATTTAGAAACAGTTACGTATGTTTATGCGCGTGTGTTGATATTTAAGTTGATAATTACATTTAGTATCTCAGAAGAATGCGGCGAAGATTTTCAGGAAGTCAGCCACTCCAAATGTCCTTCAGAAGGAATATTTCTTCGAAAATTCTTATTTCCTCAAAAATGACTAACGGTTATTATTAAAATATCATATGTTTAAGAGCTTTTCATGTCCAACGAAATTTATATTTTGAATTTTCTAGGAATTGCCTCTTAAGACTCTTCATTCTGGACGAGTTTTACATAGCTAGTAAACTATAACGAGATAGATAAACACTCACTAAAGAAACATATAGATTCGTTAAAACACGCAATTTGTACAAATACATTTTTTGTAGGGTCAACCATTTCCGAGATATTCCTTATTATTGGTTTCATTTCTTGTTTCATATTTCTTTTGTTTTGTTGATGACCATAAAAAGAGAACTGTAATTCAATTGTTCCATATAGCGACCAGAGTTCACAAGATCTGACAATCGATTTTGTCTGGTGTATCGCTACTTTCCCTTATACTTATAAGGAACCACACAATAAGATCAATTCTGTTAATGTTCAGCTGGATTAGCATAATATAGATACATTTAAGATATTTTGCATGGGTAGTATGTTTGCAGAACCGGTAGAGAAAGTCATGGGAATGTAACACATCAGATGCTTATAAAAAGGTTCCTATAGGGTGTGTTTTTGTGTTTGTGTGTGTGTGTGTGCAGACGCCAAAGCTTCAAAACAAAAAGTCCTTTACTTGTTTGGCATTTAATTTAAGACCTTCCAATGATGCAACATAAAATCCAACACCACCAAATTTAACATTAAACTTTTTAGGAAAAATAAGAGCTTATCAAAAGTGGCTCCAGCAATGTTAATTAAAGACTATTTAAGAGATTGTTATGATAAACTTACATCTTCAATTTTAGGAAATAGCTTCTGAAGACTTCTGGATGACTTATGTATAAACCGTAAACCGTATAGATAGATAACTCTTGTAAGAGATACAATAAATATAAATCTCTTAAAACACAAAATTTAGAATGTTTACCTCGATTAGCTTCATGTACAGAAAGAATCTTTTGCGAGAGGAGTTTCTTAGCAGAACAGTTACTATATTTATTTATTTATTTATTCCAAATGGCAATAATTTTTTTCGGGCGTAAACATCCTTAGCATGTCTTCCTTCGGAAGGGAAGTAAAGCCGTTGGTCCCATCCCGTTAAAGAACTTCAAACCCCCTTAAGAGACCTCTGAGCAAAGTTAAGTGATTTTTCACGTCCAACATAGAAGGGACGCTGAGAACCACAGCAGATAAATAGCGTCCATAAATAAAACTCGTTTTCAATTATTTTCTGTAGAGTCAACAGTTTCAGAGATATTCCTTGTAATTGTTTTCATATTTATTTTCTCTACACGCACTATGTAAATAGTTATAGAGAAGGTATTGTAATGCACCCAAAAATTCAATACCGAGATTTCACCGGAAATAAAATGTTTCCGTCCAACTGAATCCAAAAAAAAGCATTTCTGAAAAAAGGTCTATGTGTGTGTGTGCGTGCGTGCATGCGTGTGTGTATATGTGTGTGGACAGCATAGCTCAAAAACGAAAAGACCGTTAAACACCAAACTTGGTATTTAAGTTTGGTTACTTGCAAGGATGTGATACGAAGATTTTCAAGAAAATCTACTCTTTACATGGAACTTTTTCGAAAATTAATGTCTTTAAAAATTGCTCTAACAATTTTGATTAAAATATCGTACTTTAAATATATTTACCTCACAATAATATGTATAGCTTGAATTTTCTGGGAATAGCCTCCGAAGACTACCTTATTCTGGATGAATTTTATGGAATTTTGCATAATTGCTAAACCGTAAGAGATAGACAGAAAAGCTTAACGTACAAAAATGTAGATCACATTAAAACAGACAATTTATATTATATAATTTTTTGTTGTGGAGTTGATTTCTTTTTAGATATTCCTTGTTTTTGGTTTCAGCTTTAAAAAACGTATACTTTTCTCATACAGGAATTTGTCAACTCCTGTCTGTATAAACAAAGGAACTTCTGTGACATAGCAACTAGCTTTTGACTATCACTTTAACTTATGGCACTCCCTTATTTTGCTTCTACTTACAAGGAAGCAAGTAATAAGACTGTTTCTGCTAATTTTTTCTCGATTAGCATGAATTAAATAAAAGCATTAACTTTTTAACAATAATTTGCTGTAGATATGTAGAGAAAGTCATGTGAATAGAACACCTCAGTCTTTTTAATTACCTAAACTTTTCTCAAACTGTAGCCACCTTTTGTTTCATATGTTTTTGTTTTGCTTCTGACCATAGAATCGTATCAAATTTCAGTAGTTTGACATACCGACCAGTTTTTGAAAAATCTGACTATCCGTTTAGTCTGGTGTATTCACCTTCTGCTTTCAGGAAACAAGTAATAAGACTATTTGGGCTAGTGGTTATCTTGACTAGCGTATTGAATAAAAGAATAATCTTTTGTAAGAACATTTTGTTAGCAGTAAAGGTAGTGAAAATCAGGTGTATGGAACATATGAGACTTTTTTTAACAATACAGCCCCATCAACTTGCAACTGTATTTTAGTACGACGCATATTTTATTTGTTTAATCATTAGTTTATAATATTTAACATAAGAGATATATGCTCTGTGGAAAGCATCAACATGGAGGGTAGAAAATAGCTTTTGTATTCATCAAAGCTTTGTTGAAAATAACAAACATTTTAATGCATTAGGAACATAAGTAACAGCCCTTAAGAGGAAACCAGGTACTTTCGCTTTTGAAATTGGAGGAAGGGAACAGGGTCCCGTGGGTGTAAAACAATGAAAAATCCTCGATAGTCACGTGATGAAGCCACTTTACGCGCCCTTTTTCAGCCAATCAAACAGGAGGGCAAAACTGGGACCTTTTTGTATAAAAGTGATGTGCGGATAAGAAGTCGGGACAAACAACGAGGGTACAACGCATAACACACACACACACAACGCGTAAGACCCAAGGCTACTAAAGTACGACACATCATGTAGGAAATCGCGCGCCGTATATTGCAGAAAATCAGTGTTTTACAAATATACTGACGGGCAATCATTATCATTATGTTATACGGACCGAGAAACTCCAGACCACATTGACTAATGTAAAGTTATAATAACTCCGTAAAAGTAGAATCAGCACGTAATGAAAACGGCTTCATCAAGTTCGCGATCAGTTATGTCCAGAGTCGCTCGGAGAGTTAGTGCCTCAAATGAACAATAGTTCACCAATAAATGAAGTATACAGTGAATTAAGTGAACTTTCTCTGTTATTTGAGTCTACCAACAGTGTTACATACCCTTGTCATTATTTTCCCCCTGAGTAAGAGACTCATGATCTACTAGAAGAAGCTTAGCCGGTGCAACCAAGGGAATCTGCAAGGTATGTACACTTCTCGTCGAGAAGTTCACTAGCATTAACCCGCGAACAACTCCAGGTAGACTCACCTGACAGCGTCATACTGATAACCCAAAAATAATACGACATATTGGCACCCGAACGTTGACGCTACTAAAACAAACTACGGCAAACTTCTATTGTATATCGGTGGTTTTGTTTTACAAACAACGGTTATTTTCACGCTGAACTTAGGTTAGCAGTTTCAGTATCACATTAAATACAAAACAATTCACTCCCAACTTCTAATTTCCAGTCTCTGTTGAGAATAGCGTGTAGTAACCTCAGCGCGGTAGTACCTCGGCTATTTAACAAGCGGAAAGTCCGGGTTCGATTCCTGGTACCGGCGTGGGGATTTTCTTCCGCAGGAAGACCTGATCCAGGCTGTACTCAGTCTCTGGGAGGGGGGACCAATTGAGGAGCTACTTGAGGGAAAAGTAGCAGCCCCAGGTTAAGTAGACAGCATTAACCGGCCGGGAGGTACTCGGGACGCTAACCACGTCCTTACCTCCAGTGCTGTTTCTCGACCATGACGCCTGTAATGGGCAGAGATGGGGGACGTAGCGGAAAGGCAATAGGCCTTGGCCCGACTTTAGGCCACGCAGTTTAGCCTAGTTGGGATAGAACATAATTATGGTTAAAAATATTCCCATTGCAGCTGGCAATCGAACCAGAGATCCCCGAGCTACCACTCAACTGTGAATGCAACCAATATTTAGATTAATAATGCATTTTTATTCTCCCTATTGCGTACATAAGAAGAGTAAATATAATTTCCAATCGATACCGAAATTTCTGCGAAAGTTTTACGTTATGAGACTCACTAGGTCTAAAAAAAATATCTTATATGCTCCAATGAATAAATTTCTACATCTGTTTGCAAACAAACTATTCTTAAAAAAAATGTTCTTTGATATATATATATATATGTATGTCTGTGTTTTGTGATGTAAATGTCTTTAATAATCGTTATTTCAATTAAAATCGTAAGAAAGCGATTTTTGAAAAAAAGAAAAAAAGAAAAAAAAGAAAGAAATATTTCAATTTTTTTGCTTGTATACGTTAGTTTATGGTGGTGCATTTTCTTTAAAATATTTGTGTCACGTCCTTAAAAGACACTAAACACAAATACCAAGGTTGATATTAAACCTCTTTTCGTTTTTGAGCTATGTTGTCCGTAGATACACACACATACACATACGGTGCTTTTACATAAAAATAAATTTGATTCAGGGGACCTCAAAACATACATTTACTGTGAAACTTAGACATAGAATTTTTAGGTGGAATACAATACCTTCTCTAGTTACCATTTTTGGGTGGCAAGTTTTGTCTTTATCTTACAGTTTACCAGTTTTACATATCATCGAAAGTGAAGTGGCTATTCCCCAAAAATTCCAGATATAATAGTTATTTGTACTGAAAATATCTTAAGAGTATGTTATTTTAATCCAAATAGTCAAGAACCATTTTTGAGAAAAGAAAATCTTCGAAACGTATTCCATCATAAGGTAGTTTTGGATAGTAAGTTTTCTCTTAATTTTCGTGTGAAATCGTTTTAGGATAATGAATAAAAATAGCAGCCTTCAACTGATTTTTCTTTTTGAGTTATGCGTTCAAACACACACACACACACACACACACACACACACACACACACACACACACACACACGGCAGATTTTCCTAATTGGCCTCGTTAATTTTAGTTCGAACTAATTAGATTTTCCAACACTTACCTAGTAACAGACCTGCAGATCATATTTTTCACACTATTCGTTATTTTAATAAATGGAACAATGTTCTATAAAATAATTACCAATTTAATATCAGAGTAATTGCGGTAACTCCATCTATACCTCTCTTGTTAACACCAACGAAACAAAGTAATGATATCATTTCTGCAATATTTGAACACTTGAATATTTGAGTATGAACAAGATGAAAAAAATCTTATATGTACCATTCACATGACTTTCTCTACATCTCTACAACAAATTATTGTTAAACAGCTTATGCTTCTATTTCCTTCATGCTACACGAGAACAAATTAGCAGAAATGGCCTTATTACTTGTTTGCTTGCAAGTAGATGCGAAATAAGGAAGCACCATAGGTTAAAGTGATAGTCAAAAGTTGGTTGTTATGTACTGAAGTTCCTTTGTTTATATGTACAGCAGTTGATAAATTCCTATATGAGAAAAGTAAGTTTTTCATAGCTGAAACCAAAATCAATGAACATCTCAAAAACGAAAAAAATGTATACAACACAAATTGTGTGCTTAACGTGCTCTACATTTCTTATATAGTAAGTTTTTGCCTAAGTTTTACGGTTTAGCACTTATGCAAAATTCCGTAAAATTCCTCCAGAGACTATTCCCAGAAAATTCAAGATACATATTTTGTTTGTCAGGTAAGACAAACAAAATGTATATGATATTTTTATCAAAATCGTTAGAACCATTTTTGCGAACATCAAAATTTTCGAAAAGAGTTCCATGTAAAGGGTAGTTTGGGATGGGATGATTTTTCTCTAAATCTTCGTGTCGCATCACTGGAAGATACTAAACTTAAATACCAAGTTTGGTATTTTACCGAATTTTCGTTTTCGAGGTATCGTGTTCACAGGCACACGGACCTTTTTGTGAAAATGCTTTTTTTGGATATAAGGGACCCTAAAACATGTATTTCCGGTGAAATCTCGGTATCGAATTTTTGGGTGGAGTGCAATACCTTCTCTATACATAGTACGTGCAGAAAAAGTAAAAAATCTGTTCTGTTCCATTCATATGACTTTCTCTAAGAGTAGTAAGTGGTTGTATTGAGAACAGAACCACTTTTTAAATTATGAGCGTATAAATTTGGAATTTTTGGTAGTTTTACGTTTTTAGGAATTTCTGGTTTTAACTAGTCTTTCTTAATTTCGCAATTTTGCAATATTATAACTTTGCATATAGCAGGAAATTAAATAGAATGAAGCTGTAAATTAAAATAGAATAAAGTTACAGAAATTAATATTTGGAAATTAATAAGAATAAAGTTGGAGACAGACATTAATTTGTTATAAATAGGTAAGAAGTAAGAATATATTAAACACCTAACAAGTTATGATTTTACAAAATTTTAAAATTAAGAAAATACTATAAATTACTAAAAATGTAAAACCACCAAAAATCCCAAATTAATACGCTCATAGTTAAAAAAGTAGTTCACTTCTCCATACTACCACTTACTACTTCTATGTACTCTGCAACAAATTATTATGTAAAAATTTATACTTTTTTTTAACTCATGCTAATCAGGATAAACATTAACAAAGAACGTTCTATTATTTATTCCATTAAAGGCAGAAAAAAACTGCTTAGTTCCATTCACATAATTTTCTCTATTTGTTCCAAATACACACTTTTTACAAATAACTTTCCTTTCATCTACTTGATTTTAATCGAGATAAACATTAGCAAAAACGGTCTTATTACTCACTTCCTTTTAGGTAGAAGGGAAATACGGGATACACTAAGCTAAACCGACGTCAAATGTTTTGAAAGTGGTTACTATGTGAACAATTGGAGTTCATTGCGCTTTGCATTTCCAGGAAAAACAAAAGAAAGGAAACAAAATGTAAATGACGTGTTATTTATGGACGCTCTTTAACTGCTGTGGTCCTCATCGTCCCATTCTTACTGGACGTGAAAGACGCTAAATTTTGCTCAGAGGCCTCTCTATCAGGCTTGAGGCTCTTTTACGTGCCGTAAATATACGACACGGGACCCACGGCTTTACTTCTCTTCCGAAAGAAGCCATGCTAAGGATTTTTACGCCAGAAAAAATCCATTGTCCTCCGCCGGGTTTGAACCCGCGACGTTGGGTATATGAAGTTAGCATGGTAACCATTACACCACGGAGGGTGACTAAATGAAACAAAAGGTGACGCTCTCTGGGAAGATAGCTTGTTTAAAATTGAAACGAATTAGGAATATCTAGTAAACGGTCAACTCCACAACAAAAATGCGCATGACACAAATTGGTATTTTACGAGATCTACCTTTTTTTATAAAATGCGTTTTTGTCTATCTCTTATGGTTTACCAGTTATTCAACATTAATAAAAACTTACACAGAATAAACAAAATTTCAGAAGCTATTCCCAGAAAATTCAGGTTATACATTTTAGTTTTATAATTTAATATAGTAAAATCTTTAAACAGTTTTTCCATGTAAAGGCTAGTTTGGGTAAGGGGATATTCTTGAAAATATTCTTGTTGCATCCGTGAAAGATACCAACCTTATATACCAAGTTTGGCATTTAACAGTCTTTTAGATTTGAGTTATACTCTCCACAGTTTCACAAACACACACAGAAATACACTTTTTCTAAAAATATTTTTTTTGGACTCATGGGCTCTCAAAGCACATATTTTCGTTGAAATCTCGACAGCGAATTTTGGGTGCAATAGAATACCTTCTCTATACACTATGTACATAGTACGTGTAGAGAAAGTAATAAAGCAATACCCTAGGCTAAAGCAAGGGCCAATTTTTTTAAAAGCTGGTCGCTAAGTGAGGCCTTTGAAATGCAGTTCTTTTTGATAATCAGGAGTAATGAGGGAAAGGGAAATGAATGACACTTACTTAGTAGAAAAAAGTATAATAGGTTTGGCAAAAAACGAACTCGTTACAATTAATATTTCAGAATGTTTTAAGTACACAAAAAGCATATGACTCAAGTTGTAATTAGAAGGGACATAAGGAAATACACCAGGCTAAAGCGACAATCAATTCTTTTATAAGCTGGTCCTATATGAAACATCTGAAGACCGGCTCGCTTTGCTTGGCCTGCAGTAAAACAAGGGAGATGAAAGGAGAAGTCACTTCCCGTTTGAGAAAGGTATTAAGTAGTTTAAAATGTAAACAAATAGCAAGGAATATATAAAACAGATCAGCTAAACATAAAAAAAAACATCTGATGTGTTCCATTCACATGACTTTTTCTATATCTGTGCAACCAATTATTGTTAAAAAGCTTCTATTTGCACCATGCTAATTGAGAGAAAAAAAATGTCAGAAATAATCTTATTACTTGCTTTAAGTAGAAGCGAAATAAGGGAGTACCATAGGTTAAAGTGATAATCAAAGGCTGGTTGCTATGTCCTTTGTTTGCATGGACAGAAGTTGACAAATTCCTGTATGAGAAAATATAAGTTTTTGAAAGGTGAAATCAAAAACAACGAATAACTTAAAAAGAATCAACTCCGCGAAAAAAAATAACATAACGTACTCTACATTTTCTGTGCAGTAAGCTTTTGTCTATCTTTTACCGTTTAATAGTTAAGCAAAATTCATCCAGAATAAAGAGGTCTTCAGAGGCTATTCCCAGAAAACTCAAGATACACATTTTATTTGGAATGAAAATCTCAGTAATATACGGGATTATGATCAAAATCGTTACATCTATTTTTGAAAATCAAAATTTTTGAAATAAGTTCCATGTAAATATCAAGTTTGGTATTCAACGGTATTTTCGTTTTTGAGCTACGGCGTCTACAAACACACAGACACATTCTTTTTCTGAAAATGATTTTTTTTTTTTTTTGCATTCAGGGGAACCCAAAACATGTACTTCCGGTGAAATCTCGGTACTGAGTTTTTGGGTAAACACTATTACATAGTGCGTGTAGAGAAAGTAAAAATCTAATGTTTCTATCTACTTCAAGTTTAACGTTAAAAGAAAGTGTCTATTACCTGCTTTGTAATAGGTAGAAGGGAAATCAGAGCATAGGTCTCCTTTTACTCCGCCTGCATATCATTCTATTGAATCATTTATTGTAATTCTATATAAGCCCACGTAGACCCTTATGGTCATGCGCACCATTCTCTATCGCGGTTTGACCATTGCATTTCGACATTTGATAGCGTTCAACAGGACTTTTTCGTGCATTGACAGTGATCAAAGACCAAAAGGTAATTGATGGATTGGTCACTTGGGTGTTAGCGGTCAATTTGCCAAAATGGCTACACGTTTCGATTTTCTTAAGGATATTAATTACCAGATAATATACCTGGGTTTCCTATATCGGAACCAACTCAATACCTGGTCACTGGAGAAACAGACTACTCATTTTGCTTTCTGTAGTTCATATAACGTGACATAAAATAAACGTTTTAGGCTCCCCTGAAGAAAAAAAAAAATAAAAAAAAATTTGTACTCCATTCACATGATTTTCTCTACATCTCTGTAACAAATTATTGTTAAAAAGCTTATGCTTCTATTTACTTCAGTTACTTTACGTTGTTAATCGAGAAAAAAATATTAGAAATAGTCTTATTACTTGCTTTCTTGTAAGTAGAGGCGAAATAAGGGAGTACCATAGGTTAAAGTGATAGTCAAAAAAGCTGGTTGTTATGTGACTGAAATTCCTTTGCTTGTGTGAACAGGAGTTGACAAATTCCTGTATGAGAAAAGTATAAGCTTTTTATAGCTGAAACCAAAAATTAGGAATATTTAAAAAACAATCAACTCCATGAAAAAAAGGTTTATAACATAAATTATTTGTTTTAAGGTGCTCTACATTTGCATGTGGTAACTTTTTCTCCATCTTTAACGGTTTAGCAGTTATGCAAAATTCCGTAAAATTGATCCAGAATAAAGTATAGAATAAAGTCTTCACAGGCTATTCCTAGAAAATTTAAGATATACATTTTTTTTGTCAGGCAAATATCTGTAATATACGCTATTTTAATCATAATCGTTAGAGCCATTTTTAAGAAAATCAAAATTTTCGAAAAAATTCCATGTAAAGGGTAGTTGGGGTAGGTGGATTTTCTCGAAAATCCTTGGAAGATACCAAACTTAAATACAAGTTTGGTATTCAACGGTCTTTTCGTTTTTGAGCTATGCTGTCCACAGACACACACAAACACATATAGACACACACACGCATACATGGCTCTAACGATTTTGATTAAAATGAAGACTGCTTTATTCTGGATCAATTTTACGGAATTTCGCATAACTGCTAAACCGTAAGAGATGGACAAAAAACTTGCCTTATTAAAATGTAGAGCACGTTAAAACACACAAATTTATATTATATAATTTTTTTAGTGGAGTTGGTCGTTTTTTAGATATTCCTTTAGTTTTTGGTTTCAGCTTTGAAAAACTTATACTTTTGTCATACAGGAATTTGCCAACTCATGTACATACAAAGGAACTTCAGTCACTCAACAACCAGGTTTTGAATATCACTTTAATCTATGGTATTCCCTTATTTCGCTTCGACTGGTAATAAGACCATTTGTACTAATTTCTATTTATTAGCATGAAGTAAATGGATACATAAGCTTTTCAACAATAATTTATTACTGAGATTAGAGAAAGTAATACATATAGTGCAAAACAGATCTTTGTTTCCGTTTTTTTTAATGTCATTATTTATAATTTTGAGCGTTTTAAAAGTTGTTAGTACTAATGAGTATTATCTTATGTTCACTAGTCGTTATCATTTGTTTTACGAATTTGTATATAAAGGATATTTTCAGTACTAGAGTTTGCTATTGCATTCAGATATTCGACATTAAAACTACAGTAACAACGGACGAATACTATATGTTAAGAGAAATGGTTATAAAGGTTCCCTATTTTCCGGGCTCTCCATGCCTGTTATAGAACAAACACAAAAAGTAGGTTAAATATTTAACTCGATGTTTAATAAAATCTTACGTTACATTCACATGACTTTCTCTGCATCTCTACAACAAATTATTGTTAAAAAGAGTATGTTTCTATTTACTTCATGCTAATCGAGAAAAATTAGCAGAAATAGTCTTATTACTTGCTTCCTTGTAAGTAGAAGCGAAATAAGGGAGTACCATAGGTTAAAAAGATAGTAAAAAGCTGGTTGCTATGTGACTGAAGTTTCTTTGTTTGTATGGACAGGAGTTGACTAATTCCTGTATGAGAAAGGTATAAGTTTTTAAAGCTGAAACCAATAACAAGGAATTTCACAAAACCAATCAACTCTATGAAAAAAACTGTATATGCCCTTTATGTGTTCTATCGTGCTCTAAATTTTTGTGTAGTAAGTTTTTGTCTATCTCTTACGGTTTATCAGTTATGCAAAATTCAATAATAATCATCTAGAATAAAGAGGTATTTTAAGGCTATTCCCAAAGAATTCAAGATGTACATTTTATTTGGCAAGTAAATGTGTTAAATATAAGAGATTTTAATCCAAGTCGATAGAGCCATTTTTAAGAAAATCAAAACTTTCGAAATTTTTGGTAGTTTGGAGTTTGGGGATTTTTTTTTTGAAAATCTTCTTGTCGCATCCGTGGATGTTACCAAACTTAAACACCAAGTTTGATTTTTAACCGTCTTTTCGATTTTGAGCGATGCTACCCCAGACACACACATACAGACAGACAGAGAGACAGACAGACACAGATATTTTTCTATTTTTTTTTTGGGTTCAAGGGGTCTCAAAACATATATTTACGGAGAAATCTCGGTATCGAATTTAGGGGTGCATTACAATTCCTTCTCTATACACGTATAGTACGTATAGAGAAAGTAAAAGTCTAACAAGATGATCTTTAATCTCAGGCTTCGATATTTCCTTTATATATAACACTTTTTAAAATTGCTGATTTTTCTTTAACTAGTTACAATGAATTTCCTTAAAAAAACATGTATATACGATTATTTCATGGCAAATTAATTTTATATTATGAATTTTCCGGAAAATCTCTCTGAAGTCCTCTTCATTCTAGATGATATTTGCACTAATGCAAATCCATTAAGTAATAGAAAAGATCTTACTCACAAAAGTGTAGTCGTCGTTAAAATACACGAATTATGTCAAACATATTTTTTTTCAAGTTAACTATTTCCGAGATATACGTTGTTACTTGTATAAATAGTAAACTTTATACTTATAATCTCTTCAAATGTGAAGTCGTTATTCGTTTTTTTTTTCCTTCCGGTAAATCAAGGATAATATAAAATCATCACAGACAGACAGCACCCAGATCTTAAAATATTTGTCTATACCCTTATTATTCTTATTTATTAGGTACTACGTATTAAGAATATTCCTGCTAATTGTTATTTCCATTAGTAAAGGTAAGGTTCCTATTAGTAAGGTTGTTCTGTAAGAATAATTCCTTACAGAGTAATTTGTGAAAGTTATGTGAATTAAACGTATCAGGATTTTACTTCCTCCAGCACGAATGTACAGAAATAGTCACCCAAATATTTATGTCGAATTCAACGAAACATATGTTTTCAGGTCTCCTGGGTCCAAAAAAAACATTTGTAGAAAAATGTCCGTGTGTGTCTGTGGATAGCATAGCTCAAAAACGAGAAAACCGTTAAACACCAAACTTGGTATTTATGATTAGTATCTTCCAAGAATACGACACGAAGATTTTCAAGAAATTCTCCCACCACTATCTTTCCTTTATATGAAATATTTCTGAAATTTTTGATTTTATCAAAAATGGCTCTAATTATTTTGATTAAAATAACATATACAAACTTATTTACCACACAAATAAAGTGCATATTTTGAATTCTCTGTGACAACTCTGAGACCTTTTTTATTCTGGTTGAGTTTTAAATATTTTGCACAGCTGTTAAACCTTAAGAGATAGACAAAAACCAAAAACTTACTGCACTAAAATGTAGATCTCGTTCAAAAACATAATCTGTTCCTCTGTCTGTCGCTCTCTCTCTCTCTCTCTCTCTCTGGTTAAGAGATATTTCTCGTTATTGGTTCCTGATTTCAAATTCTTATACTTTTCTCAAACGGAAATTTGTCAACTCCTGACCATACAAACAATTGAGAACAAACATCATGAAATTCAATCACATAGCAACCAGCTTTTAAAATATTTGACAGTATTTTTAACTTGGGCTACTTCCTTATTTCCCTTTTTCTTACAAATAAGCAAGTATAAGTAATTTTTACTTTCTCTACACGTACTATGTACATAGTGTATAGAGAAGCCATTGCATTCCACCCAAAAATTCCATACCAAGATTTCACCTGAAATACATGTTTTGGGACCCCTGAATCCAAAAAAAAAAAAAAAACATTTTTACAAAAAGGTCTCTTTGTGTGTGTTTTTGCATCTGTGGTCTTTGGACAACATAGCTCGAAATTGAAAAAACCGTTAAATACCAAACTTGGTATTTAAGCTTGTCATCTTCCAAGGATGCCACACGTAGATTTTCAAGAAAATCCGCCCACCGCCAACTATCCTTTATATGGAACTTTTTTCGAAAATTTAGATTTTCTCAAAAATGGATATAACGATTTTGATTAAAATGACAAATATTAAAGATATTTACCTGACAAACCAAATTTATATCTTGAATTTTCCAGGAATAGCCTCTGAAGACTACTTTATTCTGGATGGAATTTACGGAATTTTGCTTAACTGCTAAACCATAAGAGTTAGATAAAAACTTACCATACAAAAAATGTAGAGCACTTTAAACCACACAATTTATGTTATATACATTTTTTCATGGAGTTGGTCGTTTTTGACATTTTCCAATTTTTTATTTCAGCTTTAAAAGCTTATACTTTTCTCGTACAGGAATTTGTGAACTCCTGTCCATACATACAAACAAAGAAACTTCAGTCATATAGAAACCAATTTAGTCTAAAGTACTCCATTATTTCCCTTCTGCTCACAAAGAAGCAGGTAATAACCATTTCTGTTATTTTTTCTCGATTAAAATGAAGTAAATAGAAGCATAAGGCTCTTAACAATAATTTGTTGCACAGATTTAGAGAAAGTCATGTGAATGGAACACATAAGATTTTTTGCTAATGTATATCTCGATTTCCATGAATTAGATGGAAGAATATACGTTTTAACAATAATTTTTTACAGAGATGTAGAAAAAAGTGTGAAAGGAACATATTAGACTTTTATTCTTATGCTGGCCAAGAAAAATTTATGTGCGAGATGCGATTAATGTAATCCACAGCCGTCACATCCGTAATGTTTTATTGGGTGTTTGTTTTCTTCTGTCTGCTAGACATAATTTATAGAAGGCCTGTATAAAAACGATTTAAACATGCATCTGAAACAAATAAACAGCGTATAAAATATGGATTTGACATTATTTTCGCGTTACAACAACTTTACTGGGCAATACAGGGAGTAACATGCTTGCAATCAGAAACAGCTGCAGTGTGTGTATGAGAAAAAACACAACTGTTACATTCACGTGGCATTCTATACCAATTCTGCAACGCATTATTTTTATAAAAGCTTATTTTTACGTTAAGTCCGTGCTAATTCTGATAAACATTAACAGAAACAGTTACATTACGTATTTCCTTGCCGGTGGAAGGGAAATATGGGTATACACTAGGCTAAAGCGATAGTCAAATCTGTTAAACGCTGTCACTAGGTGATAATATTGAAGGTCGGTTCTCTCTGAATGCTCAGGGAGTAGAATAAGCAGAGTGATGGCTTCCTTTGAGAAGAGTTTAAGTATTGGATTATTACAATCACCAAACGCAATGTCTTGAAATTGTTAAATTAAAAACTGCTTGTTTTAGTGAGAGAGCATTTTCTCAATGTCTTAAGGCTAAATAAGTATACACAACTAATCCAGAATGAACTCAGCTTCAGATATAATTCCAAGAAAATTATAGATATATTGTTTGTTAGGTAAAGATTTTAATAGAATTTAAATGAAAGCCATTAGAGAGCTATTTTTGTGAAAATGAAAAATTTCGAAACAATTTCCATGAAAAGGATAGTTTGGACTAGCAGTATTTGTTCAAAATACTCTATCATCCTTGGTTTATTGAAGCTAAATACCAAATTTGCTATTTAACAGATTATTTTGTTTCTCATTTATGGTGACAGACACATACAAACACACACACGCACGCACACACAAATACAAACATATAGATACCCGGACCTATTTCTAAAAATTCTTTGTTTGGATTCAGTTGTACTCAAATCATAAATTTTCTGGGAAATTTGGGTATCGAATTATTGGGCGAAATGCTATTCGTTCTGTACCAAATATAGGCTGTTTCAAAACGACACCAAATAAAGATAGCAGTCGATTAGCTTACACGTTGACTTGTCCGAAACTTGATGTCACAACTTTCAAACTCTTCTATTTAGAGTTTTATGTGTGTTTAAAAATCGCACACATTTGGGATTAGGCAGCGAAGGAACAACGGTTGTAATACGCCACGTACACAATCTAAGAACATGTTATACGAAACACAAAACAAAACCCATATGCTACGTTTTCCTGTGCCGCGCTGGGGTGTCTATCAAACCACACCTACACCACGCGACTGGGACCTTCGCTACCAACCGGCATCTCTCTTGGAATGAGCCAGGCACGTGCCATTTCGTTATGCATGACTACCTATTCCAAGGTGATATTATGACAGTTTTTGTATGTGCCGAATTTAGAGTTGGAAATTGTATTCACGTACCGCATATATATGACCAACAAGGTCCATTTCTTCGTATGGTGTCGCTTTGAAACACCATAAATATATTTTCAATGTTAGTAGAGAAATTAGTTTATCTTCTCTACACAATGTCGTTTATTAGTGGCTAACTGTTCTTTTGGAATGCTATTTTTATCTACTTCACTTTAAACGAGTTAAAACTTTACAGAAATAGCCACATATAATTTTTTAAAGAGAAAAAGAGAATAGTGGCATTCAAATGTTTAGGAACTGGACGCAATATGCTGTTCTTAAAATGTCATAATCTTTCCATACAATCAAGAGATCCAGTTGAAAATTGAAATGACTTTAAATTGGCTAACTATTGAACTAATCAAACAATAAGGAATATTTTCGAAATCCTGTGTATTAGACACCATTACCATTCCTGTAGTTTAGCAGGTACATTTTCCGTCTATCATTAATCGAGAAAAAATAACAGAAATGGTTATTACTTGCTTCCTTGTGAGCAGAAGGGAAATAAGGGAGTACTTTAGACTAAATTGGTTGCTATGTGACTGAAGTTCCTTTGTTTGTATGTATGGACAGGAGTTCACAAATTCCTGTACGAGAAAAATATAAGCTTTTAAAGCTGAAATCAAAAATTGGAAAATGTCAAAAACGACCAACTCCACGAAAAAATGTATATAACATAAATTGTGTGGCTTAAAGTGCTCTACATTTTTTGTTTGGTAAGGTTTTGTCTATCTCTTACGGCTTAGCAGTTATGGAATATTCCGTCAAATTCATTCACAATAAAGTAGTCTTCAAAGGATATTCCCAAAAAACTCAAAGTATGCATTTTATTTGTCAGGTAAGTACCTTCATAATAAGAAAGTTTAATCAAAATCGTTAGAGCCATTTTTGAGAAATTCAAAATTCTCGAAAAAATGGCATGTAAAGGATAGTGTGGGGTGGGGAGATTTTTCTCAATATGGAAGATACAAAACTTAAATACCAAGTTTGGTATTTTCTCCACGTTTCGTTTTTTAGTTATCGTGTTCACAGACACACGGACACACACGCATACATACACACACAGGAGATTTTCCTGAAAATGATTTTTTTCAATACAGGGAACCCTAAAATATACATTTACTGTGAAATTTCGCTATAGAATTTTTGGGTGGAGTACAATACCTTCTCTATACACTATGTACTACATAATATTTTAGAGAAAGTAAAAAAGAATTTTAGAAAAAGGACTGTCTGTGTATGTGTGTATGTGTGTGTGCGCCTAAAAACAAAGACAATTAAATACCTAACTTGGTACTTAAGTTAAATATCTTCCAAGGATGGTATATAAAGATTTTCAAGAAAATGTCCCCGTAGTGTTCATGTTAGTAAATTTGGATTTCTCAGAAATTACTCTATAGATTTTGAAAAAAATACACTATATTAAAGATATTTACATCACAAATAAAATGTATATTTTGAATGTTCTGAACTTTTCTTTATTATGATGAATTTAGGATACCTGAAGAAACCTTACACAAAAAAATTTAAGTGTTCCATTCACATGACTTTCTCTACATCGCTGTAACAGATTATTGTTACAAAGCATACTCTTCTATCTGCTTCATGATAATCGAGATAAACATTAGCAGACATTTTCTATATTGCTTGCTTTCTTTTAAGAAGAAGGGAAATAATGGAATGTACTAGGCTAAAACGATAGTAAAATCTTTTAAAAGCTGATTGCCATGTGACTGAAATCCGTTTCTTTGCAGGGACAGGAGTTTACATTTTTCCGTGCGAGAATAGTATAATTATTTTGATTCTGAATCAAATAACAGCGAATATCTCTCAAATGGTCAATTGAACGAATGTATTTCACATAAATTGTGTGTTCTAAAGTTATCTACATTTTCTGTGTAGTAAGTTTTTGTCTGTGACTTACTATTTTTCAATTACACAAAATTCAGCAAAACTCATTTAGAATGAAGAAGTCTTAGAGACTATTCCCAGGAAATTCAAGATATGCATTTTATTTGCCATATAAAATATCTTTGATATACGGTATTTTAATCCAAATCTTTAAAGTCATTTTTGAGAAAATAAACATTTTTATAAATGTTTCATTGTAAAAGACAGTTTGGGGTAGAGGGATTTCCTTGAAAATATCCGGGGAAGAAGGTTTTATATTTAACGGTCTTTTAGTTTTCGAGCAATGCTTTCCACACACACACACACATAAACCATTTTCTAAAAATGTTTCTTTTTCAGTTTATGCTTCTATTTAGTTCTTATTAAAGTCTGATGTGTTCCATTCGCATGGCTTTCTCTACTTCTCTGCAACAAATTATTGTTAAAAGCCTTATGCTTTTCTTTACTTTATCCTAATGCTATGTGATTCAAGTTCCTTTATTTGTATGGACAGGAGTTGGAAAATTCCTGTATGAGAAAAGTATGTCTTTCAAAGCTGAAACGGCAAACAAGGAATATCTCAAAAACGATCAACACTACGAAAAAAAAATATAAATTACATAAATTGTGTATTTTAACATGCTCTACATTTGTTGTGTGGTACGTTTTTGTCCATCTCTTACGGTTTAGCAGTTATGCAAAATTCCGTAAACTTCGTCCAGAATAAAGTAGTCTTCAGAGGCTATTCCCATAAAATTCAAGATACACATTTTATTTATCAGGTAAATATCTTTAATATACGATATTTTAAGCAAAATCGCTACACCCATTTATAAGAAAATCAAAATGTTCGAAAAAAGTTCCATGTAAGGAGTAGCTGGATGTTTTCTTGAAAATCTTTGTGTCGCATCCTTGGAAGATACCAAACTTAAATACCAAGTTTGATATTCAACGGTCTTTTAGTTTTTGAGCTATGCTGTCCACAGACACACACAGACACACACACGCACACACGCATGGACTATTTTCTGAAAATGCTTTTTTTGGATTCAGGGGGACCAAAAACACGTATTTCCGGTGAAATCTAGGTATCGAATTTTTGAGTATAATACAATACCTTCTCTATACACTATGTACATAGTACGTGTAGAGAAAGTAAAAATTAACAGAAACAGACTTATTACTTGCTTCCTTGTAAGTGGAAGCCAAATTAAGTAAGCATCATAGGTTAAAGTAATAGTCAAAAGCTGGGTGCTATGTGACTATAGTTCCTCTGTTTGTATGAACAGGAGTTTACAAATTCCTGTATGAGAAAAGCATGTTTTTTAAAGCTGAAACCAAAAACAACAAATATTTAAAAAACGATCAACTCCACGAAAAAAAATGTGTACAATACAAACTGTGTGTTTTTACATGCTCTACCTTTTTTGTCTTATAACTTTTTTTTCATCTCTTACGGTTTAGCAGTAATACAAAATTTGGCAAAATTCATCCGGAATTAACAGGTATTCAGAAGCTATTCCCAGAAAATTTAAGATATATATTTTATTGGGGGTGCAAATAGCTTTAATATACATGTTTTTAGTAAAAATCCTTACAGCCATTTTTTATAAAATCTACAATTTTGAAAAGTTTTCCATGTAAAGTGTGGTTTGTGGTTGGGGGATTTTCTTGAAAATCTTCGTGGCGCATCCTTGGAAGAAATATACCTAAATACCAAGTTTGGTATTTAACCGTCTTTTAGTTTTTGAGCTCTGCTTTCCACACACACACACACACACACACACACTTATACACACACACTCATACACATACACTGACTATATCAGTTTGTATTTTTTTCTAATTCAGGGAGTCTCAAAACATATTTTCGGTGAAATCGCAGTATCGAATTTTTGGATGCAATGCAAAACCTTTTATATACATTATGTACATAGTACGTGTAGAGAGTTCATAGGAAGAAGAGGAAGAATAAATAATGAAAACTAATTCTAAATGGAGACTGGAGACTAATGGAAGATGAAGGAGAGCTGAGCATAGTAGAAGGAGGCGAAGAGGAAGGAGCCGGTGTAGAGCAGGAATGGTGGATTATGGGCTTCTAGAGGTGGCAGTAAGAGGCAAGGGGAGATGACGTTGAGGAGGGAGTGTTAGTTAAGTGCTAAATAGTGTTAAAAAGTTAAATACAGTGAGTTTAGTGTAATGATGATGTAAAAGATTAGGTATAATTAGTAACAGATATTAGCCGAAGGAAGTAAAAGACAATTTACTATAGTTTACTACAATGTAAAAAAATTATCGTATAATATAATTATTTAGTTGCGCTGGTTACCGGTGCATATTCTGCTGGATACCAGTAGTATAGGATTAGTTTTTCACTTATCTTAATAATCTAGAGCATAGTTTTATGGGTAAATAGCTGGTCACCAGTTATTTGTGTTACTGAATTCCAGTAATTAATAATAGAAGATTTAGTGTTAGTAAAAGTTGTTTTGTGGTTGGAATTTATTTTATTTCAGTTTATATGAATTTGTTTTGTTTTAAATTAAATTTTGAGTTATTAGTATATAAGTATTATCTGTAAAATAATGATGTATAATAATAATAATAATAATAATAATAATTTAAAAGTGGGAAATAAAATGTAAAGTTTGCAATATACATCCTGGTATAGGGAACACGATGCCAGGAATTTTTATTACAGATTTAATTTTATTTTATTTAATTTTATTTTATTTCATTTTATTTTCATTACGTGTAGAGAAAGTCAAAAGAAAACACAGACATTATCCTTATTCTAGAATGCTTTATTAGCATTCTGGGTGCTCAAAATGTATGTATCCGGTGCAATCTCGAATTTAATTTTTTGTGGAACACATTATCTTCTTAACCTACTATGTACATTTTACGTAATAGAGAGAGAGAGTTAAAAAAAAACAAGAAAACAAATCCATTCACACTTACACTATGTGAAGTTTTTTTTTTTGTTTGGGGGGGGACCTTATATAAATTACATCTAGAAGACAGAAAAAAACCACACTCAATAAAATATTGCGGATGTGATGGGTGTGGATTGCATTAATCGTGTCTTGCAGATAAATTTTCTTGGCCGGCGCAGGAAGAAAAACAAGCGAGAAAAGCAAGAAAAGCTGTATCTCATTGATTACTGTGCCAGATTTTTCCCTCCTCTCCGAATACTTCTTCTTCTGCCTTTCAGCGTCGGGCCTTCTAGCCATTTTCTGTATTGTTCTGTGCTGCGACTTCCCCTTCAACTCGATCATTTCCATCCCTATTTTTACTTTCCCTACACATGATATGCACATAGTGTATAGAGAAGGCATTGCATTCCACCCAAACATTCGATAGCGAAATTTCACCGAAAATAGGCATTTTAGAGTCTCTTATAACCAAAAAAAAATCTGATGTGTTCCATTCACAAGACTTTTTCAACAACTATACAATAAATTGTAGGTAAAAACCTATTCTTCTATTTAATTAATGCCAATCGAGAAAAAAATAGCCGAAATGGTCTTAATACCTGTAAGTAGAAGGGAAATAATGGAGTACCATAGGTTAAAGTGATAGTCAAAAGCTGGATCCTATGTGACTGAACTTCCTTTGTTTTTATGGACAGGCGTTGACTAATTCCCATATGAGAAGAGCATAAGTATTTTAAAGCCTGAAACTAATAACAAGAAATATATAAACAACGGTCAACCTCAGGAACAAATTTAACATAAATTGTATGTTTTAATCGGCTTTATATCTTTTGTGTGGTCATTTTTTTTCCTATTTCTTACGGTTTAACATATATGCAAAATTAATCCAGAATAAACACGTCTGCAGAGGATATTCCCAGAAAATTGAAGATATACATTTTGTTTTCCTAAAAATTTCTTAAATATAAGAAATTTTAATCAAAATCCTTAGAGACAATTTTTAAATAAATCGAAATTTTCTAAAATGTTTCCATGCAAAGGCTTCTTGTCGCATCCTTGGAACATACAAAACTGAAATACCATGTTTGGTGTTTAAAGGTCTTAACGTTTTTGGGCTATGGCACCCAGACACACACATCCACACACACACACACACACACACACACACACACCAAACACACACACACACACATAGAAAGACAGTAAGACAGACTGACAGACACACGCACATGGACATTTTTCAAGAAATGCATTTTTTAGGATTCAGGGGGTCTTAGAATATATTCTCCTGTGAAATCTCGTTATTGAATTTTGGGTGCGGTACAATACCTTCTCTATAAATATATACATACTCGTGTAGAGAACGTAAAATCATTTTTAGAAAAAGTAAGTATGTGTGTGTGTGTGCGTCCGTGAGTCAGTGTGTCTGTGAGCATGATAACTCAAAAATGAAAAGAAGGTAGAATAACAAACTTGGTATATAAACTTAGTATCTTCCAAGGATGCAATACAAAGATTTTGAAGAAAATCATCCCACCCCAAACTATCCTTTACATGGAAAAATTTGCCAACATTTTGATTTTTATTAAAATACCGTATATTAAAAACATTTACATTGAAAATAAAACGTATATCTTACATTTTATGGGAATATTCTCTGAAGACCTATTTATTCTGAATGAACATGCTTGATTTTGCATAACTGTTAAGCTGTAAGAGATAAATGAAAACTTACTGCACAAAAAATGTATATCTCGTTAAAACACACAATTTATGTCATATGTCTTTTTTCGTAGAGCTGACTAATTTTGAGATATATCTTGTTATTTGTTGCAGTTTTAAAATACTTAAAACTTTTCACATACGGGGATTTGTGAATTCCAGGTAATGCATAGAAAGTAACTTCATTCACATGGCAAACAGCTTTTAATGTCGTTTAAGCCCAGTGTATCCCCTTATTTCCTTTTTTTTTCTTTCAAGAAAGCATTTCTGCTCATATTTATTTCGATTCGCATGAGGTAGATATAAGATTAAGTTTTTTAACAACAATCTGTTACAGAGATGTAGAGAAAGTCATGTGAAGCAACACATCTTGCTACTTCCCATTCCCTTTTCGGTCTTCCCCGTCTTCTACTTCATTCTGATCATGGCTTACGTACTTGTTTTGTTTTCCGCTGATCTTCCATTCTAATTTGCTATCCATAACGTTTTAAATTTCTTTTTTCTATCTCTCTTCCAGTAACGGGCCCAATTTTCAAATTTTCTCTGATAATTTTATTTCTGACTATCTTTCCGTGTTTTTCCCTTCATTTTTACTTTCTCTATACGTACTATTTCCACACAAAAATTCGATACCGAGATTTCACCGGAAATACATGTTATGGGTCCCCCTGAATCAAAAAAAAAAAGCATTTTTACAAAAAGATCCGTGTGTGTGTGTGTGTGTGTCTATGTGTGTGTGGACAGCATAGCTCGCAAACGAAAAGACCGCTAAATACTAAACTTGGTATTTAAGTTTGGTATCTTCCAAGGATGTGACACGAAGATTTTCAAGAAAATCCTCCCACCTCCAACACATTTTACATGTAACTTTTTTCTAAAATTTTGATTTTCTCAAAAATGGCTCTAACGATTTTGCATAAATGTGAAATATTAAAGATATTTAACTCACAAATAAAATGTATATCTTTAATTTTCTGTGAATATCCTCTGAATACCAGTTTATTCTGGATGAATTTTACGGAATTTTGCATAACTGCTAAACCGTAAGAGATGGGCAAAAACTTAACACACAACTGTAGAGGACATTAAAATACACAATTTATGTCATATACATTTTTACTTTCTCTACACAGTGTATAGAGGATTTCACCGGAAATACATGTTTTAGGACCCAATGAATACAAAAAAAAAAAAAAAAAAAAAAAAAAAGAATTTTTACCAAAAGATCCGTGTGTGTATGTGTCTGTCTGCCTTTCTGTCTGTCTGTGTGTGACTGTGGACAGCATAGCTCAAAACCGAAAAGACTGTTAAGTACCAAACTTGGTATTTAAGTTTGGTATCTTCCAAGGATGTGTCATGAAGATGTTCAAGAAAATCGCTCCATCTCCAACTACACTTTAAATGGAACTTTTTCGAAAATTTTTATTTTCTTAATAATGGCTCCAACGATATTGAATAAAATGTCAAATATTAAAGATATTTACCTGACAATTAACATGTATATCATGAATTTTCTGGGAATAGCCTCTGAAGACTACTTTATTCTTGAGGAATTTTGCATAACTACTAAACCGTAAGAGATAGGCAAAAACTTACCACACAAAAATGTAGAGTACATTAAAATACACAATTTATGTTATACAAATTTCTTTCGTGCAGTTGATCGTTTTCTAAATATTCCTTTTCAGCCTTGAAAAAACTTAGTTTTCTCATACAGGAATTTGTCAACTTCTGTTCATATAAACAAAGGAACTTCAGTCACATAGCAACCAGCTTTTGACTACCACTTTAACCTATGGTACTCCCTTATTTCGCTTCTATTTGGAAGGAGGCAAGTAATAAGACTATTTCTGCTAGTTTTTTCTCGAATGGATGAAGTAAGTATTAGCTTAAGAAGTTTTTAACAATATTTTGTTGGAGAGATGTAGAGAAAGTCATGTGAATGGAACACATCAAATTTTTTTTCGTGGAGTTGTTCGTTTTTGAAATAATCCAAGTTTTTGGTTTCATTTATGAAAAACTTGTACTTTTCTCATACAGGAAATTGTCAACTCCTGTCCATACAAGCAAAGGAACATCAGCCACATAACAATCAACTTTTATCTGTTTAGCCTATACTACTCTCTTATATCCCTTATACTTACAAGGTAGCTAGTAATAAGACTACATATTTCTGCTATTTTTTCTCGATTAAAATGAAGTAAATAGAAGCATAAGCTTTTTAACAATAATTATTTGCAGTGATGTAGGGAAAGTCATGTGAATAGATCACATCAGATTTTTACTTTCTCTATACATACTATGTACATAGTGTATAGAGAAGGTATTGTAATGCACCTAAAAATTCCATACCGAGATTTCACAGGAAATATATGTTTTGAGCCCTCCTAAATCCAAAAAAAAAAAAAAAAAAACATTTCTAGAAAAATGTCCGTGTGTGTGTCTGTCTATGTGCAGCATAGCTCAAAAATGAAAAGACCGCTAAAAACCAAACATGGTATCGTCTAAGTTTGCGATACGAAGATTTTTAGGAAAATCTTCTCAACCCAAACTACCCTTTAAATGGAAACAAATTAGAAAACTTTGATTTTCTTAATAATGGATCTAACGATTTTGATTAAAATCTCGTATATTTAAGATATTTACTTGACAAATAAAATGTATATCTTGAATATTCTGGGAGTAGCCTCTGAAGACTATTTTATTCTGGACGAATTTTACGGATTTTTGCATAACTGCTAAATCGTAAGGGATGGACAAAATCATACCATATAGAAAATGTAGAGTACATTAAAACACACAAATTTTGTTATATATTTTGTTCGTGGAGTTGGTCGTTTTTAAGATATTCCTTGTTTTTAGTTTTAGCTTCGTTTTACCAAATGTTCAATACTTTACTTTTATTTTCTCTCCTGTCCCTTTTAATATACTCGCCCATTCTATCATCCCTCGAGCATTACTACTAATTAGTATCATAGTGTCAACATAAACGAGTGATTGCATATACATCGGCCTCAAATTCCGATTGCCTTCTTCCATTTTTCTTTCTCTACGCGTACTGTGTACATAGTGTATAGAAAAGGTTTTATATTACACCCAAAACCAGCATTTTTAGAGAAAAGTCCGTGTGTGTCTGTCTATATGTGAGTGTGTGTGTCTGTGTGTCTGCTGCATAACTCAAAAACGAAAAGATCGTTAAATACTAAACTTATATATCTTGTATTTTCTGGGAATAACGTCATGAAGACCTATTTATTCTGCTGAATTTTGTATAACTAGTAAACCGTAAAAGTTAGCCAAATCTTCCTACACAAAGTGTAGATCTCGTTAAAACACACAATTTATGTCTTATACCTTTGTACTTTCTCTACACTTACTATGCAAATAGTGTATAGAGAAGGTATTGCACTCCACCCAAAAACTAAATACCGAGATTTCACCGGAAATATATAATTTACCGTCCCCTAGATCCAAAAAAGCATTTTTACAAAAAGGTCCGTGTGTGTTTGTGTGTGTTTGTGTGTGTGTGTGTGTCCGTGTGTCTGTGAACACGATAACTCAAAAACGAAAAATCGCTAAAATACCAGACTTGGTATTTAAGTTTAGTATCTTCTAGGGATGCAACACGAAGATTTTGAGAAAAATCCCCCCAACCCAAACTACTCTTTACATGGAAATTTTTTCGAAATTTTCGATTTTCTATAAAATAGCTCTAACGATTTTGATTAAAATATATATTAAAGACATTTAATTGACAAATAAAATGTATATCCTGAATTTTCTGGGAATAGCATCTGAAAAGTAGTTTATTCTGGATGAATTTTACGGAATTTTGAGTAACTGCTAAACCATAAGAGATGGACAAAAACTTACTAAACAAAAAATGTAGAGCACGTTAAAACACACAATTTGTGTTATATACATTTTGTTCGTGGAGTTCATCGCTTAAGAGACATTGCTTGTTTTTGGTTTATGCTTTGAAAAACTTATACTTTTCTCATAAAGGAATTTGTCAACTCCTGTTCACACAAGCTAAGGAACTTCGGTCACATAGCAAGCACACTTTTTGACTATCACTTTAAATTATGGTCTCCCTTATTTTGTTTCTACTTACAAGGAAGCAAGTAATAAGACTATTTCTGTTAATTATGTCTCGATTAACATGGAGTAAATAGAAGCATAAGCTTTCTAACAATAGTTTGATGTAGAGATATAGAGAAAGGCATGTGAATCGAACACATCAAATTTTTTCCTCTTACAATGCTTAATTATTTGGTAAATAAATACTACAAATAGTAATGGAGTAGTGCCCATGTGCACAATTCTTGATCAAATCCTTGTTGACCGACGATCACTGACACCTGATCAAACTTTACTGCGGTTAAATTGTAGTTATGGTGTTTCATTGCTATTTCTCGTTCAACTGACCGCGCTACGCTCATGATTCTACGAGAATTACTCAAAGGAAAGCACCCTACTCTATAGTCAAAGAGGTTGAATTACAATTCTATATCGCTTCGGTTTCTTTTGTTTCGAAATGTATGATTTGACATTCCTTTGACTGTAAAAGAAAATTGAAAATATAAATCTAATGTGTACCATTCACATGACTTTCTCTGCATCTCTGCAACAAATTATTGTTACAAAAATTATGCCTCTATTTACTTTATGCTAATCTTATTACTTGCTTCCTTGTACATAGAAGCAAAATAAGGGAGTACTATTAGTTAAAGTGATAACCAAAAGCTGGTTGCTATGTGACTGAAGTTCCTTTGTTTGTATAGACAGGAGTTGACAAATTATTGTATGGGAAAGGTATGTCTTTCAAATCTGAAATCAAAAACAAGGAATATATAAAAACGATCAGCTCCACGAAAAAAATGTATATAACAAAAATTGTGTTTTAACTTGCTCTACATTTTTGTGGGCTAAGTCTTTGTCCATTTCTTACGATTTAGTAGTTATGAAAAATTCATCCAGAATAAAGTAGTCTTCAGAGGATATTCCGAGAAAATTCAAAACATACATTTTATTTGTCAGGTAAATAACTTTAATATACGGTATTATAATCAAAATCGTTAGAGCATTTTTTAGAAAATCAAAATTTTCGAAAAAAGTTCCATGTAAACGGTAGTTTGGGGTGGGGAAATAGCAAGTTTGGTATTTTACCTACTTTTCGTTTTTGAGTTATCGTGTTCACAGACACACGGACACATGGACACACTGACACACGGACACAGGTACACACGGACACACACGGACTTTTTTCTAAAAATACTTTTCTTGGATACAGGGGACCCTAAAACATGTCCGGTGAAATCTCGGTATCGAATTTTTTGGTGGAGTGCAATACTTTCTCTATACACTATGTACATAGTACGTATAGAGAAATTAAAAATGGACTGCTTCTTTTTCTCACATAGGACCTCCCATTCTAATTAGCTATACATAGGTATTCAAACTGGAAAATACAAGGATTCAATTCTTGTTATTTAAAGGACTAGCAGGAGGCATAAATATATTTAACAATGAAACTAGGCAGGTTCCAATAAATGAGTTAAATATGTGCATTTTCGAAAATGTAATAAAATGTGTTGCAAATTGTATTATTTCTAGTATTTGTGTAAAGTATCAGAATTCATTATATGATGATAATCATAATGATAATAATAATGTATAGGAATAGTAATAATAGTACAAATGGTAATAATAATAGTTCTCTTTATAATAATAGTAATAATAGTAATACTAATAATAATAGTAATAATATTAGTAATAATAATAATAAAATAATAAATGCCATGTGCACTATTCTCGATCAAGATATGAACCTTGTTTCATTTCTTTATACAGGATGATTTATATAGAGCTGACATATTTCTTTCATTAATTATTTTAAAACGTTTATGCTAGTGACAACTTATTATACATAAATTGTAGAGGAATTTTGGGAGATTATTTACCTCTATAGCAAACGTTGAAAGTGTCCTCCATCCTGCATAAGGCACCACTCTTTACATGTTACTGGTCACTTGTTGGAGGATTTTGTTGTCAATAGCTTGAATCTCGTTTGTGATGTACTTCAGATCGTCCAATGTCTAGGGACGTGTGGCGTAAACCCTGTCTTTTAAGTAATCCAATAAAAAGAAGTCCGGCGATATCAAATCCAGAGATCTCGGTAGCCACAGTTTCTTGGAAAGTATCCGGTCGTCAAAGAAACTTGCAATTAGGTTCATGTATTCATTTGATGTATGGCATGTAGCGCTATCTTACTGAAAATATCCTTGACTCAGCTCTACATCGTACTGCATTTTTACGGTGACTACAAGAACAAATGTCGAAACAGCTGACAAAAATGCACATAGGAAGAAAACATACATATCTGCGCATTAGTGACAAGGAATGGAAACTCCAGAACATTCTGCTTAATTTGGTGCCAAAATTGGGTTACTGAATGAATTTCCAACGGAATAATTAAAGAAAGAAATGTGTCAGCTCACTTGTACATTCTAAAGTTTCCACTTGTTTTCCCATTTAATGGAACTCTTCTATACACATTCGTGTATACACACTGCGAATACAACAGACATTAAATTCCATTCTCGCTCCTGTTTATCATATCTCTGGTTGTGCTACAAACTCCGTGAAGTGGAAGAAGCTCTATTTTCTGTAGTTGCTGCAATTAGTTCGTACCCCGGGGCGGACCAACAAGCGAATACAAAGACTGTGCCTGGAGCACAGACAACGCTTGTAACGTCTCACCTTGAAAACCTGCCTCATTAATTCCCTCTACTGCACCAGTCTAGTGCCTTATTACGAAATATTGCACCGTGTATGTTCTCTGCTTCATTAACAAATGAACATAAATCAGGCTCATTAATATGAGTGTATTGGAGTGTAGTCTAACGGCGTCTTTTCAGGGTAGCTTCGCCAATAATCGTCACCCTCCGCAGTATAATGGTTTCCATGCTAGCAAAAATCCTTAAAAAAAGTCTTATGTATTCCTTTCACAAGATTTTATCTACATCTGAGCAAAAAATATGTTAAATAGCCTATTCTTCTATTTATTTCATGCTAATCGAGTACAAAATATTGTAGAAATGATCTTATTACTTTCTTCATTTTAAATATAAGGGAAAAGGGAGTTAACATGGACTAAAGCGATAGTCAATTTTTTTAAAAGCCGGTTGTTATATAATTGAAGTTGGGTTTGATAAATTCCCGTATGAAAAAATTATATTTAAAATAGGAAACCAATGACAAGAAATATCTGACCGGCTCCGTGAACGAGTGTTCAGGGAGCTGACTTCTTACCCGGAAGTCCCGGGCTCGATTACGGGCTGCGGTGTTAAAGTTTTCTTTTAATCAGAATTATTCCCTATCTGCCACAGAGTCTGTAAGTATGTGCGGGTGGTTAGTAACATAAAACTGATTTACCTAACAGTCTATACCTACAGTAATACGAAGTGTTTCACAGCTCAAAGTTCCCTATATTACCATTAAAGTTAAGGGGGAAATTAATGAAAAAATTTAAAAAATACTGATGTGATACATTCAAATGACTTTCTCAACATCTCTGTAACAAATTATTGTTACTTTTTTTTTTTTGCTTCTATTTACTTCATGCTAATCCAGAAAAAATTAGCAGAAATACTATTATTACTTGCTACCTAGTAATTGGATGCGAAATAAGAAGTACCATAGGTTAAAGTGATAGTCAAAAGCTGGTTACTATGTGAATGAAGTTCCTTTGTTTCTATGGACAGGAGTTGACACAAATATTTCAAAAACTATTAACTCCAGAAAAAAATGTCTTCAACATAAAGTGTCCGTTTTTAGATTTTATGTGTGGTAAGTTCTTTTTTCCATCTCTTACGGTTTAGCACTTATGCAAATTTCGGCAAAATTCAACCAGAATAAAGAAGTCTTCAGAAGCTATTCCCAGAAAATTCAAGATATACATTTTATTCGGGATGCAAATATCTTTAATATACATGATTTTAGTCAAAATCATTATAGTCATTTTAAAGAATATCAAAATTTTCGAAAATCTTTCCATGTCAAGGGTAGTTTGTGGTGGGAGATTTTCTTGAAAATCTTCTTGTCGCATCCTTGGAAGATATTATACCTAAATACCAATTTTTGTATTTTATCGGTCTTTTGCTTTTTGAGTTATTCTGTCACACACACAGACACACACACACGCACACAGACACTCACACACACACGGATTTTTCTCTTAAGTAGGTCCTAAAACATGTATTCCCGGCGAAATCGTGGTGTCGAATTTTTGGGTGCAATACAATCTTCCTCTATATACTATGTACATAGTACGTGTAGAGAAAGTAAAAGAAATAGCTCAAAGACAAACCAATTGCGAAAAAAAAAATAATAAACAGTAAATTGTTCGTTCTAACGGGTTCTAAATTTGTTGTTAGGTACGTTTTTGTCTATCTCCTATGATTTAACATTTATGCAAATTTTCTCAAAGTTCATCCAGTATAAAGATGACTTCAGAGGTGTACCGTAAAAGATAGACAAAAGCTTTTCACGCAATAAGCGTAGATGACCTTAAAATACACCTTTTCTGTCATATAATATTTTTCAAGGGGCTCACCGTTTTCTAGATACTTCTTTTCATTATTTTCCGCTTTAGAATATATAAAACTTTTCTCATACGGGAAGTTGTCAACTCCTGGCAGCGCGGATTTCAATCCCATAGCAACCGCATTTTAAAACAATTAATCATAACTTTAGTCTATGAGAGTACATTATTTCCCTTATACTTATAGCAAGTAATAAGATAATTTATGCTAAGGCATATCTCGATTAGCATGAAATTAGATGGAAGCATAAGCTTTTTAACAATAATTTGTTACAGAAATGTAGAGAAAGTCATTTTAATGGAACTCATCAGATTTTTACTTTCTCTGTGCGTACTATGTACATAGTGTATAGAGAAGGTATTGCGCTCCACCCAAAAAATCGATACCGAGATTTCACCAGAAATATGTGTTTTAAGGTCCCCTTTATCTAAAGAAAGCATTTTCGGAAAAAGGACCGTGTGTATGTGTGTCCGTGTGTCCGTGTGTCTGTGAACACGATAACTCAAAATCGAAAAGTTGGTAAAACACCAAACTCCAACGATTTTGATTAATATTTCGTATATTAAATATATTTACCTGACAAATACAATGTATATCTTGAATTTGCCGGGAATAGCCCCTGAAGAGTACTTTATTCTGGATGAATTTTACGGAATTTTGAATAACTGCTTAACCATAAGAGATGAACAAAAGATTACTACACGAAAAATACAGAGCACGTTAAAACACACAATTTATGTTATATACATTTTTTTCGAGGAGTTCATCGTTTTTGAGACATTCCTTGTTTTTTGTTTCTTCTTTGAAAAACTTATACTTTTCTCATACAGGAATTTGCCAACTGCTTGACATACAAACAAAAGAACTTCAGTCACATAGCAACCAGCTTTTGACTATCAGTTGAAACTATGGTACAGCCTTATTTCACTTCTAGTTACAAGGAAGCAAGTAATAAGCCTATTTCTGCTAATTTTTTCTGATTAGCTTGAAGTAAATAGAAGTATAAGCTTTTTAAGAATAATTTGTTGCAGAGGTGTGGAGAAAGTCATGTGAATGCAACACATAAGATTTTTTCACACAACGCTCAACTTTTAAGTGTTTGACTATTGCTTTATGCCTAGTATACTGTCTTATTTCCTTTCTACGCTCAAAGAAGAGAGTAACAATTCTTTAATATTTATATTGATTAGTATGATGTAGATAAAAGAGTTATCTGTAGAAGAATAGTTTATATGTAGAATCGAGTGAGAAAGTCATGTGAATGTCAGAATTATTTTTAACACAGTACTTTTCCTGTTTAGTGTAGCAGGAAAAGTAAACATGCAGGTTAATAAATAACAATCAAAGTTGGTAACAGATATAAAGCATTGTAAGACAAATTCTTTGTGTATGGAATAATTGTTTTTACTTTCTCTATACGTACTATGTATAGTGTATAGAGAAGGTATTGCACTCCACCAAAAATAGCCGAGATTTCACCGGAAATATATGTCTTAGGGTCCCCTTTATCCAAAAAAAAAAAAAGTATTTTAGAATCAGGTCCGTGTGTGTACGTGTGTGTCCGTGTGTCAGTGTGTCCCTGTGTCTGTGAACACGATAGCTCAAAAACAAAAAGTCGGTAAAATACCAAACTTGGTATTTAACTTTAGTATCTTCCAGGGATGCGACACGAAGATTTTGAGGAAAATCTCCCCCATCCCAAACTACCCTTTACAAGGAACTTTTTTCGAGAATTTTGATTTTCTAAAAAATGGCTCTAACGATTTTGGTTAAATTATTGTATATTAAAGATATTTATCTGACAAATAACATGTATATTTTGAATTTTCTGGGAATAGTCTCTGAAGACCACTTTATTCTAGGTCAATTTTACGGAATTTTGCATAACTGCTAAAAGAGATGGACAAAACCTTACCACACAATAAATGTAGAGCACTTTAAAACACACAATTTATATTATATACATTTTTTGTGGAGTTGATTGTTTTTTAGATATTCCTTGTTTTTGGTTTCAGCTATAAAAAAGTTATACTTTTCTCATATAGGACTTTGTGAACTCGTGTCCATACACACAAAGGAACTTCAGCCATATAGCAACCAGCTTTTGACTATCACTTCAACCTATGTTACTCCCTTATTTCGCTTCTACTAACAAGGAAACAAGTAATAAGACTATTTCTGCTAATTTTTTCTCGATTAGAATGAAGGAAATAAAAGCATATGCTTTGCAGAGATGTAGAGAAAGTCATGTGAATGAAACATCAATTTTTTCAGCGTATCTGCGTTGAAAGATATAACACGTGATGTTAAAATGTACACAGCTCACGTTCTAAATGTCGTAGAGACAGAAAATGATTCGCTGAAGACATCAGTAAGACCCGCCTTCATATGCCTTTAACTTCTGCGAACACTATAGGTGAATCTGTGGTAGTTATGTTTTATCCCCAGTCAAACCTTGTGTAGAACAAGAGTTGAAAATGCAAAGTTAGACTGGAAAAGTCATCGCTACAACCGGGATTTGAACCACGTATCTCTATCTCTGTTTAATGACATACATTACTTTAAATCCTCAGATTTCTCCTATGATTCGCACAAGGAGATCTCAAATTATTTTGAGACAACATACCACAATTACGAGCTACAATGTCGTAAGTACTTTAAGTTCTAAGCTTCATAGTTTTAACCAACTAATAAGGAACTTCGGGAAAGCTTCGCCCGCGTTGAGGGTCGTTAACACGAAGGTGGTACAAAATTCATGATCTCTATTTATATTTTATCTTCGTGATATAATTTATATTCTTGGCTATGATTTATATTTATCTTTTTAATAATTCTTTCCCCCTAGACAAGACATGTATTGTCTCACTCTATATTCTGATGGGTTTTTTTGTAACTGATATACCGTAAGAGATAGACAAAAATGTAATACATAAAAATTGAAGATCTCGATAGATCACACAATTTATGTCATATACACTTTTGTAGAGTTTATGTGCACACTACCTGAAACAGATCCTAGAGATTGGGAAGTCAATACCATCAAGTGTAACATATGTACTAGCCAAAGAAACATTTTTCATCGAGGACATCGGATCACAATTCTGGCTACCGAATACAAAGGCCTATGAAAAGACACTACATCTATTAAATGAGAAAAATAACGCCATATGGCCCGAATTCTACACAACAGACGCCATAATGACAGAAGACTGGAAGCAGCCAAATTACGAACTCCGACACATAGTGACAAGATATGCAACGCAAAAAAAAAAAAAGAGACAATCTCAATAATAAGACTAGACCAAGAATAAACTATATATAGGATGTTTCAAAACGACACCAAACGAAGATGTGGACCTTGTTGGTCATGCGGTACGTGATACGTGAATATAATTTTCAGCTCTAAATTCGTCACATACAAAACTGTCATAAAATCACCAAGGATAAGACAGTCTGCATAACCATATGGCACGTGCCTGGCCCACTGCAAGAGAGATGCCGGTTGGTAGCGAAGGTCTCAATCGCGTGGTGTAGGGGTGGTTTGATAGACACGTCGGTAGGGCACGTCACCTTAGTAATGGAAAGCGTAGCATGCAGGTTTTGTTATGTGTTTCGTATAACACGCTCTGAGGTTGTTTACATGACGTATGACAACCGTTGTTCCTTCGCTGCCTAATCCCAAATGTGTGCGTTTTTTAAACACACATAAAACTTTAAATAGAAGAGTTTGAAAGTTGCGACATCAAGATTCGGACAAGTCAAACTGTAACCTAATCGACTGCTATCTTCGTTTGGTGTCGTTTTGGAACAGTCAATATGCACATTGTTCGCTTTCTCTGTTTAATGTTTTATAGAGTTAACCGTTTTTGAGATATTCCGAGTTATTGGTTTCAGTTTTAAAGTACGTAAAAGTTGCTCAAACTGCAGGCATATTTTTCGTCTCTTGTTTTACTCCTAGCAAGTAAAGAGAACTACATTTGAATTGTTTCATTTACGACCGGCTTTTAACAGATCTGACTACTGCTTTATCCTAGTTCCCATTTAGTTACAAATAAGCAAGCAATAAGACCAATTCTGGCGATGTTTATCATGATTAGCATGCAATATAAAATATTATTTTATAAGGCAAGTTTTTGTAGAACTGCTAGAGAAAGATGTGTGAGTGGAACGCACAAGATTTACTTTATCATACCACACCGTGTAATGTGCACCTCCTTTGCCACATTCGGCAGTCTATTTCGGATCATGAATTTTGTACCACCTTCGTGTTAACGACCCTCAACGCGGGCGAAGCTTTCCCGAAGTTCCTTTGGGCTGCTGGTGGCGGGGATAAATCTATGACCTGAACGTACACTCGCGTGCATAAAAAGAGACCCATTCCCTTAAAATATATTAGTATTTACTCTATAAATGTCCCACCTTCAGGAATCAGTGATTCCTATCAGCCAATATGCGTCTGATCTGAAAAGCAAAGACGTAAGAATAGTAACTAATTCACATATTAGTTGGTTAAAACTATGAAGCTTAGAACTTAAAGTACTTACGACATTGTAGCTCGTAATTGTGGTATGTTGTCTCAAAATAATTTGAGATCTCCTTTTGCGAATCATAGGAGAAATCTGAGGATTTAAAGTAATGTATGTCATTAAACAGAGATAGAGAGATACGTGGTTCAAATCCCGGTTGTAGCGATGACTTTTCCAGTCTAACTTTGCATTTTCAACCCTTGTTCTACACAAGCCTTGAGTGGGGATAAAACATAACTACCACAGATTCACCTATAGTGTTCGCAGAAGTTAAAGGCATATGAAGGCGGGTCTTACTGATGTCTTCAGCGAATCATTTTCTGTCTCTACGACATTTAGAACGTGAGCTATGTACATTTTAACATCACGTGTTATATCTTTCAACGCAGATACGCTGAAAAAATTGATGTTTCATTCACATGACTTTCTCTACATCTCTGCAAAGCATATGCTTTTATTTCCTTCATTCTAATCGAGAAACAATTAGCAGAAATAGTTTTATTACTTGCTTCCTTGTAAGTAGAAGCGCCATAAGGGAGTAACATAGGTTAAAGTGATAGTCAAAAGCTGGTTGCTATGTGACTGAAGTTCCTTTGTTGTATGTACAGTTCACCAAGTCATGTGTGAGAAAAGTATAAGTTCTTTTAAAGCTGAAACCAAAAACAAGGAATATCTCAAAAACGATCAAATCCACCAAAAAAAATGCATATAGCATAAATGTTTTGTTTCAAAATGTTCTACATATTTTGTGAGGTAAGTTTTCTCCATTTCTTACGGGTTAGCTGTTATATAATATTCCGTAAAATTCATTCAGAATGAATTAGCTTTCAGAGACTATTCCCAGAAAATTCAAGATATAAATTTTATTTGTCAGGTAAATATCTTTAATAAATGATATTTTAATCGAAATCGTTTGAGCTATTTTTGAGAAAATCAAAATATTAGAAAAAAGTTCCATGTAAAGGGTAATTTGGGGTGGGAGAATTTTTCTCAAAATCTTCGTGTCGCATCCCTGGAAGATACTAAACTTAAGCAAGTTTGGTACTTCACCTACTTTTCGTTTTTGAATTATCGTGTTCACAGACACACGGGCACACAGACACTTACACACATACAGACCTTTTTGTGAAAATGCTTTTTTGGGATACAGGTGGCCCTATAACATATGTTTTCGCTGAAATCTCGCTGAGGGAGTGTAATACCTTCTTTATACATTATGTACATACATAGTACGTAAAGGGAAAGTAAAAATGAGTTTCGTGTGGTGATTAAACACTTCTATTTAAAAGGCTTGGCACCGAAAGAGATAAAATACGATTTGGATTAAGTTAATTGCACATCTGCTGCTGCGTTTGCAAGAATTTACAATTGGATAAAATAATTCTATATTCAGTGCTGTAAAAACTGCATTTCGATCATCTGATTTCCTCTAGCAGGCACTGCAAGGATAAAGTTTGAAGATTGCAAACTCTTGTGTTGCGTTGCATTGCGTTGCGTCCACAAATGATGAATATCGTTTCGGAAGTTCAGTAGAACTGACTTCCTCCAAAATGATTGAAAACATCCAGGATAACATTATGAGTGATCGACGAATCAAAGTTCGCGAAATATTAGGGCTTACAGGAATATCTCAAGGTACAGTGTACTTAATTTTGCACCAAGAATTAGGTCTGACAAATATCTCGGGAAGACGGATGCCGCGTTTGCTCTCAGTGGAGAATAAGTGTAATCGTGTGATCGATTCGGAAGCTGGTTGGCACTTTTCTGTCGCACTGTTAGCGAGTTTCTGCGTCGATACATAACTGTGGATGAAACATGGATACACAACTACACTCTAGAGACAAAAGTACAGGAACACAGTGAGCTTCCAAGCTCCAAAGAAGGCAGACATGAGAATGACCTCGGTTTTTAGTATGCACGAAGAATCAGCTACATTGATTACTAGCAAAAAGAATGAACGATAAATGGAGAGCATTGTGCATCATTATTGCACCGGTTGAACCAAGAAATCAAGAAAAAATGCCTCATATTGAAAAGAAAAAGATTATCTTCTATCAAAACAATGCAACTTTGCGTACACAATTGCGCAGTTTCAATGGCGAAAATGTTAGTATTAAGGTTCGAATTACTACAACATCAACAACACACCCAATGCACATTTATGTCCACCAGTGACTACTTCATTTCCAATTTTGAAAAAGTGACTCGGAGAAAACGATTCACGTCTAACGAAGAAGTCATCTTCCAAACTGATGCTTGTTTTGAAGACCTTTCGAAAGCTTACTTTTTGGAAGGCTTAAAAGTGTTGGAGAAATGTTGGGGAAAGTGTAGCTGGTTAAAAAGAGACTATTTTTAAAAACAAAAAGAATCTACGAAAAATAAGTTGTTTTCTATTTCTAAAGTCGTGTTGAACGCCCCTCGTAGTTGGTTAAACTATGATGCTCAGGACTTAAAGTACTTCCGACATTGTGGGTCGTAATTAGGTTATGCCATCTCAAAATAATTTGAGATCTCCTTGTGGTTTACCAGGAAACAGGCGAGTCAGCAGGAGAATTAAAGTCATTTCGGCATGTTATCTTGGTAGCTCAGGACTGGAGCAACGGGACATAGACTGGAAGATCCGTGGCTCAAATTCAGCTTGTAGCGTTCAACTTTTTAGTCTGACACTTCCTTTCCAATTCTTATCCTACATGAAGCTTGTGTGGAAAAAACAAATAACTACTACTGCTTCACCTATACTGTTGACAGAAATTAAAGGCATATGAAGGCAGGTCATGTACATAGGGATAGGGAAGTATTGTATACCACCAAAAAAATTCATGTCGAAATTTCACCGGAAATACGTGTTTTAGGACCCCTCAATCCACAAAAAAAAAAAGAAAGGATTTTCAGAAATAGGTCCGCGCGTGTGTGTGTGTGTGTGTGTGTGTGTGTGTGTCTGTGTGTCTGTGGACAGCATAACTCAAAAACGAAAAGACGTTTAAATACCAAACTTGGTATTTAAGTTTGGTATCTTCCAAGAATGCGACTCGAAGATTTTCAAGAAAATCGCCCACCCCTAACTACCCTTTACCTTGAAAATTTTTCGAAAATTTTGTTTTTCTTAAAAATGGCTCTAACGATTTTGATTAAAATACCATACATTAAAGTCATTTCTATAACAAATAAAATATTATCTTGAATTTTCTGGGAATAGCTTCTAAAGACATGTTTATTTTGGGTGAAGTTTGCTTACTTTGGTACAGGTAGTAAACCGCAAGAAATAGATAAAAGCGTAACTTATAAAAAGTGTAGTTCTTGTTAAAATACACAAGTTATGCCATAGACTTTTTTTTTTTCGTGGAGCTTACGTTTTCGAGGTATTTTTTGTTATTAGTTTTAGTTGTGAAGTACTTATACTTTTCTCAGAACGGAAGTGTGCGTGTTTCTTTTCTTGTGCTCCTGGTCAAGCAAAGAAGCGATTTGCAATGATAATCGTATAACGACAGCTTTTTAAACATTTGCGTATCACTTTAGCCTAGTGTATCCCTAGTTCCATTCCACTCATAAGGAACTGAGTAATAAAACTCTGCTAATGTTTATGTCGATTAGCATCTTTTGTAAGAAGTTTGCTTGTAGTGTAGCTAGAGAAAGTCATGTGAGTGTAACACATCAGATTTTTCTACGTGTTTAGTATAATGTTTAGCCAGTGTTTTATTTTGTTGTTTTGAAAATTGTTTTTTGTCCTGCTGCAGCCGTGACGGGACAAAGTGGCAACAGTGTGAGGGAGCGACCAAGAGGTAAGGCAATCATCAGAGATCACTACGGATCTCTACAACTTAGGGCATGTAGAAAAACTTCTGCACGAGGCAATAAGCAGTGTAACTCATGGTGACTGGGTTTCAAAGACTAGGCATGTAGAAGCGCTTCAGGAAGTTTTCAACAAGAAATAACCACGAACGACACTATGCAGTCGATTATCATTAGCTTAAGAGTTGAAACTGACGACTCCGAATTAAGTGTTTACGAAGAAAACGACACATCTGCACCGCTTGCCACTTCATTGATGTAACATCTATTGTGGGTTAGCACCATCAAGATAAGAGTTAAATATTTATAGAATATTAAATATTTTTAGAATATGCACAATATACATAGTGGATAGAGAAGCTATTGTATTCCACCCAAAATTTAATACCGAGATATCTTAATATCGATTTTCAAAACATAAGTAAAAAAAAAATTAGATAAAGGTCCATCGGTGTGACTGTGCCTGTCTGTCTGCCTGTATGTCTGTCTATCTGTGGACAGCAGACCTCAAAGACAAAAAGTCAGTAAAGCTTGGTATTTGGTATTTAAGTTGTTTTCCCAAGGATGCGACACTAAGATTTTACAAGTAAATCAACCACCCCCAACTATTCCTTATATGGACAATTTCTCTAAAATGTTTTTCTAAAAAGTGATTAACGATGTTTATTTTCTCTACCTGTACCATGTACATAGTTTATAGAGAACGTATTGCATTCCACCCAAAAATTCGATACCGAGATTTTACCGGAAATAGATGTTTAGGTCCTCCTGAATCCAAAAAAAGCATTTTCAGAAATAGGCGCGTGTGTCTGTGTGTGTGCCTGTGAACAGCATAGCTCAAAAACTAAAAGGTCATTAAATACCAAACTTGGCATTTAAGATTGGTATGTACCAAGGATGCGACACGAAGATTTTCAAGAAAATCCTCCCACCCCCAACTACGCTTTACATGGACATTTTTTCGAAAATTTGGATTTTTTTTAAAAATGGCTCTAACGATTTTTATTAAAATATCGTATATTAAAGATATTTACCTGACTAATAAAATGTATATCTTGAATTGTCTGGGAAAATCCTCTGAAAACTACTTTATTCATGATCAATTTTACGGAATTTTGCATAAATGCTAAACCGTAAGAGATGGACAAAAACTTACCATACAATAAATGTAGAGCACTTTAAAACACACAATTTATATCCTATACATTTATTCGTGGATTTAATAGTTTTTTTAGATATTTCTTCTTTTTGGTTTCAGCTTGAAAAAAGTTATACTTTTCTCATACAGGAATTTGTCAACTCGTGTCCATACAGGCAAAGGATCTTCCGTCACATAGCAATAAGCTTTTGACTATCACTTGAACATATGGCACTACCTTGTGTCGCTTCTACTTACAAGGAAGTAAGCAATAAGACTATTTCTGCTAATTTTTTCTCGATTAACATGAAGTAAATGGAAGCATAAGCTTTTTAGTAATAATTTGTTGAAGGGATGTACAGAAAGTCATGTGAATGGAACACATCAGATTTTTATTAATGCATAAACTGAAGCTTCCACATCTGGTGTCTTGAATAGTGAAACTATTTTCCGAACTTGTAGGTTGTCGTCCATTGGGTTTTGTAGATCTCGACGTTTTGCCAAGGGCTACAAATAGCATCACCATAGGCCATCCGGGGACTGTCCAGAAACACCATATTTACATGACGTACAAACTGCTAAAGCAACAGTCAAATCTTTTAAAAGCTTATGTGAATGAAATCTTATTTGCATTGCGAAAAGGTTATGAAAATATTTTAAAACTGAAATCAATAATAAGAAATATTTCAAAAATGCTCAATTCCATGAAAAATGTACATTTAATAATTTGTGTGCTTTAATGATATATATATATATATATATATATATATATATATATATATATATACATATTGCTTGTGAAGTAAGTACCTTTCTATCTCTTACGCTCTACCAGCTACGCAAATTTCAACCAAATTCACAGAGCATAAATATGCTTTCAGAGGCTACTCCCAGAAAATTCAACATATATATTTCATTTGAGATGTAAATATCTGTAATATGCGATATTTTAATAAAAATTGTTAGAGCTTTTTTGAGATTATTAAAATAATTTTCGAAAATGTTTCCATGTGAAGGGTAGTTTGGACTGGGGGAATTTTCCTCAGAAATTTTCGTTTCAAATCCTTGGAAAATACTTAACTAAAATACCAAGTTTGGTATTTTACGGAGTTTTCGTTTTTGAGTTGTCGTGTTCCTAGTTACAAGAACACACAAGACATACCGGACATTTTTATAAAATGCTATTTAGGATTCAGGGGGTCCCAAAACATGTATTGCCGGTGAAATATCGGCATCAAATTTTTGGGTGCAATAAAATACCTTCTCTATGTGTAGAGGAAATAAAAATGTGCAAAAATGTGATTTAACATCAACTTGTGTACTTACATATATTTTTACTTTCTCTATACGTACTATATACATGGTGTTCAGAGAAGGTGTTGCGTTGTAAAATTCGATACCGAGATTTCACTGGAAATACATGTTTTGAGACCACTTGAATCCAAAAAAAAGCATTTTTAGAAAAAATGTCCATATGTGTGTCTGTCTGTGTCTATATGTGTGTGTGTGGGTTTGTGGGCAGCGTAGCTCAAAAACGAAAAGACCGTTAAAGCCTAAACTTTGTGTTTATGTTCGATATATTCCAAGGATGCGACACAAAGATTTTCAAGAAAATCCCCCCACTCCAAACTACCCTTTACATGGAAACATTTTTGAAATGTCTTATCTTCTTAAAAATGGCTCTAACGATTTTGATTAAAATATTGTATATTAAACATATTTAACTGATAAATAAAATGTATATCTTGAATTTTCTGGGAATAGCCCCCGAAGATTATTTTATGCTGGATGAATTTTACGGAATTGTGCATAACTGCTAAACCATAAGAGATGGGGAAAAAACTTACTGCATAGAAAATGTAGCTGACGATAAAACGCAACATTTATGTCATATACATTTTTTTCGTGGAGCTGATCATTTTTAAGATATTCCTGGTTTTTCGTTTTAGCTTTGAAAAATCTATACTTTTCTCATACAGGAATTTCTTAACACGTGTCCATACAAACAAAATCTTCAGTTACATAGCAACCAGCTTTTAACAATCATTTTAACCTATGGAACTCCCTCATTTTGCTTCTACTTAAAGGAAGCAAGTAATAAGACTATTTCTGCTAATTAGCATGAAGTAAATGGAAGAATAAGCTTTTTAAATACAATTTGTTGCAGAGACGAAGAGAAAACCATGTGAATGGAACACATCAGATTTTTTTTTTTTTAAATCAGATGCATATGTAAAATTTTAAAACAATCCTCAGTAAGAAATGTGTCATTGAAATTTTCACCAGTTATTACGCATAATAACTGAAATACTCTCGCTATTTAAATTATAGCTTGCTTGTTTATTTAAGTACGTTTTTACGGTTCAGATTCATTGTTGCAATAAAACCAGTCAGTTATGCATTTCACTCACAAATTGAAGTTTCAAAGTAAATGTTATCCGTCATATCACATTTTTACCTTACTTTCTCTACATCTACTATATTCAGAGTTTATAGAGAAGATATTGTACTTCTCCTAACATTCGATACCGAGATTTCACCGGAAATACATTTTCAGAGCCACTGAATTCCCCCCCCAAAAAAAAAAAATTTAGAAACAGATCAGTGCGGGTGTCTATGTATATGCACAGAATAGCTCAAAAACAAAAATTTCTATAAATACCAAAATTGGAATTTGAGGTAATATCTTCCAAGAGTGCGTCACTAAGATATTCAAGAAAACCCTCCAAACCCACATTAATCTTTTAATGGAAAAATATTGAAGAAGATAGAAAAAAATTAATTTGTATCCTTTATTAATTTTTTATTTCCAATTAATAAAAATTTTGGGCACCAGTTAATTCTCTTCAACCCAAATCAGCATATTTAACTGAATCTAAACCAATTCATTAAACGTTTTTGTCTACTTTTCGAAAACTTTTACTTGCTCTTAAATGGGTCTAATAATTTTGAGTGTCGTATATTATAGATTTTAATTGACAAACAAAATGCATACCCTGAAATATCTGGGAATAGCTGCTTCATTCTTGATGAATTTTGAAATTTTGTACAACAGGTAAACCATAGAAATAAATAAAATCTATGGCACAAAAATGTAGTTTTCATTAAAACGCATAATTATGTCATAAACTTTTTGTGGAATTAAACATTTCCGAAATATTCCTTGTTATTAATTTCTGTTTTGAAATACTTTAACTTTTCTCATAGGGGAATTTAACAACTCCTAGTCATGCAAAGAAACGGATTTAAATGACCTAGTAACCGGCTTTTAAAGTATTTTTCCTATCCTTTTTGTCTACTGCGCTCCCTTATTTCTCTTTTACTTACAAGCAAAGAATTAATAAGACCATTTTTGCTAAGTTTAGCTCGAGTAGTATGGAATACATCAAGGAATAAGCTTTATACATATCAAATGTTACAGGGCTGCACAAAAGTCATGTGAATGGTACACAACAATTTTTTTTTAAAATTCTTATACTCTTAAAATTCCTCAATTTTCTAAATTTAATAATTTATTTCTCAAAATTGAAGCATTATTTTGAAAAAGTATATGCCCATTTTCTTTTATGTACTTTTAAGAGACATTAATATACATTTTGAAACAAACTAGTAAAAATTGCAACTTGTGAAGCATTTTAAGTATGGAAAAATGTTGAAAAAAGCTTGCAAAGAAAATCTTTAAAAATGGAAGAGCCTGTTAATAAGTATGTGCCTGTACCTGTATTTATTAGTTAATTAGTAATTAAAATGCTAATCCAGAAAAAAATGGCAGAAATTGGGAAACATTTTCTCAAAGTTTATTATTAATTTTAGTTTATACTTGCTACTTTATCCGTACTATGCACATAGTGTATACAGAAGGTATTGCACTCCACCCAAAAATTCGATACCGAGATTGCACCGGAAACACATGTTTTAGGGTCCCCAGTATTCAAATAAAGCATTTTCAGAAAAACATCCCTTTGTGTGTCTATGTGTCTGTGAACGCAATAACTCAAAAACGAAAAGTCCGTAAAATACCAAACTTGGCATTTAGTTCAATAACTTCCAGGGATGCGACACGAAGATTTTGAGAAAAATCTTCCCACCTCAAACTACCCTTTAGATGGAAAATGTTCAAAAATTTTGATTTTCTCAAAAATGGCTCTAACGACTTTGATATATTCCGTATATTAAAGCTAATTACATCCCGAATAAAATGTATATTTTAAATTTTCTGAAGACCACTTTATTCTGGATACATTTTTCCCGTTTTTTTCTTAAATGCTAAACAGTATGACATAGACAAAAACTTACCGCACAGAAAATGTAGAGCACGTTAAAACACACAATTAATGTTATATACATTTTTTTCGTGGTGTTGACCATTTTATAGATATTCTTTGTTCTTGGTTTCACTTTTGAAAAACTTACATTTTCTCAAACAGGAATTTGTCAACTTCTGTCTATACAAACAAAGGAACTTCAGTCACATAGCAACCAGCTTTCGACTATCACTTTAACCTATGGTACTCCTTTATTTAGCTTCAACTTATAAGGAAGTAAGTAATAAGACTATTTCTGCCATTTTTTTTTTCTGGATTAGCATGAAGTAATTAGAAGTATAAGGTGTTTAACAATAATTTGTTACAGAGATGTAGAGAAAGTCATGTGAATGGAACATATGGTTTTTAAATTTTTTATAGTTTTTGTCAAATTTCACACATATATCACCCAGAAAATAAATATATAGGAACTACTTACTTATGGAAGCTTTGAAATAAAACAGACTAAGCTTCATAAAATTGTTCAGTACTTTTTTAGCTGAAGACCCATAGAAGGTTATTAACTTTTTCCCAAATAGGTCTAAGGTATGGCATCATAGAGCCTTGTGTTTTCTTTGGAAAATGATAAGTAGAACCCCACAATTAAATTCTAAACAATAGAGTTGAAATAAAATAAGCCTGCTGTTTGTGTAGATACCTAGAGTGTTGTGACATCTTCTTGGAAGGTGAAGAACTGATGGTGATGGAGTCGAGGTGAGAAAGACGCAATTACCGCGGCTTTTGTTTTCTTGAGAGACGTTTCATAAATCATTCAAATTCAATTTCACTGCTCGGCCCATCTGTGGTCTGTGGGAGCAAGAAACAAGAGCTTGTCTTATAGAAGAGACAAAAATATGACACTCCTGAATATTAATGTTCAAACGGCCTTAAAAATATATTTTCATCCTCAGAGTGTACGCTTCAAGAATATTCATACACGTACAGAAAATGCTTAAATATACTTTTAGAGATATGTGGTAATGATTCGTGGCCGTAGAATAACTGCAAGCCTCATAAAAGCCAAAAATATACTTACACATGCATGACTTACTATGAATACTATCTTTTTACTTTCTCTATACGAACTATGTACATAAAAATTCGATACCGAGATTTCACCGGAAATATATGTTTTAGGGCCCCCCTTTATCTAAAAAAAAGCATTTTCGGAAAAAGGTTCGTGTGTGTGTGTGTGTGTGTGTGTCCGTGTGTCCGTGTGTCTGTGAACACGATAACTCAAAAACGAAAACTCGGTAAAATACACAACTTGGTATTTAAGTTTTGTATCTTCCAGGGATGCGACACGAAACTTTTAAGAAAAATCCCCCCACCCCAACTACCCTTTACATGGAACTTTTTTCGAAAATTTTGATTTTCTCAAAAATGGCTCTAACGATTTTGATTAAAATTTCGTATATTAAAGTTATTTATACGACAAATAAAATGTTTATCTTGAATTTTCTGGGAATAGCCTCGGAAGACTACTTTATTCTGGGTCAATTTTACATAACTTTTTTGCATAACTGCTAAACCGTAAGAGATGGACAAAAACTTACTGCACAACAAATGAAGAGCACATTAAAACACACAATTAATGTTATATACATTTTTTTCGTGGAGTTGATTGTTTTTGAGATACTTATGGTACTTCCTTATTTGGCTTCTACTTACAAGGAAGCAAGTAATAAGTCTATTTCTGCTAATTTTTTCTCACTTAGCATGAAGTAAATAGAAGCATAAGCTTTTTAACAAAAATTTGTTGCAGAGATATAGAGAAAGTCATGATACACATCAGATTTTATGTGTATAAACGAAGAAACTTTTTATTTTCTAGCGCACCCCAAATTTTCTGCTTATCTTATTTCTCCTATTCCAGCACATGCAGTAGGAGGTAGAGAAGTTATTGAATTCCATCTAAAAATTCGGTACCGATATTTCACCGGAAATATATGCTTTTAGGTTCTCTGTATACGAAAAAGCATATTTAGAAAAATGTTTGTGGTATGCGACTGCGAACATGAGAGCTACATACCGAAAAATCCGATAAAATGCTAAATAAAATATTTATTTTTAGTGTTTTGCATAGATTGCCACGAATTAAATAAAATAAAATCTCTGATTTTACATACTGTCTTCTTCAGACGATATCAGAACGTACCGTCCCAAATTTTATTTTTACCACCAACAAAAATGACATGTAATTTCTTCTTTAAAACATTTTGCAGATATTTTGTTAAACAAATACAACTAACTTTTTATAGTTACAGAAAAATTACAAGATATATCTAAACCTAGACTTAATATAAATCTCCAACTTCTTTTTATCCAATTATCTATTATTGAAAACAAAATCTAGTTAACAACTTAATCTTGTATCATATAACCTTATTTAAATAAAATGTTAGTTTTTTAAATAATTTTAATACATCTCTTTAACTATAATTCATTTCTAATTCTCGGCTATAGTTTACTGTGTTTTTATTAAGGCAATATGATTATTAGATTCCTTGTTTATATTTGAATTTTGAAAGGATTGAAAAGGGGAATGATGATGCGGCCACCCCTCTTGTAACGGTTCCAAATTCACAGAAAAGGTTTTAATTGCATCGTATATATTTATCATAATAGGGATTCACCTATTTTCCCTTCAACAGGACATAACTCTCAAATACAGGAAATAATTGTCAATAACGAAGCCTGAAGTTCTACATAGAGGCTTAGAACCTACCTCAAAGCCTTTCTGACTACTGGAACTTTGTCGCGGCCCGTCACTGCTTGCTAATAGACTACAGCATACATGAAAATATACCTATCACGTACACAGAACTCCCGCAATGTTGTTGTATGTGGGAAGGAAAGAATCACCTGTAGTTACTGAGAACCTGTGCCCATGCCCGTAGATATTTATATGGACATTTCCTAGTACCACTCGACAAATTTGCACTCACTTGGTTTACACCCTGTATTTCAGTTACCTCATACTTATTTATATCGTATATGTAAATACGTAAATAAAAACAACATTCATTTTTATTCACTGGAGTCGCCGTTAATCTCTCTAGATAGGCCAGGAATATTTTGCTCTCATGTGACCTGTGACGTAAGTTGACTGTCAAAACGCCTCATCACCTTGTTGTAGTTTCGGCAGCGCTGTCAGTGGTGGCTCACGTTATTATCTGCACAGTGTGTGTTTTGGTGACGGAAACATTTTCAACACCAAGGAAGCATCCATTTAGGCCAAAATGGGTGGAGGCATTTCTTCTGTAGTTTAAAACGAGAACGTTTCTTTTGTTCCAAAACACACCAATATTCATAATTGTGATTTCAGTTTTATGAAACACTACAAACTTTCTACTTTTGTTTAGTGTAGAGGTTATAGCACATTGCGTTTAAGCATAATATCCTAAATATTTAAAGGTTCTAATTGTAAGCCCAAAATCGTACGAAGTTGCAGTAATTTTAACAATATGTGTTGCTTAGGTAAAAGGAATCAAAACATTCAGCAGAACATTAAAGAAGTTTAAAATACTGAAATAGTTTCAGAGGAGCAGAAAAATATATGCACTGAACTCTTTTAAAATAAATTAACTGAAAAAAGTGTTTTGTTAGAGTTTAACAACATTCTTGGACACATTCTCATTTTGAAATTCCTCCCAACGACGTGTTGAAAAAAATAGGAAAACTCTGATGTGTTCCATTCACATGACTTTCTATACATCTCTGCAACATAGTATTTAAAAAACTTATTTTTCTATTTAATTCGTGCTAATCGACAAAAAATTAGCACAAATGTCTTATTACTTGCTTCCTTGTAAGTAGAAGCAAAATAAGGGAGTACCATAGGTTAAAGTGATAGTCAAAAGCTGGTTGCTATGTGACCGAAGTTCCTTTGTTTGTATGGACAGGAGTTGACAAATTCCTGGATGAGAAAAATACGTTTTTCAAAGCTGAAACCAAAAATAAGGAATATCTCAAAAACGATCAAATCCAAGAAAAAAAAGTGTATAACACAAATTGTGTGTTTTAACGTGCTCTACAATTTTTGTATGGTAAGGTTTTGTCCATCTCCTACGGTTTAGCAATTATTCAAAATTCCGTAAAATTTATCCAGTATAAAGTAGTCTTCAGAGGCTATTCCCAGAAAATTCAAGATATATAATTTATTTTTGTCAAGTAAATATCTTTAATATACGATATTTTAATCAAAATCCTTAGAGACATTTTTGTGAAAATCAAAATTTTCAAAAAACTTCCATGTAAAGGGTAATTGGGGGTGGGAGGATTTTCTTCAAAATATTCGTGTTGCATCCTTGGAAGATACCAAATCTAAATGCCAAGTTTGGTTTTTAACCAACTTTTCGTTTTTGAGCTATGGTGCCCACAGACACACACACACATACCCACACAGACGTACAGACTGACAGATAGAGAGACACAGACTTTTCTAAAAATGCTTTTTTTTTTTGGTACAAGGGGTCTCAAAGCATATATATCCAATGAAATCTCGGTATCGAATTTTTGGGTGCAATACAATACCCTCTCTATACACTGTGCATATAGTACGTGTATAGAAAGTAAAAATATCATGAAATTTATTTTCTTCAGCATGCTTATTTAAAAATGGTTTAAACAATAATATACCCTGTGTAAATTTCAAAAGAAAAATTGAATTTGAATATTTAATATTTATTTTCTAACTAAATAACTGGACAGTGAAACCTGCTGTAAAATTTACAGAATATGAAAGGGTGTAAAAAAATCCAGTTTTTTTCTTTCTCTAGCACGTATGCACGTATGCACATGCAATACATGAAGTAGCTCAAGAAGTAGCTCTACCCAAAAACATGAAGTCAAGTCTCCGAGTCCGGAAAAAGAATTTTAGAAATAAGGTCCATGTGTGTGTGTGTGTGTGTGTGTGTGTGTGTGTTTGTCTTTTGGCAGCATAGCTATAAAAATAAAAGACTGTTAAATACCAAAATTAGTATTTTTGTTTAGTATTTTCCAAAAATGCCTCAAAAACATTTTCAAGAAAATCTCCCCATCACAAGCTACCCTTACATGGAAAACATTTTAAAATTTTAGTTTTTCTCAAACATGGCTATAACAATTTTGATTAAAATGCAATATATTAGAGATATTTTTATTTAAAAAGATGTATATTCTCAGATTTTTGAAATAAAACCTGTGAAGAGCTCTTTTTATTTTGGATGAGTTTTCCAGACTTTACATAACGATTAAACCGTAAGAGATCTGAAATAGCTTACTTCACGAAAAGTAGAACTCGTTAAAACACAATTTATGTAAGGTTTCTTTTAGAGTTTTTTAGATATTTCTTGTAATAGGTTTCAATTTTAAGTTATGTAACTTTTATCATGAGGGACCATGTAAATTGTTTCACATAACGACCGGTTTTTAAAAAAGTTGACTAACATTTTAGGCTAGTGCACTTCGTTATTTCTCTTGCACTTCCAAGGAAGCCAGTAATAATACTAATTCTGCTAATGTTCATCTCGATTAGGACGATATAGATAAAAGATTAACTTTTTTAAGAACAGTTCGTATTTGAAACAATTAGATAAAGTTATGTGAAGGGAACACATCAGATTATTTCAAAAAATAATTGCATTGATATTGTAATTTTTCAAAACAGTAAACTAATTAATTAATATACTCTCAACTAGTATATAAATGAGCATGTCATTTGTTTTATGTATACATTATTCTAAACTGTCATTGCTCTACCGAACTTTCCATCTAACCGACTGAAATTTTTACTTTCCCTATACGTACTATGTACATAGTATAAGAAGAAGGTATTGTATTGAACCCAAAAATTCAATACCGAGATTTCAACGGAAATACATATTTTGAAACTCCCTGAATCCAAAAAAAAAAATGTATAAACATTTCCGTGTGTGTGAGTCTGTCTATCTGTATGTGTATGTCTGTATTTGTGTGCCTGTGGGCAGCATACCTCAAAAACGAAAAGACCGTTGAATTACAGACTTTGTATTTGAGTTTGTTATCTTCCAAGGATGCGACATGAAGATTTTCAAGAAAATCCCCCCACACTTTACATGGAACTTTTTTCAAAATTTTCATTTTCGCAAAAATGGCTCTAACGATTTTGATTAAAATATCGTATATTAAAGGTATTTAGCTCTTGAATTTTCTGGGAATTGCCTCTGAAGACTACTTTACTCTGAATGAATTTTACAGAATTTTGCATAACTGGTAATCCGTAAGAGATAGACAAAAACTGACCACACAAAACATGTACACCAGGATAAAACACACAATTTATGTTATATACATTTTTTTCGAGGAATTGGTCATTTTTTGGATATTCCTTGTTTTTGATTTCAGCTTTGAAAAACATACTTTTCTCACACAGGAATTTGTCAACTCTTGTCTACACAAAGAACTTCAGTCATACAGCAACCAGCTTTTGATTACGCTTTAGCCTATGGGACTCCCTTATTTCCCTCCTACTTACAGGGAAGCAAGTAATAATACTATTACTGCTATTTTTGTTTTAGATTGGCATGAATTAAATAGAAGCAACAGCTTTAGAACAATAATTTGTTACAGAGGTATAGAGAAAGTCATGTGAATGGAACACATCAGATTTTTTATCTTAACGTTTATAAATATACATCCTGAGCTTTCTATATAACGTGATGTCATCCTACAGAGTCATTAATGGGCGACGAGCTGATCCCTCGTTACCATGGCGTATTGTGGTAAACTTACGAACTGGTAATGCAAATCCGATGACGGGAACGCCTAACCATACCCGTTGCTCCTCCTAGGAGACACAGGAAATATTACTATCACTACGCTTTAATACTGTGATTACTCGTTGCCTCTTACAATGCATCTCTAATACCACTGGACTCTCTCCCAACTCGAACAAAAATCTTGCGATGCGCATGCCTGTCTGATGTCACATGAGAAGCAACAATGGCGTATAATCAGCATTAGTTTCGCCCACAATGTTCTGCGCAGCTTCTTCGTTACCCTGACAGGTTACAGCAATGTCAACTTATGCTCAACCTCAACTTTTGAGAACATGACTACATTATTGTGAAAAAAATCAATAAAAATTAAATGCTGAGAAGTAATCTCTATAAATCTAAATTCATGTTCAAACCTTCCTCATTTTGTAATTTTACTTTCGCTACACGTACTATGTAAATAGTGTATAGAGAAGGTATTACACTCCACCCAAAAATTCAAACTTGGTATTTAACTTTAGTATCTTCCAGGTAAGCGACACGAATATTTTGAGAAAAATCCCCCGACCCAAATTTTGATTTTTTCAAAAATGGCTCCAACGATTTTGATTAAAATAGGGCATATTAAGGATATTTTCCTGATAAATAAAATGTATATCTTGAATTTTCTGGGAATAACCTCTGAAGACTAATTTATTTCGGATAAATGTTACTGAATTTTGCATAACTGCTAAGCCGTAAAATATGGACAAAAGCATACCACACATAAAATGTAGAGGACGTTGAAACACACAATTTATGATATATATATATATATTTTTTTCGTGAAGTTGATCTTTTTTGAGATACTCCTGGTTTTTTGTTTCAGCTTTAAAATACTTACACATTTCTCATACAGGAATTTGTCAACTCCTGTCCGTACAAACAAAGGAACTTCAGTCACATTGGTTTGGTAAGTGAGGGATGAATTGAGTAAAATTAAGCAAAGCCCTTCCTCTCAAAATAAAAGTGCCCAAAATTCAAACTTTTAAGAACACAAGCTTTTGACTATCACTTTAACCTATGGTATTCCCTTATTTCGCTTCTACTTACAAGGAAACAAGTAGTAAGACTATTTCTGCTTAAGTTGTCTTTATTAGCATGAAGTAATAGAAGCCTAGGCTTTTTAACAATCATTTGTTGATGTAGAAAAAGTTATGTGAATGAAACGCATTTGAGTTTTTTTGATAAGACTATTCTATATTATAATAACCAGGGAGTATGAAGCGCCCCTGTAATCAACTTACGGCGTTTATCCCAGTTTTCGCTTTTTGCATGGAGGTGAAAATGGTGACATTTCCGGACCACTGCCCTTGATGATGTTGCACAAATATTTAGCATTTACCATAATTAATCTCAGTATGTACTAGATTGTTGTCATTTTATATTGTGCCCCCTTGAGAGTAACTTTATTTAGATTATGCACATTTATAATATGAAAGTACACCAGTAAAGCTTGTGCAAATGTTAAAATATCATGGAGCTTTTTTGTCAAATATTTCACATCCTTCTGAAGAGAAGTGTAATATGGATAGCTGCTCTTATTCAAAAACCATATAGACATAGCCTACTTACCTATCGAATTGGACAATAGTGAAGGCAATATAGTGTTACTGTGTGAAATTATAATGAATTGAATATAATAATTGTACATTATTGTTAAATATGTTCACCAAGTACAGACCCTTCCAGAGCAATCTTTTTAATGATTTGGTTATTATATTGATTAAACAATTGACATTTATGAAATAAAATGAGTCTTTGTAGATATTTAGGGAGGTATTCTGCATATATGAGGAATTCTTTTAATACATTTATTGTAAATTCTATACTTGTTCCTCAAAATCCCTAAAAGAAACCTCTTACTTCGCGTTTTATATTTAACACCTTTCTTTCATGTAGTTTATATATTGGTAGTGTGCGATAGTATTTCTCAATGTTCAAATTCCTTAATTAGGACTTCGTTAATGTGAAATATTACACTTGGTCAATTATCCACTTCTTATTGTTCTTGCGACACAAGAATTGAATTTAACACGCGGTATAATTCCTTCATCAATTTTGTCACGTGTGTTATTGGCGAGAGTTTAACTTATATTGTTTTAGTAATATTTTATTAATTAAGAGATAATTAATCTGAGTTTATTGGTATTTCATTCTTGGAAAAATACAGGTCCTGTTATAAGCTGATTAAGTAACAGGATGGAAGTGACCAGCCTCTTCTGATGTCACTCCTAGTGGACTTTTCGATGATACCAGCTTCCGTTGGGCTACGTGCATATTCGCACTTTGACGTCGCACTGGATATTTTAGAACATTTAAAACATTCGATGCTGATTGGTTAAGACTACCCACTATCATGGCGTTGGTTCTCCTATTAGGAGTACGGCCACCATGTTCGAATGCCCTTCCAGGATGCCACTAAATCTATTTAAGGGGCTGAAGACCCGACCACCAGGAACCTCTTCCTATGTGCGTTTTGGCCCAAGCAGCTGACCTCTTCATCTCTCACCTTACACACACCATGTCATATTTCTTAAGGTAAGGTTTTGTATTAGTAACCCCCGTCTTCAGAATAATATTAGCCAGTGTTAATGAAATATATTGCAACCCCTTATCTTTGTAAACCAAATTACTCAATTTACTTAATTTAAGTTCCGTTCTTACCATTGCTTTACCATCTGCATTCCTTTCACCACCCGCAAATAGCTATCCCCACGTCGCAGAATTTTTTCGCGAAATATCACCAACAATCTAGGCCTGTTTAGATCAGGAGGGAATTTCCCAGGGAGTTGATGGCCATTTCTGGTACTCTCAAGGGAAAAGCAGCCTGGCACTGTGATTTTGCAGAACATGTGATGTTTGATGGAGACTGGAGACTTACCAAGATTTTTATTGGTGCCATTTTGGTTCAATATACCAGACGAGTAAGTAAAGGCAAACAGATTGAGCAATCCACCCCTTCATTCCTCAACCCTCTTGACGCTCCCTCAGATAAAGCTGACCTGTGAAAGCATGCATTAATTTAGTTGATCTCGCGGGTGAACTACCTTGACATTAGAACTTTGGTATGTAGCGCAGAGGAAAGATTAACCTAATTTTCTATCACGCGGTGAGAGAGTAGGTTATTGTCTAACCAGAAAGTTTAGGGATCAGAATTCAGAAATTCATTTACTCAAATTAAGTTTCCCTTCCATAACGCGGCCTGTCCAATAAGCTTTTAAGAGCAAGCGGTGGAAGACATGGTCAAATTCAATGAAAACACTGCCTCTTGCGATAAGTATTTGCAGCCGTATTTTTAATGTCTTTGAGTGTACATACCACTTGGTAGTGAAAATAAATCTGGTCGTTGTGGTTTCAATATAGACGCTTAGCGCCATATCGGCATGATGTCATGGTAGCTCAGTAGTTAGAGCAATTAGACAACGACCAGCCGTTATGTTGTTGAAATTTCTACTATGTCACTGAGTATTTCAGTTTTACTGCCTTTCCACTCCTATATTGCATACGATGGTGTGCAAGAAAAACTAATTTATTTTTAACAAATTGTTGTATTGCATATTATTTGTCGCTGAGTAGGTTGTAGAGTAAGTATTGTATTGCAACCAAAAACTCGATACCGATATTGCACAGGAAATACATATTTTTAGGACTGCTGAATATAAAAAGACATTTTTAGATAATGGTCCATGCGTGAGTGTGTGTCTTTCTATGTGTGCAGAACAACTGATAAACGAAAACACCATTAAATACCCAACTGGTATTTAAATTCAACTACATCTGAGAATGCGAATCAAAGATTTTCAGGAAAACACCCCACCCCAAAGTACACTTTACATGAAACATTATTCGAAATTGTGTATTGAATAAAAAATAACGATTATTACTGATCTACAATATACAGGGTTACTACAAAAGAAATAGACAACTTTAACTGCCTGTAAAAATAAAAACTATTAGAGATAGCAACCTAATTATTTTGGAGGTATGTTGAGAAACTCTCAGAGTTTCGTTTGTTACTATTGGTAACGCTGTAGTGTTTTGTTTGTTGTTGCAGAGGCTGAAATGGCGGAAAATCCTGTGGAAAAGGCATATTGCGTGTTGGAATTTGCTAGAATGCAATCAGCAACGTTGTCCAACGACATTTTAGAACACGTTACCACAAAACGCCAGACAGTCAATCTACGACTGGTATAGAAAATTCGAGATAACGGGATGTTTCTGCAAACGAAAGAGTTCGGGAAGACCAAGAGTTTCGGAAGAAAACGTTGAACGTGTTCGTTCTGCCTACATAAGAAGCCCACAGAAATCGACATCTAGGGAAAGCATGCAGTTACAAATTCCACAGCAAACTATATGGAAAATCTTGCGGAAGCGACTGCACATGATGCCTTACAGATTACAGATGTTGCAGTTTCTGAGTGAAGAAGATAAGGTCATACGGCGTGACTTTTGCATCGACATGTTGCGACATGATGAAGACGATGCTGGTTTTTGTGAGCGCATCATTTCATTTTTGTGGTAGCGTGTTCTAAAATGTCGTTGGACAACAGTTGCTGATTGCGTTCTAGCAAATTCCAACACGCAATATGCCTTTTCCATAGGATTTTCCGCCTTTTCAGCTTCTGCAACAACAAACAAAACACTACAGCGCTACCAATAGTAACAAACAAAACTTTGAGAGTTTCTCAACATACCTCCAAAATAATTAGGTTGCTATCTCTAATAGTTTTTGTTTTACAGGCAGTTGAAGTTGTCTATTTCTTTTGTAGTAACCCTGTATTTAAGATGTTCCACAATATTTCTGAAAATATTATTTAAACCATGGTTTTCTTAACAAGTGATGGGACACGCTACAATATTCACATGGCAAATGAAAAACATATCTTCCATTTGTTGGGAATGACCTCTGAAGTCCTATTTGCTCTGAATGACATTTACATAACAGGTAAACTGCTGATTTTCAAAACTATTTTAAGAAATTGAAGAAAGGCAGAAAGCCGGAAGGGTAGCTTGATGAAGATACCATTAATGAGGATAATATGTATATGCACAGTAATGAGTAATTAATTTTTTCAGAAAGAGCTGTTAGACTTACTAATAACAATAACTTACTAATGATAGACAAGGATGGTTTATACCTTACATTAGTGTTAAACATGTGCTATTATTTTTTTCCTAATGTTCTGCATTAATTTAACGAAGCTGTAAGTTTATCTAAGTTATTACTTAGTTTAGTAATTTCATTATTTCAAACTAAAAGTTTCATTTCTATTTTCTTGTAGATATATTTGCAAGAATATATGACTTATTTAATCCCTAACTATGGTTTTCATGTATTTATGTTTAAACAAAGAGAAAGTATTAAACTATGCTTGTATGGTAACTATCATATTGAAATTAACATAACATGTTAATTCTCAAAACTATATTAATTTCATAGTTTAACACACATTTGATTTGGAAAATCACTTTTGCTCATCGTGTTTATAAACATACCACAAGATGAAAATTAATCATGCAAGGAAGATTTCAGGGTAACTTTTCTTCATTTATTTCAAAATGAGTAGATTGAGGCTTATCATGTTCTTGCCCACAACCCTCAATTTACAATTGAATAAATGAGTTTAAATGGGTGTGTATCCACAAATGATGAACATCGTTCCGGCTGTCCAGCAGAAGTGGCTTCCTCTGAAATGATTGACAAAATCCAGGTTATGGTTTTGAGCGATTGACGAATCAAAGTTCATGAAATAGTAGAGGCACAGGCATATCACCGGATACAGTGTTCTCAATGTTTCACCAAAAATTAGGGCTGACAAAGGACTCGACAAGATGGTTGCCATGTTTGCTCTCAATGAACATTGGTGTTTTAAAGGTGAACCGGCTCCAAAGAAGCCAAAAGTGGTGGAATCGTCAGACAAGGTGATGACCTCGGTTTTTTGCGATGCACGTGGAATCATCTACATTGATTACTTGCAGAGAGGAGGAACGATAATTGTAGAGTATTATACATCTTTATTTCACCCATTGAATGGAAAAATGTAGAAAAAGTATCCTCATTTGGCAAAGAAAAGGATTCTCCTCTATTAAGGCAATACAATGGTGCAAACTTGTGTAACTTAAATGACGAACGTTGTAGAATTACGGTTCAAATTACCAGTACGTACTTCCTTGTAAGCAGAAGCAAAATATGGGAGTACCATAGATTAAGGTGATAGTCAAAAGCTGGTTGCCATGCGGCTGAAGTTTCTTTGTTTGTATGGACAGGAGTAGACAAATTCCTGTGTAAGAAAAGTATAAATTTTTCAAAGCAGAAACTAAAAACAAGGAATATCTCAAAAACAATCAACTCCAGGGAAATGTATATAGCATAAATTGTGTGTTTTAATGTGCCCTACATGTTTTGTGTGGCAAGTTTTTGGCCATCTCTTGCAGTTTAGCAGTTATGCAGAATTCCGTCAAATTCAGCCAGAATAAAGTAGTTTTCAGAGAGTATTACCAGAAAATTCATTATATACATTTTAGTTTTGAAATAAATGCCTTTAATATACCGTTAGAGCTATTTTTGAGAAAATCAAAATTTTCGGAAAAAGTCCCACGTAAACGGTAGTTTGCTGTGGGGGGATATTCTCGAAAATCTTCGTGTCGCATCCTTGGAAGACACCAAATTTAAATATCTTTGGTATTTAACGGTCATTTCGTTTTTGAACTATTCTGTCCACAGACACAGACACACACACGCACACACACACACACACACACACACACACACGGAGCTTTTTCCAGAAATACGTTTTTTTTTTATTCAGGGGGACCCGAAACATGTATTTCCGGTGAAATCCCGATACCGAATTTTTGGGTGGAATACAATACCCTCTATACACTATAACGATTTATTAACGTCCCTCGTACTACCTTTTCTACCCAATTCTCTGAGTTTTTTTCTTAACCACTTTTATTTTACTTTGACTGTAATTGCAATATTTGTTTAATTCTCTCTTTCCCTTCACATTCAACATTTCCATCCTATAATATCTGCTGGCGTAGTTTCTCCTGCAATTCCTTATCTCTTTATATTATGTTAAGCATGAACAATATTAAACTATTCTGCTCCCCAAACAAAATGCAACTTCTAGTTCATTGCTTGCATTTCAGAAGTAATACTCCTGTCATCATTTAAGGTAATCCTTCCCTCTCCTTTTGAATAAATATTTACAAACCTGTCTTACTCATTCTTTCTTTATGTTTGCGCTAGACAAAAATACCTTTTATTTTTCAGTGCACCTCATTATTAGAACTCAGTTTTGGGTTCCGAGATGCACACTGTTACGAACACACAGAACAGTCGACGGTATAAAGAAAGGGTAGTTGGGAGGGCTTTGTAGAATAAACAAGCACAAGTTAAGGTATAATCAGTTCCAAAAGTAGCTCATTACATGTATTGTTCTAATTCACCAAATAGCACAATACAAATTATTTCATAACAATATTAGTAAATAAAAACGCCTTTGACTTTTACAAATATAAGCTTAAGAGCTTTGAGAATACAATGAACATAAATTAAACTCACTCAGAATTCTTTGCAGGGAATTACAAGATACATCATTACCGCATCAAAAGAAAAGCATCTCCTTCTGTCATTTAGAATATGTTTGAAACATCCACAAGTTTGTTCAGTGTGGAACGCCTTTCGTATTTTCGACAGTTTTAATCTGCGCTCTGTTTCAATGTTCACTGGATTTTCTACTAGCAGGAAATGAATGAGGTCAGGCAGTGAGTAATGCCCAGCAATTTTATGACTTGAACCGAGCTCCACTCATAATATTTTCTGTTTGCATGTGTCTTACATGCCAGTTATCACCGATTCCCTGAAACCTTTTTACTTTTCTTCTCTTATTAAAGAAAATGTAAGGACGTAGTTAATAGTGTGTTTTATTTCAATTTATTGCTTAATAAAATCCAATGCTTGATTTCTTTCGCTATAAATGACAGCAAAAGCAAAACCTGAAACTATTAATGTTAGAAACAAAACAACATGCCAACAGCCAAAATGGTATAATAAATTTCTGTTCCATTAAAACATGGAGCCACTCCATTAAACTGCTGCCACAGTTCCCTTCCATCGAGCATAGCGGTTGAACCAGGATAAACTAATGAGGAAAGTTACGAGCGACCGCCGAGTTAAATTTTATCAATAAAGATAAGCTTACTATTTAATAGCAGGAAAATAATGATTTTTGGTGCTGTGGGATAAAGAATTTAAAACTGAAAGTGGAATTTTACCAGCAGCAATGAATCGCGCTTTAAAGTACATTTTTTACCACGTAGAATTACGGGAGTAAACAGTAGCCCATTCCCTTAGATCTCAATCATCGGTCCACCTTTCATGATAAAATTTTTGAGGTGAGACGTTGAAGAGAAATGGTGTATGATAAAGTTGTTATTTTTTTTTTACTTTCTCTATACGTACTATGCACATAATGTTTAGAGAAGGTATGGTATTTCACACAAAATGTGGATCCAGAGATTTCACCGGAAATATATGTTTTGAGGCCCCCTGAATCCAAAAAAAGAAAATGTTTAGAAAAATGCCCGTGTGTGTCTGCCTGTCTGTGTGTGTGACTGTGGACAGCATAGCTCAAAAATGAAAAGACCATTAAAAACCAAACTTGGTATTTAAGTTTGGTATCTTCCAAGGATGTGACACGAACATTTCCAAGAAAATCCCCCACCCCAAACTACCCTTTAAATGGAAAAATTTCGAAAGTTTTGATTTTCTTAAAAATAGCTGTAAAAATTTTGATTAAAATTTCGTATATTTAAGGTATTTACTTCATAAAAAAATGTATATCTTGAATTTTCTGGTAAAAGCCTCTGAAGATTAGTTTATTTAGAATGAATGTTACGGATTTTTGCATAACTGCTAAACCGTAAGAGATGGACAAAAATTCACCCCAAAGAAAACGTAGAGCACATTAAAACACACAATTTATGTTATGTACATTTTCTTCATGTAGTTGATCGTTTTTAAGATATTCCTTGGTTTTACTATCAGCTTTAAAAAAAACTTACTTTACTCATACAGGAAGTAGGGAACTCCTGTCTATAGAAACAAAGGATCTTTAGTCACAAAACAACCCATAAGACCAATTCTGCTAATGTTTGCACAATTAGCGTGCAGTAAATAGAAGCCTAAGCTTTTTAAACAATAATCTGTTGCAGAAATGTAGATAAAGTCATGTGAATGGAACACATTCGCATTTTTTTTTTTTTATTATTTTTTTTTTTTTGCGCTTGAGTACAATCATCGTAATATTATGTACTATTGTGTAGCTTGTTAATCTAAGAAATTTTAAAATAGATCATTAATGTAATGTATCATTACAGAAATTAGTAAACAAAATAAAATGTTCTTAATTAGTATGTAACGTTGGCCTACCTGTTGAATAAAAAGATTTTCCTCTTAGCATTCATTATGTAAGTATTCCTTTCTGCAAGTTTACAGGTTAGAAATTAAGGTTGAGAGGAACTTCCACACCCACTCCCTACTTGTATCTTCCGATCTGCTGCAAACAACCGTGCTGACTGTTTGAGTACGCTCGCCTAGTGGAGGAAGAAAGAAAGAAGTGAGGGTGAAGTCATGCTTACTTTTTCCGTTGTATACCTATAGTTTTTCAAATAATAAACACTATAAAAGAACTGGCAATTAGTCTTAATAAGAGAAACATTTTAAGAATCATCTTCATACACGCGATATTTTGGTCTCGTTTCAAGCAACTTCTGATAAAACATGCCAATTTCAAAGATTAGAAAACGATTTCAGGATATAACATGCTCCTGCAGTATGCTGATATTTAAATAATCTGATGTGTTCCATTCACATGACTTTCTCTATATCTCTGTAAATTATTTTTGTTAATAAGTTTATCTTTTATTTATTTCATGCTAATTGAGAAAAATTAGCAGAAATAATCTAATTTCTTGCTTTATAGTAAGTAGAACCGAAATAAGGGAGTACCATAGGTTAAAGTGAAAGCCAAAAGCTGGTTGCTATGTGACTGATGTTCCTTTGTTTGTACTGACAGGAGTTGACAAATTCCTGTATGAGAAAATTGTAAGTTTTTCAAAGCTGAAACCAATAAAAAGAAATATATCAAAAACGATCAACTCCACGAAAAAAATGTATATGACATAAATTTTGTGTTTTAACGTGCTCTACATTTTTTATGGGTTAAGTTTTTGTCCATCTCTTACGGTTTAGTAGTTATGAAAAATCCATTCAGAGGCTATTCCCAGAAATTTCAGAATATACATTTTATTTGTCAGGTAAATAACTTTAATATACGATATTTTAATCAAAATCGTTAGATCCATTTTTTAGAAAATCAAAATTTTCGAAAAAAGTTCCATGTAAAGGGTAGTTTGGGGTGGGGGGATTTTTCTAAAAATCTTCGTGTCGCATCCCTGGAAGATACTAAACTTAAATACCAAGTTTGGTATTTTACCGACTTTTCGTTTTTGAGTTATCGTGTTCACAGACACACGGACACACGGACACACACACACACACGGACCTTTTTTTGAAAATTCTTTTTTTGGATACAGGGGACCCTAAAACATATTTCCGTGAAATCTCGGTATCGAATTCTTTGGTGGAGTGCAATACATTCTCTATTCACTATGTACATAGTGAGTATAGAGAAAGTAAAAGCGGGTTTGAAACATTTTAAACATTCTGAAATATAACAAATTTGTTTTAAACACAAAGTTTCTTCATTTAAAATCACAGTATACATTTTAGTAACTCTTTGCAATGAAATTGTTGCTGATGGTTTTCGGTGCATGAAAACTAATTCCTAACATTACATTAGTGTTACCTAAAATGAAGCAATTGTTGCTTTCTCTAGTACGTATATAAAATTACATAATAGGTAGAGGATCTATTGCATTACACGCAAAAAGTTGATGCCCAGTTTTCACCGAGAATACATGTTTTTAGGACATAATTTTTAGAAAAAGGTCAGTGTGCTTCCGTGTGCATGTATACCTTTTTGTGTATATAAATACCAAACATAGAATTTGGTAACTAACGAACCTTTTGTTTTTGAATTACCCTGTCCTCAGACACACATAAACACACAGAAACGCACACGGACCTTTTTGTAAACATTACTTTTATTCATAAGTACTCAAAACATGTGTATCGGGTGAAATCTGGGCACCAAAGTTAGTATTTAAGGTTAGTATCTTTCAAGGAGGTGACACAAATATTTTCAAGGAATTCCCCCGACTTCAAACTACACTTTACACTGAAATTGTTTGTAAGTTCTGTTTCTCTCAACAGTGTCTAACGATTTTAATTAAAATAGTATAAATTACAAAGATTTCCAACAGAATAACAAATAAATCTTAAATTTTCTCAGGATTAGCTTCTAAAGATATGTTCATTCTGGATAACGTTTGCTAAATTTTGACTAACAGATAAATATTAAGAAATAAAAAAAAAAAAAAATTGCTGCACAAAAAACTTAAATCTCTTTACAGCAGCACAATTTATGCCATATTCATTTTTGTGGTAGAATTGACCATTTCAGAGATATTCCTTGTTATTGGCTTCAATTTAAATCTACTTGAACTTTTCTTAAGCGGGAAGTCAGCTTTGTTTTATTTCTCTGATATTATACTCCTGTCCCTATAACGACGACCGAATTTCAAATTTTACTTTCTCTACATTATGTACATAGGTATAGAGAAGGTATTGCACTCCACCGAAATATTCGATACCGAAAATTCACCGAAAATATACGTTTTAGGGTCCTATGTAATCAAAAAATGTATCTTCAGAAAAAGGTACCTGTGTGTGTCCGGTGTCAGTGTGTCTGTAAACATGATAACTCAAAAAGTCGGTAAACACCAAACGAAGATTTTGAGGAAACTCCCCCCACACCAAACTACCCTTTAAATTGGAACATTTTTCGAAAATTTTGATTTTCTCAAAAATGTCTGTGACGATTTTGATTAAAATATCTTATATTAAAGATATTTACCTGGCAAATAAAATGTACATCTTGAATTTTCTGGGAATAGCCCCTGAAGAGATGTTTATTCTGAGTGAAATATTGCGGAATTTTGTATAGCTCATAAACCGTATGAGATAGACAAACACTTACTTAAATAGTGTAGCTCTCATTAAAACACAACTTATATTATATACATTTTTTTCGTGGTGTTGATCGTTCCTTGTTTTTGGTTTCAGCTTTAAAAATTTGACTTTTCTCACACAGGAATTTGTCAATTCGTGTCCATACAAACAAAGGAACTTCAGTCACATAGCAACCAGCTTTTGACTAACACTTTAACCTATAGTACTCCCTTATTTCGCTTCTACTTATAAGGAAGTATGTAATAAAACTATTTCTGATATTTTTTCTCGATCAGTATGAAGTAAAAGAAGTATAAGCTTTTTAACTATAATTTGTTACAGAGATGTAGAGAAAGTCATGTCATTGGAACACATAAGATTTTTTCCCTTATATAGTACGGTGTATTAGAGCTTCGGAATGAATTTGTATAAAATGGATGTGAGAATCTGGTGACGTAGACAAAGCGTCATGCAGCGTAAAATTGTAGCTACAGGCCTTGTAATTTATAGCAATACAGTGATTAATTTACGTTACATATTTTCGAATCCATTAGCTGGAAGAGCTTTTTGCGATGAAACATTTTGACGCATCCGTTAAATGAAATTTGTAGTTGTTCCAAACATTCTCGAAACCAAAATCCCAACTTGCTACAGATTTAATACCTTTGTTTCATTCAAAATTCAACTTTAAATCTATAATAATGCCATATTATTCCCTTGTTATTCCGCTAATTGTAGATTTATTTCTGGATTAATCCTTCTTTATCAATTTAAAGGGCTAAAAGTGTGTATATATTCAGATATATTGCTTGTTCAAAAACCACTAACAATCCAATTACCAATTTCAATATATGTGAGTATAATTATCACTTAAAACTGATTTAGTAAATGGCATTGGTCCTCCATCGAGTCTCTAATTAATGTATATAAGGTATTTCAAAAGTCATGACCAACTTTAAAACGTAATAAATATTATAATATTTGAGACAGAATAAAAAAAGATGTATTCCATTCACATGACCTTCTCTATATCTCTACAACACATTGTTAAAAAGCTTGTGCTTCTATTGACTTCCTGCCAATCGGAAAAAAGGTAGCAGAAATAGTCTTATTACTTGCTTCTTTGTAAGTAGAAGCGAAATAACGCACTACTATTGGTTAAAGTGATAGTCAAATGTTGGTTACTATGTGACTGAAGTTCCTTTGTTTGTATGGACAGGAGTTGACAAATTCCTGTATGAGCGAAGTATGTTTTTTAAAGCTGAAACCAAAATCAATGAGTATCTAAAAATCAATCAACTTCAAGAAAAATATGTAAATAAAATAAATTGTGTGTTTTAAGGTGCTCTAACATTTTTTGTATGGTAAGTTTTTGTCCATTTCTTACGGTTTAGCAGTTATGCGAAATTCCGTAAAATTCCTCCAGAACAAAGTAATCTCCAGAGGCTATTTCCAGAAAATTCATAATACAGATTTTATTTGTCAGGTAGACATCTTTAATATACGAAATTTTAAGCAAAATCGTTAGAGCCATTTTTGAGAAAATCAAATTTTCCAAAAAAGTTCCCTAAAACGGTAGCTTGGGTGGGTGGATTTTTCTCAAAATCTTGTGTCTGGAAGATACTACACTTAAATACCAACTTTGGTATTTTACCGACTTTTCGTTTTTGAGTTATTGTGTTCACAGACACATGGACACACTGACACACGGATCTTTTTCTGAAAATGCTTTTTTTGGATACATGTGACCCTAAAACATATACATCCGGTGAAATCTCGGTATCGAATTTTTACTTGGAGTGCAATACCTTCTCTATACACTATGTACATAGTACATATAGAGAAAGTAATAAAAGAAAATCAAAAGAGGTATCATTCTCGGCAAATAATAGCGTTTTATAAAACAGAGAAATGTCCTGCGCTTTCTTGTGCAATGTGTACCATTCCTTCTGCGATGCCATGCACAGTAGTCTGCAGATAAAACAAATCTGATGTGCTACATTCACATGACTTTCTCTGTATTATTGTATGCTTCTATTTACTCCATTTTAATCGAGAAAAAATAACAGAAATAGCCTTCTTACTTACTTCCTTCTAATTAGAAGCGAAATAAGGGAGTACCATAGGTTAAAGTGGTAGTTAAAAGCTGGTTGCTATGTGACTGAAGTTCCTTTGTTTGTATGCACAGGAGTTGAGAAGTTCCTGTATGAGAAAAGTATAAGTTTTTAAAGCTGAAACAAAAACATGGAATATCTAAAAAGGGATCAACTCCACGAAAAAAATGTATAAAACTTAAATGGTGTGCTTTAATGTGCTGTATATTTTTTGTGTGGTAACTTTTTGTCCATCTCTTACGGTTTAGCAGTTATGCAAAATTCCCAGAAAATTAAATATATACATTTTATTTGTCAAATAAAAATCTTTAGTATACGATATTTTAATCAAAATCGTTAGAGCCATTTTAAGAAAATCAAAGTCTTCGAAAATTTTCCAGGTAAAGGGTAGGTTGATATTTTTCTGAAAATCTTCGTGTGGCATCCCTGAATGATACTATCCTTAAATACCAAAGTTGGTATTTTACCAACTTTTCGTTTTTGAGTTATTGTGTTCACAGACACACGGACACAAACGGACCTTTTCTGAAAATGCTTATTTTGGATACAGGGGAGTTTAAGCATAGGTTTCATGTGAAATCTCAGTATCAAATATTTAGTTGGAGTGCAATACTTTCTCTATACACTATGTACATAGTACGCATAGAGAAAGTAAAAATGAAATGGCGTGTTATTTATGGACGCTCTTTATCTGCTGTGGTTCTGTGTCTCATTCTAAATTGGGCGTGAAAGACCGCTTAATTTTTCTCAGAGGCCTCTGTATCAGGCTTGAGGTTCTTATACGTACCGTAAATCTACGACACGGGACCAAGGCTTAACTTCCTTTCCGAAGGAAGTCATGCTAAGAATGTTTACGCCAGAAAAATCCATCGTTTTCCGTCGGATTTGAACCCGTGACCTTGGGTACTGAAGTTACACCACGGAGGGTGACAAAATTTGTTGATGATGTCAAGGAATAATAGCAAGTTCTTGCGAAATGTCAGTTGTCAGCTTATTGGATGTGTTAGGAATCTGTTTCTTTAAAGTAACCCCACACGGAAAGGTCAATTGGATAGATAAATATTTATTGCTAAGAACATATATATATAGCAGCGTAAATTTCAGTTTACAAAAATTCAATACAATAATTTTCCTGGACCTTATAGAGAGAATTTTTCTTCAAAATAATGAGAATCTCTCTCTATTTTAAATCTGTTAAATGTAAGTTTCTTGATTTTGTTAGGTAAGTTATTAAATAAATCAATTGATACTATTTAAAAACGTCTTTGTATATAACTATATTTTATGCCCTAAAATAAACATTATATTCATTCTTTTGGGATAATTACGCACACAGGAATTATAACCTTGTGTGTTCTTCATAATATATAGTAGGAAATTTATTATACAGGGTGTTTCAAAACGACACCAAAATGAAAATGTGAACCTTGTTGATCATACCGTAGGTGATACGTGAATATACTTTTGAGCTCTAGATTCGGCACATGCAAAAACTGCCATAAATTCACCATGATTAGGCGCTCGTACATATCCAGATGGCACGTGCACCACTCCAAGAGAGATGCCGGTTGGTAGCCAAGGTCCCAGTCTCGTGGTGTAGGCGTGGTTTGATAGACCTGCCGGCGCGGTAGCTGCAGTTCGCATTAGTAATGAAAAACGTAACATGTGAGGTTTGGCGTATTAGAACCGTTGTTCCTTCACTGCCTAATCCCAAATGTGTGTGATTTTTAAACCATAAGAAACTTTAAATAGAACAGTTTGAAAGTTACAACATGGTTTGGTATCGTTTTGAAACGGCCTGTATATGAATATATACAGGAAGAGTGAGGATTCTAAGTTCAATAAAATGTGGTTTAAAATTTGATTTTGATGCAACTTCACATTTGTTTCTTCCTACTCTCTTTTGTAAAGTAAGAAGCTTATTAATATAGGAATGGTTGCCCCAAAGTAAAATACCATAATTCATAAGTGAGTATATATTACTATAATACACTGACAGTAAAGATTTTTACTTTCTCTACACGTATTATGTACAGTGTATAGAGAAGGTATTGCATTCCACGCAAAAATTCGATACCGAGATTTCACCGGAAATACATATTTTGGGTCCCCCTGAATCCAAAAAGAAAATTTTTACAAAAAAGTCCGTGTGTGTGTGTGTTTGTGTGTGTGTCTGGATAGCATAGCTAAAAACGAAAAGACCGTTGAATACCAAACTTCTATTTAAAGTTTGGTAACTGCCAAGGGTGCGACACGAAGGTTTTCAAGAAAATCCCCCCACTGCAAATTACCCTTTACATGGAGCTTTTTTCGAAATGTTTGATTTTCTTAAAAATGGCTCTAACGATTTTGATTAAAATATATCACCTATATTAAAGATAAGTTATATGTCAAATGAAATGTGTATCTTGAATTTTCTGGGAATAGCCTCTGAAGACTACTTTATTCAGAATGAATTTTACAGAATTTTGCATAACTGTTAAACCGTAAGTGATGGAAGAAAAACTTACCACACAAAAAATGTAGAGCACTTTAAAATACACAATTTATATTATATATATTTTTAAAGGAGTTGATTGTTTTTGAGGTATTCCTTGTTTTTGGTTTCAGCTTTGAAAAACTTACACTTTTCTCATACAGGAAGTTGTCAAGTCCTATCCACACAAACAAAGGAACTTCAGTCACAGAGCAACCAGCTTTTGCCTTTCACTTTAACCTATAGTACTTATTTATTTCGTTTCTACGTACAAGGAGGTAAGTAATGTCTCCAGTTCTGTTATTTTTTCTCGAGTAGCATGAAGTAAGTAGAAGCATAGGATTTTAATTTTTTTTTTTTTTTTTGTAGTTATGGGACCTTAAATATATATTTTCAGTTAAATATCGGAATCGAATTTTTGGGTGTAGTGTAATACCTTTTCTATACACTATGCACATACTACGTGTAGAGAAAGTATATTTGCTTCAGTTTTTATTATAATATTTATATTATGTGAAGTTTGAAGTGAGGTTTTAAAGACCTGTATTTTACACATACGAATTTAACTGAAGGTATTCTTAGGGGTACAATAAATGTGAGTTTATTTTGCGTCACTTGATATAGTGCAGTCACTGGTACGAGAGTGACGTCACGGGAGCTCGTTTGCTTTATTGGGCTCCACCTTGCTGCAGTGTTATGGCCACTCTTAGCATGATTTGTCACTCGGACAATGAAAATCAATGTAGTGCCAAGTTCACAAGGTAGGAGATATATCATGGCCAGGTTTTTTATATTCCCTAGAGAAAATGTAGAAGTTAACATGACCAGATGGGTATCCTTACTGGAAGATAAAAGTTAGTACCTTTAAATTACTGTTTTATGGAGCTTAAGTACCTAAATCATTCATACCGACCTGGATAGATCAAGCGGTTTTACATAGGGTCGCGGATTCACTTCTCGGGCCAGTCTTCCTGAACGATGTTTTTTTGGGGGAGGGTTTCTTTGGTTGGTGGCGAATGGTGGGTAGGTTCCTTTTGTCCCCGAATTTCTAATCCCTCCATAACTTTACCATAGTCATTTCATTCATTCTGCATCCCGTTGGTTCCTTTCAGGTTTGGAAGCGTCGACGATGGTTTTCGGTGCAGCGTGGCAGGGTAAAAGGATGCTCGAAAAACTATCTCCATCCTCAGACTAAAATTGTTACTGGGATGAGGTTATCTTCTGGCGTGGGCGTTGCACCTGATACGGAATTTTTGCTTTCGGGTGAGGTTTAAGCCTTGGACGGCATCAGTTGGGTGAAGAAAGGCTGGAGTGGAAAGGGAACTATGCTAAGAGTACGATTTTTGGGGAGATAATGTTCTCTCAGGGATTTGTTTGGAAATGCAAATGAAGATCACTCTTTCTTGCTGCTGCTTTTATCCTCAAAATGACGCACAAAAACCTATGTTCTCTTCACATGACTTTCTCTACAATAAATTATTGTTAAAACCTTATTCTTCTACTTACTTAATGCTAATCGAGAAAAACAAATTAGCGGAAAGGGTCCTATCACCTTCTACCTTGTAAGTATAAGGGAGTACCATTGGCTAAATCGATGGTCAAATCTTTTAAAAAGTTGGTTGCTATGTGATTGAAGTACTCTTGTTTGTGAGAAAAGTATAAGTATTTGAAAGCTGAAACTAATAAGAAGCAATATCTCCACGTAAAAATGTTTATATATCATAAATTGTGTGTTTTATCGAGTTTTTGTCCATCTTTTACGGTTTACCATTTATGCAAAATCCCAAAAAAATCATCCAGAATAAGCATGTCTTCAGTGGCTATTCCCAGAAAATTTAACATAGAGCCATTTTTGAGATAGTAAAAATTTTCTAAATGTTTTCCATGTAAAGGGTAGTTGGGTGTGGCGGAATTTTCTTGAATATCTTCGTGTCACGTCCTTGGAAGATGCTGAACTGAAATATCAAGTTTGGTACTTAACGGACTTTTCATTTTTGAGCTATGCTGCCCATAGACATGCACACGGACCTTTTTCTATGTTTTTTATTTTGGATTCAGGGGGTTCCAAAACATGCAATTCCGGTAAAATTTTGGTGTCGAGTTTTTGGGAGAAATAGAATATCTTCTCTATACAGTATGCACAAGGTACGTGTAGAGAAAGTGAATGATTTCCTCAGTCTGATTTCAGGCCCTATCCGTATATGATAAGTTTCCTAAAGAAACAAGTTTTCTATGTATTTTGAACTTGATCCAATTATTTAGTTCCACCTCCTCAAAGCTTTACCCGGTCCCTAGAATTTTCAAGTTGCTGTCCGTGTCCAGAGTTGCAGGTATACACACGATATTCCATCCCTAGTTCCATTTTCTCTTGTTTCTTTATCGTCCTTCCGGATCACGAATTGCTTGCAGACTAGTTTTACCTTACATCTCCACTCGACCTCTGGGGAGCTCCTCGCCTAGACAAATCTCATACACTCCTTCGCTTTTCTAGGCGATTCCCCGATTTACCCGAAACTTCGGTTTCTTTGACCTTTGGTGTTCCACTCTACCGGTTGGGGGATGTTCCCAACGTCTCAATACTGTAAGATAAACTTGGCAACGTTACCGATATAACTAGTGACCACAAGTCCAAATCCCATTTATATGTTTCGCTGCCATTGTATATTCTGGCACTTATGAATTCCAGCTTCTTTTTACTTTCTCTACTCGTACTATGTGCATAGTGTATAGAGAAGGTATTGCATTGCACCCAAAAATTGTATACCAGATCTCTTTAAAATGTGCAATTGATTTTAAAAGGATAAAACGTCTTTGAAAAGAAGTGTAAGAAAATAGCTCGCAAAAGATGATCACTGGGTTAAGAGAATGGTGTAGCTACCTAGGATGCGACATGAAAGTTTTCAAGAAAATCCCCCCACCCCAAACCACCCTTCACATGGTAAATTTCCAAAAATTTTGATTTTATAAAGAAAGATTCTCACGATTTTGATTAAATATTGTATATTAAATATATATATATATATACATGACAAATAATATGTATATCTTGAATTTTCTTGGAATAGCCTCTGAAGACTACTTTATTCTGGATGGATTTTGCGCAATTGAGTATAACTGGTAAACCGTAAGAGATAGACAAAAGCTTACCACACAAAATTGTAGAACACATTAAAATACACAATTTATGTTATTAAAATGTTTTTTCGTGGACTTGATCGTTTTTTGAGATATTCCTTGTTTTTTGTTTCAGTCTTGAAAAACTTATAATTTTCTCATAAAGGAATTTGTCAACTCGTGTGCATGCAAACAAAGGAACATCAGTCACATAGCAACCAGCTTTTGACTATCACTTTAACCTATGGTAATCCCTTTTTACTTTCTCTATACGCACTATGTATAGAGAAGGTATTGTGACTCCAACAAAGAATTCGATATTGATTTCACCGGAAATATATGTTTTAGGGTCCCCTGTATAAAAAAAAAAAAGTATTTCAGAAAAAGGTCCGTATGTGTGTCTTGTGTGTCAATGAACACTATAGCTCAAAAACGAAAAGTCGGTAAAATACCAAACTTGATATTTAAGTTTAGTATCTTCCAGGGATGCGACACGAAGATTTTGAGAAACATACCCCCACCCCAAACTACCCTTTACATAGAACATTTTTCGAAAATTTTGATTTACTAAAAAATGGCTCTAACGATTTTGATTAAAAGATGGTATATTAAAGATATTTACATGACAAATAAAATATATATTTTGAATTTTCTGGAATAGCCTCTGAAGACTACTTTATTCTCGGTCAATTTTACGGAATTTTGCATAACTGCTAAACCGTAAGAGATGGACAAAAACTTACCGCACAACAAATGTAGAGCACCTTAAAACACGCAATTTATGTTATATACATTTTTTTCGTGAAGTTGATTGTTTTTGAGATAATCCTTCTTTGTTTGTTTTTTCAGCTATAAAGACTTATACTTTTCTCATACAGGACTTTCTGAACCCGTGTCCATACAAACAAAGGAACTTCAGTCACGTAGCAACCAGCTTTTGACTATCACTTTAACTTATGTACTCCCTTTTTTCGCTTCTACTTACCTAGAAGTCAGTAATAAGACTATTTCTGCTAATTGTTTCTCGATGAGAATGAAGTAAATAGAAGCATAAGATTTTTAACAATAATTTGTTGCAGAGATGTAGAGAAAGTCATGTGAATGGAACACATCAGATTTTTTTTATTCAAATAATGTATTTCCGGTGAAAACTCGGTGCAATTCAATACCTTTTCTATGTGCATGGCATGTGTAGAGAAAGCAATAAACTCTTATATTGCCTTGTGATTTGTCAAACATCCAGTCTTCTAGAGCATTATGGCAGGTGTATTAGACCACATGCCGGCTTGTTGGAAGCGACTGCTTCCAGTTCCTTTGTAAGGATATAGGCTCTTCATCCTTACTAATATCCTTGTGCGTCGTGGAGTCTCATTTTGCACATCTACGCCTCAGAAACAAAGCGAACAATCCCAACTCAGCATTTGCGGCCGCGTGTGATTTCAATATCACGTGCGTCTGCTCATTTCTCCAACAGCATATGAAGCACACATCCAAAGGATTACATCAGCGACGAACGCGATTCTCCTGTGCTTCACTCAGCTTTGTCCTTCCTGGAACGGACCTTGATGAGCTTGGCGTTTCAGACAGCAATTAAATTAAGTCAAAGAGGAGTTACTAGCATAGGTGCACTAAACTACCTAGCTCTGTACATAAAATATCTTTGAACTTGTAATTACGGATAACTGTAGAGAGTATATTGCATGAAGAACCCTCGTTATGAAGCAGTTTTTGCTTTCTTGTCTAGCTGAAGCGAAGCACTAAAGTTATTGAAAATATACTGGGTGATTCAAAAATACCTTTACAACTGATGGGTTTCTGGCATCGAAACAAGAAAATATGTTCTTATAAACATATGCTCCAAAATGCTTTGTTTTCGCGTTATCAATTAATAAAGGTCGCCTAATAACTTCATTTATTCATGCACTCATTGATAGAAGGCCCATTTATCGTTGTGTCACTTTATTGGAAGATAAACTTAAATACTAAATTTGGTATTTAACGCTCTTTCGGTTTTTAAGCTATTCTGTCCACAGACACCTCCCCCTTCAAACACACACACAAACATATTCTTACTTTCTCTAGACGTACTATGTACATAGTGTATAGAGAAGATATTGCACTCCACCCAAAAAGTCGATACCGAGATTTCACCGGCAATATATGTTTTAGGGTCCCCCCTGTATCAAAAAAGAAAAAAAAAGAAGGGATTTTCAGAAAAAGGTCTGTGTGTATCTGTGAACACAATAACTCAAAAACGAAAAGTAGATAAAATACTAAACTTGATATTTAAATTAGTATCTTATAGGGTTGCGACACGAAGATTTTGGGAAAATCCCCTCACCCAAAACTACCCTTTACATAAAACTTTTTTCGAAAATGTTGATTTTCTCAAAAATGTCTCTAAAGATTTTGATTAAAATATCGTATACTAAAGATAAATAAAATGCATATCTTGAACTTTCTGGGAATAGCCACTGAAAACTGCTTTATTCTGGATGAATTTTACGGAATTTTGCATAACTGCTAAACAGTAGGAGATGGAGAAAAACTTACCATACAAAAAATGTAGATCACTTAAAACACACAATTTATGTAATATATTTTTTTTTCGTGGAGTTGATCGTTTTTGAGTTATTTCTTGACATTGGTTTCACCTTTAAAAGACTTAAACTTCTCTCTTACAGGAATTGGTCAATTTCTATCTATACAAACAAAGGAACTTCAGTGACATAGCAACCAGCTTTTGACTATCACCTTAAGCTATGGTACTCCCTTATGTCGCTTCTACTTACAAGGAAGCAAGTAATAAGACTATGCTAATTTTTTCTCAATTAGCATGAAGTAAGTAGAAGCATAAGCTTCTTAGCAATAATTTGTTACAGAGATGTAGAAAAAGTCATGTGAATGGAACGCATAAGATTTTTTCTAACATATCTGTTGTGTTTTGTTAATATGACTTTGTTTACATTTTGTAACAAATTATTATTAATAAGCTTATTCTTCCATCTGCTACATGCTAATCGATAAGAGAATACACTATGTGAAGAGACAGTCAAATGTTTTAAAGTGTGGTTGCTATGGGTGTGAAATCCGTTTCTTTACTGGCCAGGTGCTGACAAGTGAACCGTTTTACCCTACAGAGTTGGCCGTGGGTTGCCATGGTTACTTGTTAACATTTGACATTCCCCCAGCACGCCTTACAAGTGCTGTCCACAGGAACTTCGTTCAGAACACTCTCCCAGACTTATTAATAAATGTTCCTCTCCAAATAAGATACATGTGAATCACTTATAGAAAACAAAACCGGGCTTGTTGGCCGTGGTCCACTGGGCTTCGCCCCTTGTTCTCCAGACGTTTCGTTTGCGTCTGCGGCAGGCATCTTCAATGGTGTGTACATCTCCGTGGCCTCTCAGTAGCTACTGGCACGTTGTAAGCAAGCAAGCAACATGAGGTGTAGGGAATTTATGTCACTCCTATGGCTGTTTTAGGGCTTAATTTTGCCCTCTTCAGCCAAAATTGTTGGAGTTTATTTGACAGTGTTATTGTTTATGTTTAGTTATGGCAAGGGAGGGAGCTTTTTTTTTTTTTTTTATTGATTTATTGGGATGGTATGATGACTTGTAGTGTTGTTAGGTTGGGTTTATGTTACGTGTTTTTAGGAATCATGGTTAAATTTGGAAACGCTGAATGTAGTCCAGTAGTTCTTGTTTTTCTTTATCCTTTTCTTTGTTGTAAGATTGAATAATTGTCTTGATTGGGGGGTCACTTAGTTTTCTTCTATTTAGTGATTGTTCAATAATTTGTGGTCGGTACGGTCGACCGGTTGCATTCTCAAGGTATTTGGTTATCATCCTTTTGATGGTTTCTTCGATAGGATCTGATTTTGCTGTGTTGTAGATTTCATTGTTTGGAGACCAAGAAGGTAGTTTCAGGCATTTTGCGTTCAAATTTGCTAGTCCTGCTATTAGTGATTTTGATGTTATCGGGAAGAGTGCTATTGCTGCCTATGTCAGGATGGGTTTTATTATTGTTTTACATCTGTATTAATGATGTGGGTTGAAGTCTTTCTTTACCAATTTTGATAGGAATTTGAGGCATGATATTGCAGTTTTGGTTTCTTTAATTTTTTTGTTGGTAGTGTGTTGTGGTGGTCAGTTTTTCACTCAGGGTGACTCCAAGGTATTTTATTTTTGATTTAACTTTGATGTATGCCTTTTATGTTTTTCTTTGTGACTGGTCCTGAATATTATGGCTTGTAATTTTGTTGGGTTGATTTTAATTTTCAATTTATTTGCCCATATTTGGAATATTTGTAGCTGTTTTTCTAATTTATTCTTAGCATCTTGGTATTTCCCAGCAGAGCTCCAGTATACAGTGTTTGGTTTTGAATGGTCTTTTCGTTTTTGAGCTTTGCTGCCCACAGACACACACGCACACATACCCACACGGACATTTATCTAAAAAAGCTTCTTTTTTTGGATTCAGGGGGTCTCAAAACATATATTTGCGGTGAAATCTCGGTATCCTATTACTTTCTCTATACGCACTATGTACATAGTGTATAGAGAAGGTATTGCACTCCACCCAAAAATTCGATATCGAGATTTCACCGGAAATATATGTTTTAGGGTCCCCAATATCCAAAAGAAGTATTTTCACAAAAAGGTCCGTGTGTGTCTGTCCGTGTGTCTGTTGTGAACACGATAACTCAAAAACGAAAAGTCGGTAAAATACCAAACTTAGTACTTAAGTTTAGTATCTTCCAATGATGCGACACAAAGATTTTGAGAAAAATCCCCCCACCCAAAACTACACCCTTTTTTTTTTTTCGAAAATTTTGATTTTCTAAAAAATGGCTCTAACGACTTTGATTAAAATATCTTATATTAAAGATATTACCTGATAAAAAAAATGTATATTTTGAATTTTCCTCTGAAGACTATTTTATTCTGGGTCAATTTTACGGAATTATGCATAACTGCTAAGCCGTAAGAGATGGACAAAAAATTACCACACAACACATATAGAGCACTTTAAAACACACAATTTATGCTATATACATTTTTTCGTGGAATTTATTGTTTTTTTTTTAGATATTCCTTGTTTTTGGTTTCAGCTATAAAAACATACTTTTCTCATATAGGAGTTTGTGAACTCGTGTCCATACAAACAAAGGAACTTCAGTCGCATAGCAACCAGCTTTTGACTATCACTTTAACCTATGGTACTCCCTTATTTGGTTTCTACTTCCAAGGAAATAAGCAATAAGACTATTCCTGTTACTTTTTTCTAGATTAGCATGAAGTAAATAAAAGTATAAACTTTTTAAAAATAATTTGTTGCATAGATGTAGAGAAAGTCATATGAATGGATCACATCAGATTTTTGAGCTATGCTGCCCTCAGACACACACATACCCACACGGACATTTTTCTAAAAATGCTTTCTTTTGGATTCAGGGGGTCTCAAAGCATATATTTCCGGTGAAATCTCGGTATCGAATTTTAGGTGCAATACAATACCTTCTCTATACATTATATACATATTGTGTGTACAGAAAGTGACAATCCCAAATAAATCAAAACAGAAGGCTTTGCTATAAAAAATGCAGGATAGTTCAACGTTACATCGAAATGCAGTGCGTGAACGTACCGCGATTTTTTCTGTGATGATTTGTATTGACGTACTCTAACCGTGTTACTAATCAAGTTTGTTAGTTTGTGTACGTTGGTAGCCATGGTAACGTTGCACTGAACTCTTGGAAAATGTGAGGGAGAGAAAAAAAAAACAAACAAAGCATACTGAGGCATCGATAGAAATTCTTCAACAATTTACTCCTACTCGTGTTTACTAGTCTTCCTACGTCATGCTAGTCAAGATAAATATTAGCACAGTTAATCATTTTATTACATATTCTCTTGTAAGCAAAACATGAAAACGAGAATACCGTAGGTTTGTGTCTGTGTGAGTGATGCCGAGAATTATACACAGCAGCCATTGGTTTATTGTACACTCATAGACATTAAAAATCCGCCTGGGGTTGTGATTTTGCTGAAAATGTGAACGTTTGACGGGGACTCAGTTCTCTTCACGGTTTTTATTGATGTCATTTTGATGTAACATGCTAAGGGAGTAAGAAAAGGTAAAACCGATTGGGCAATCCATTGCTTCTATCCCCCAAACCCGCTCGATGCTCCTCAGAATAGTTTGGCCTGTAAAAACAGTGTATTAGTTTAGTCTACCATATGCGCAAATTACCTTGACATTAGAACTTCAGTATGTAGCGCAAAGAAAAGATTGACCTAATTTAGTATCACCCTGTCAAAGGAGTCGCATATTGTACAACCAGAAAAGTTAGCAATCACCAGTACGCAGCTCAGAACTTCATTTGTCGTAAGTTACGTTTCATGTTCATTACGCTTTTAAGAGCATAACAAACAAGTGAGAGACATAGACGGAGTCAGCGAAAGTACCCCATCTTCCGATTGGTTTTTTCAGGCGTATTTTTCTTATCTTTAAGTTTACGTCAGTTCCCAGGAGGATAGGATGAGATGAGATATGAGTAATATCAGCGGCGACCGGAACCGGACGGCGGGGTAGAGCCACCGTGGAAGATCCCTCACCCCTGACCGAACTCTTGAGTCTGCAGACGACTTTTAACGCCATACCACCGCCGAGAGCTATATTTTCATCACACATCCACCACCGCACTCCTCGCCGACCTTTACAATCCTAAACGAGAGCGGTTGAATGAAATGGAAATGAAATGAAGGGACAGGAAGTTCAAGGAAATGAAGAAACATATCCAGTATGTGCCTAGTGATCCTAGAAACACCCCCCGCATAAAACACCATGGGTTCGAGAAATTGGCCACGGGAATCAATCTCACGATCTCCCGAAGGTGATGCTCTGACGAAATGCCTCTGTAGGTTTAAGTGACAAATATCTTTTACGTTCCAACCACGGGTGACGAAAATTCACCAGAAATACAGGCCATTAGAAATATCAGTGCAAATATTCCTATTTGTATATTAAAAGAGTGTAATGAACAATATTACATCAATATTTAATTCATTTGTGAACTTATAATTTTACTTATTAAGAGGAGTATATTTCCAGGTTGGTTATACCTTCAAGTAGGCCTGGCACACTCATGACATACACGTTTATTTTCCTGTTTACCGCGGGTCGGAAGGCATAACCCTGAATGGGCAGGCCTCACTATAACGAATGTTGCTGGTGGGAGAGGATGATAAGAACTATGAAACGCTGTCTGAGAAAGGTATTGGGTCGAGCCCAAGTGACGGAAGAAGGAATGAATACAGTTCTCATCATGGCTGAAGCAACCCTTAACTCAAGACCAATATCACATTCATTTAATGCAGAATCACAGCCATTGACACCATCAGATTTTCTTTGTGGTCAAAGGTTAACCAAAATACCTAGTGGAGCTGAGCCTGAGGTGAAGGACAATTAAACAAAACAATTCAGACATCGCCAGAAACTAGCAGATGACATATGGAAGCGCTGTTCGAAGGAGTATTTGACAGAACTTAGAAGTTTTCACGAAGTTCGTCAACCTGATAAGAACGCACCTCAGCTCAAAATTGGAGACATCGCCTTGATCCATGAAGAGGTGCGCCCACGCCAAACATGGAAGAAAGCACGCATAGAGGACCTCCGTCGTGGAAGGGATGGAAATGCAAGGACAATTGTACTACGCACTGCAGATGGCAACGCAATCACACGTCCTGTCCAGCTGGTCGTTCCTCTGGAGATCGTCCAGGGTGGGGATGATGTTGCAGAATGAATAAAAGTGGAAAATGTTCCATTGTTTTACTTACTCTTTGTGTTTGTATAATGTTTATCTTCCTTTGTTTCATTCTTGTCGTGTTTTGTATTGGTACTACTGATTTTCAAAAAGGAAGAATAAAGTGACACAGGCCTTGGCTTTGAGTTTGAATGCCTTCTACAGGAGCAATGACCCCCACAACACTACCTAGTCCAGCAGGTCACATATTGATGTCTGGAAGTAAAACGTTTAGTCTCTAAGGTTGCTCGTTTTGCGGCGCAGTTAAGGTCATGCAAAACACATCAGCTCGTGAATTATGTGATTGGAAAAGTTTAGACGAAGAGAAATAACAGCACTCTAACGTTTAAACATTAAGGTAAATGTTATAAAAATATATGCAGGGTTCAATAACCCCCGTTTAAGCCTTCTAAAATATGATAAGTTTTAAAAAATTTGATGTATTCGATTCACATGGTTATCTATATGTGCTCCTCGGTAACAAATTCCTATTACAAAGCCTTTTCATGCTAATCAAGATAAACATTTGAAACGCTTCCTGTTGCATCCTTGGAAGATACTAAACATAAATACCAGTTTGGTATTTAACGGTACTTTCGTTTTTGAGATATACGGTTCTGAGACACACAGAGGACCTTTTTGTTAAAATGCTTTTTTGGGAGTAAAGGGGGTCTCAAGACATTAATTTCCAGGGAAATCTCCACTTAGAAGTCTTCGGTGGAATACAATTCCTTCTCCAATCACTGTGTACATTGTACATATGCGCTAGAGAAAGTAAAAAAACCTATTTTCTATTACGCTCTCCTCACCATACATATGGTAGCTAGGGATCGTATTCTATTGTACCCAAAATCTGATTATGAGATTCACCCAGAAATATATGTTTTGAGATCCCTGAATAACAAAAATGTGTTGTATTCACATGATTTTTCTACTCCTCTGTAATCAATTATTGTTAAACAGTTTATTCTTCTATATTCATCTTGATAATCCGGATATATATTAACAAAAATTGTCTTATTACTCGTTTCATTGTGAGTAGAAGGGAAAAAAAGAATTACACTAAGCTAAAACGACAGTCACAAGTTTTAAAATGTGGTTGCTATGAGATTGAAGTCTGTTTCTTTGTGTGGTCAGGAGTTGACAAGTTCCTGTGTGCGAAAAGTTTATTTTAAAGCTGAAACCAATAAAAAGGAATATCTCAAAAACAGTCAGCTCAAGGAGCAAAACGTAAATGACATAAATTATGTATTTTAAGAAACTCTAAATATTTTGATTGTTAAATTTATGTCTGTCTCTTACAGTTTATTAGTTATGAAAAATTAAAAACAAAAACAAAAATCATCCACAAGAAAGAGGTGTTCAGAGGCTATTCCCAGAATATATACATATTTGTATATCCATCACAACTGGCCCCCTCAACTACCTATAAAATTCAACTTTTTTCCATTTAATGGGCAGTTGAGAGGACCGGCTGTGAGGGATAAGCTAAAAAATCTTCCTGTCGCATCCTTGGGAGATATTGAACTTAAATAACAAGCTTGGTATTTAAATAGGCCATTCGTTTTTCAGCTATTCTGCTCATCAGCTCGCACACGTATACTGACTGATCTTTTCTAAAAATGCTGTTATGGATACTGGGGGAGTCAAAACATATATTTCCGGTGAAATCTCGGAATCGAATTTTTTTAGTGCATTATAATGCCTTCTATACACACTAACTGCATAGTACATGTAGAGAAAGTAAAAAAAATCTTTTGTTTTAATCCTGATTGTGTAAAGCGAATACCAGAATTCAATTATTCACATAATGTCCTACTTTTTTACTTTCTCTATAGGCACTATGTACACAGTGTATAGAGAAGGTATTGCACTCCACCCAAAAATGCGATACCGAGATTTCACCGGAAATATATGTTTTGGCTCCCCCAGTATCCATAAAAGTATTTTTAGAAAAAGGTCAGTATGTGTGTGCGTGCTTGTGAGCAGAATAGCTCAAAAACGAATAGTCCATTTAAATACCAAGCTGTGTGTCTGTGTGTGCGTGTGTGTGTGTATGTGGTGTCCGTGTGTCCGTATGTCCGTGTGTCCGTGTCTTTGAACACGATAACTCAAAAACGAAAAGTCGGTAAAATACCAAACTTGGTATTTAAGTTTTGTATCTTTCGGGGATGCGACACGAATCTTTTGAGAAAATTCCCCCCATCCCCAACTACCCTTTACATGGAATTTTTTTCGGGAATTTTGATTTTCTCAAAAATGACCCTAACGATTTTGATTAAAATTTCGTATATTAAATATATTTTCCTGAAAAATAAAATGTACATCTTGAATTATCTGGGAATAGCATTTGAAGAGTAGTTTATTCTGGATGAATTTTTCTAAATTTTGAATAACTGCTAAACCTTAAGAGATGGACAAACACTTACTACACAAAAAATGTAGAGCACATTAAAACACACAATTTATGTTATATACATTTTTTTCGTGGAATTCGTCGTTTTTGAGACATTCCTTATTTTTTGGTTTATGCTATGAAAAACTTATACATTTCTTATACAGGAATTTGTCAACTGCTGTCCATACAAACAAAGGAACTTCAGTGACATAGCAACCAGCTTTTGATTATCACTTTAACCTATGGTACTCCCTTATTTCACCTCTACTTACAAGGAAGCAAGTAATATGGCTATTTCTGCTAATGTTTTACTGATTAGCATGAAGTTAATAGAAGTATAAGCTTTTTAAGAATAATTTGTTGCAGGGATATAGAGAAAGTCATGTGAATGGTACACATTAGGTTTTTAAATATTGTACTATCGCTTTAGTCTAATGTATTACGTTAGTTCCTTTCTACTTAGAAGGAACTAGTACAGTATTATCTTGATTACCAGTTTGTAGATCAAGGAATAATCCTTTGTAACGGTATTTGTGGAGAAAGACATGTGAAGAGTCAGATTCTCAAAAATGCACCGTGTGGTACATTTTGTGTAAAACTTAGAACTAAACACAATTAAAATTACCTATTATTTTAATAACTAGAGCTCTGTTTGGAGTCATGAAATTGCGGGATTGAGTTTCGGAGCACACAAAGTATAACTATGACCTGGTAGATTAGGCGTGGTCTGTACACCCCGTTAGAAAACGTATGGCACTGTCTAGCATTGCGCACTGCCAGGTCTTGTTCAGTTCCTGCTAGTAGAAAAACCAGTAAACGCCGAAAGAGAGTTCAGACCGAAAAATGTAGAAAATACTAAGGGGTAGGTGTTCGAAACTGAACAGACTTGTGGATTATTCAAACATATATTGAGTGACGGGAGGAGAGCCTGTTCTTTCCATACAGTAACGATATGTGGTAACTCACTGCAATGAATTCTAACTGGGTTTGTCTCGTTTATCATTGTTTTTTTAAAGCTCTGCAAAATATTATTCTAAATTTTTTTTTGTATCAAGCTTTACACTTTTAGTTATAAAAGTACAGGGTATTTTAGTTTACCAGTCATATTATGTGATAATTTTTTGTTGTATTACTTTATGAATTGGAACGACACATATAAAATCAATTCATGTAAGGAGCTACTTTTGGAACAGATTATACCTCAACGCGTAAAAACCCCTCCCCATTACTCTCTCTTTCTACTGCTGACTGATCTATGTGTTTGTAACTGTGTCCGTTTCGGAAATTAAAACCAACCTCTAACCACGCAAACTGGAACAGCCCGGCCGCTGCATCCCCCATCTCGGGCGAAGGCGTCATGAATGGGGTGCAGTGCTGGAGGGTGAGACGTGATCAGCACCTCGAGTCCCTACTGGCCGGTTAATGTGGTCTACAGGAACTGCTACATTTCAATAAAGAGCTCCTCGATTGGCCCTCCAGGGACCCCCTTCTGGACTAGGTCTCTCAGCGGGGGAAAATTTCCCGCGCCGGTACAGGGAATCGAACTCAGGTCTCCCGCTGGGCAAGCAGCCGCGACACCACCGCGCTAACTGGTATAGATTTCAACAAGATACACAGATGATTACTTTAAATAATCAACAACTTAATCGATTTTAAAAGCGGCTACACGCCTCTGTTTATTCAAAAAGCATGCTAAGGCACAAGCGTGTAGTGCCGTCTAATGTTGCTATATAGAGGTACTTTAGGTCTCCGCGAGGAGCGCTACTGTAGTTTTCACGAAGGCAGAGCGACGTAGCAAATCACTCTAGTGGGCTGGCAGTGTACGGTAATACCGGCTCTCAAGTAAATTGCCACTTCCATAACCCTATATCAACCGCTTTGTTTCTCCGCTCTGCAAATCAAAATATACTATAACACACAACCCAGCAAATCATCTCACTTTATTTCACGGTCACATGTTTAATGTTACTGCCTTTTGTTTTTCACGGTTTAACCTTTTATCTTTAAATAAATTAATATGATTAAAAGCCAAGCCCAGAACAGAGAACATATATTTAAAATGTACATACGTGACGCGTGTGTCTGGTGCATATATAGTAACGATTCGCAGATGTCATCCAGAACAAAACACTGTCAATCATAGAAATCTTATGCAAAGGGAGAGCAATTATGTATCAGCTCCCCGAGGCTCAGTCAGTAGAATTCCTGCCTACCCTACCATGAGTATCGGGTTGGATTCCCAGCTGGGGTGAGATATTTTTAGCGCAAAATTTTTATTACTTTCTCTACCCGTACTATGTGCATAGTGTATAAAGAAGGTTACATTCCACCCAAAAATTGAATGCTGAGATTTCACAGGAAATAGATGTTTTAGGGTTCGTGTTTCTGTGAACACGATAACTCAAAAACTTAAAGTTGGTAAAATAAAAGACTTGGTATTTAAGTTAAACGTCTTCCAGGGATGCGACACAAAGATTTTGAGAAAATCCCACCACCTCATACTACCCTAAAATGTTGATTATTTGCATTTTCTCAAAGATGGCTCTACCGATTCTGATTAAAACACCGTATATTAAATATATTACATACCAAGTAAAATGTATATCTTCATTTCTCTGGGAACAACTTCTAAAGACCTCTTTCTCCTGAATGAATTTTTCTTATTGGTAAACCGTAAAAGATAAACAAAAACTTACTACACAAAAAACGTAGATTACTTTAAAACACACAATTTATGCCATATATTTTTTTTTTTTCTTTCTGGGATACCCTTGGTATTTAATTCAGATAATTTCACGCAGAGAAAGTTGTAAACTCCGGGCACTATATAGAAACAGATTTCAACCACTTGGCAATCTGCTTTTAAAAGATTTCACTATCACCTTAGCCCAGTATACACCCTTTCCCTTCTACTTACAAGGAAACAAGTAATTAAGACAATTTATGCTAACGGTTATCCCAATTATCATACATTGGAAAATCATCATACATTATCTGATGGAACACATCAGATTTTGAATGTGTATGAATGTGAGTGTGTGTGTGTGTGTGTGTGTGTGTGAGATATATATATATAATGACTAAAATATTAAAAGAAAATAGTAACCCAATGCCAACAAACACTACACGAGTTAACACTATTGCCAATAGGACTCATATACGCAAGGTCGCAGGTTCAAAGTCAGTGGAAGACGATAGATATTTTCTGGCCTAAAAATCCTTAGCATGGCTTCCCTCGGAAGGTAAGCAAATCTGTTGGTCCCGCGTCGTAGATTTACGTCACCAAGCCTGATAAAGAGGCCTCTGTGCAAAATTTAGTCAAGTTTCACGCCCAGCAGTGGCATTAATTCTGGACACTCTTTTACTTTAAATTACTTTGTACATAGTATATAGAGAAGGCATTACACTCCACCCAATAAAAGGGATACCTAGATTTCACCAGAAATATATGATTTAGGGTCCCCTATATCCAAAAAACGCATTTTCAGAAAAAGGTCCATGTCTATGTGTGTGTGTGTCCGTGTGTCTGTGTACACCATAACTCAAAAACGAAAAGTCGCTAAAACACCAAACTTGGTGTTTAGGTTTAGTATCTTCCAGGGATGCGACACGAAGATTTTGAGAGAAACCTCCACCCCAAACTACCCTTTACATAGAACTTTTTTCAAAAATTGTGATTTCTTAAAAAGTGGCTCTAACGATTTTGATTAAAATACCCTATATTAAAAATATTTATATGGAAAATAAAATGTATGCCTTGAATTTTCTGGGAATAGCCTCTAAAGATCGCTTTATTCTGTTTGTATTTTACTGTAATTTGCGTAATCGTAAGAGATAGACAAAAACTTACTACACCAAAAATGTAGATCAGAATAAAACACACAATTTGGCATATACATTTTTTTCGTGGACTTGATCGCTTTTGAAATATTCGTTGTTTTTGGTTTCAGTTTTGAAAAACTTATAATTTTCTCATACAGGAATTTGTCAACTCCCGTCTATACAAACATAGGAGCTTCAGTCACCAGCTTTTGACTATCACTTTAACCTATAGTACTCCCTTATTCCCCTTCGACTTACAACAGTCTCGTTGCGGCGAGTGGACGAGCAGGCACTAAGGCAAGGCTGCTCTTGGGTCTGCGAGTTGTTTACACTGCGCTCGTTAAGTGTGTAAAGGAAACGTGGTTTCCTGTATTCTGATTGAAATTTAAGCAGAATACACTTACGGACAAGTAAACAGGTTTAATAAACGATGACTGTGGAAAGGAAAAATACGATAGTTATCTCTTTTGTGGATCGAGATGTGCCGAAGACATCGCCATATGAAATGCACGAATGGATTTACGAGGTGTTTCGTTTTGAAGAAGATGAGTTAGACATGATACAGATAAACAGTTTCACACGGCAGGTGTTCATTAAATGCAAGACAGAGGAAAGAGTCCAGCAGGCCATCACGGAAACCAATGGTGAGTCCATTTTTCCTCACAGTAATGGGCAGAGAAATAGAGTAACTATAACAACAGCTGGAATGGGTTTTAGAATTGTCAACTTATATCATGTACCTCTGGAACTGGACCCAGCTATTATTAAAGAGACACTAGCACAGTACGGGACAGTGTTGTCACTAACGATTGATTCTTGGGGCTCGAATCTGCGTTATCAAATTCGCAGTGGAGTGCGAACAGTTAAAATGGAGTTGAAAAAACATATTCCTTCTTATATTGACATTGGTAATATTAGGAGCTTTGTAAGCTATGAGGGGCAACTTAGTACATGTGCATTCTGTAATAGTACGGGTCACTTACGTAATGAATGTCCACGACGTAGAGTAATAACTCAGACACCCCGCGGTGAGGATCCGCCAACGTGAGCACAGTTAGCACACGGTTCCTTCCCCATTAGGCGGGTGCCGGCGGTATTAGCGGAAGAGAAAGGCGGACAACAAACGGAAGTGCTACAACCTAAGGTGATACAGCCCCATTAGACTCTGTTTCTGCTCGCGAGCAACAAGAAGAGATTGTACGTAGCCCGGTCACCGAGGGGGAAAATCAAAGTAATTTCACGACCTGACAAGATTACGGCTGTGAAACTGGATCTGCCTAACACTGGGGAGGAAGGTTCAGAGCAGGCTCAGCAAAGACGGTTACCGCCAGTACAGGAGAACAAGAAGGAAAACACAGAAGTGGTGGAAATGGAAACACAGCCGGCGTCTATGATCGCAGCTAGTAGTCGCGATCCAAGGCTGCAGAAAAAGCGTGATGGAGCGTATGCATCGGTTAGTAAGAAAAAAGAGAAAATGGTACCAGTTCCAAGTGATGGGGATACGGTTGAGATAGCCACCATGCCTCCATGATTTTTATTTTTATTGCCATGGTGTTATGTCAACACATTATATCTTTAAATGTGAATTGTTTAAGAAATTCAGTAAAGCAGATGCTCTTAAGAGACTTTATTTCTGATTATGATCCGGACATTGTGTTTTTGCAAGAAGTAAATATTGATAATTTAAGTTTTATAGGGCCTCACTATAATTATGCCACTAACATTGGAGAAAATGAAAGAAGTACTGCTATAATTTATAGGGCACTGTTGCCAATTCAGTTAATAGAAAAGCACGGAAGTGGTAGAATCACAGCTTTGTTTACTGCAGATAACACCTTATACTTAAATTTTTACCTGCCGTCTGGAACAAATAAGCGCAAGGAGAGGGAGGAATTTCTTCTTACGCAAACAGTGTTTTATTTACGCCATCGATATCACCGCCTAATTATTGGAGGGGATTTTAACTGTGTTCTTAATGCCGAGATCAGCGGGAGGAGTTTCATCCATCTCTGCCCTGGAACGATTGGTACAGGACTTAAAACTACTGGATGCTTGGGAGTCTAAATATGGAACCCAGACACAGTACACCTTTTATAGGGGACAGGCTGCCTCTAGGATTGATCGCTTTTATGTAAATATGCCCGAGCAAGTGCAAGATGTCCAAGTTGTGCCAGCCGCGATCAGTGACCACCATGCGATCGCACTAAAGGTCGACTTAGATTGTCCATTTCCTCTTTATGGTGGGGGATATTGGAAACTCAATAATAGGCTATTGGAGACTGATACGACACAAGAGGATTTCAGGGACATTTGGCAAGCACTGCAGCATAGGTTGCGACACAGCAAACTGTCGATTATTCAGCAAAGGCTTTTAGTTATGAAACCGCACATCCAGTCTTTTTTTTAAGAAAATGGGCATAACTAAAGCGAAAGAAAATCGTATGCACTTTTGCATGATTTGTATCGGTTGCAAAGAGAGGGAAGACCGATTCATGTGGAACTGTCGCAAGTTAAACAAAAACTTTTTTCTCTGAAAGAAGATGCCCTAGAAGGGTCAAAGATAAGATCTTGTTCTAAATCGATTATAGGGGAGGAGCAAAGCTCTTTATTCTATATAGCCTCAGAAAAGCAGGGTGCTCAATCCAGATATATCGCTGGTGTGACGTTGTCAAATGGGACAGTATCGTCTACGACTACGGAATGTAAGCAGGCATTCCAGGAACATTTTACGTCCGTGTTCTCTGCAACCCCACGTCCAACTGCAGCGACCATGGAGCTACTGAACAGCGTAAATAAACAGACTTCGTCGGACCAACAAGAATATATGACCCAAGCAATAACGGCTGAGGAAATAAGGTATGCCATACGGCATGCTAGTTTGCAACCTGCACCCGGACCCGATGGGTTGACCTATGGCTTCTACAAAGTTTTTTTTTTCCGTCATACAGAAGGAGTTACTCCAACTCATGAATGCAGTATTGAATACTACTGGTAACGTAGGCTTCAGTGACGGAATAATAGTTTTGTTGCCGAAGGTGCTGTCTCCAGCCACCGTACAGGACTACCGTCCAATAACTCTCTTAAACACAGACTATAAATTATTTATGAAAGTCATGGCACATAGATTCCGTCAGATCCTACCAACAGTGATTGAGAGTGGACAAACTTGCAGCATACCTGACAGGAAAATAACACATAATCTTGCTGCAATTAGAGACACTATTTCATACTATGAAAGGCACCCTGAAGAGAGTGGAAGTCTTGTGTCTATTGATTTTGAAAAAGCTTTTGATTACATCCATCACAATTATTTGTTTGCGATTTTGGAACGTTTTGGAATCCCAGATAAAATAATTTCTAGTATCCAATCCTTGTGTGAAGTGGCTCACTCCAGAGTGCAAATTAATGGCTTCTTCACGTCACCAATACCCATAAACCGTTCTGTGCGGCAAGGATGCCCAATGTCCATGATACTGTTTGCCTTTAGCCTGGAACCACTGTTACGGAAGCTGCACAACGAGTTGAATAGTCCTCGTCCAGAGAACAGATTCTTTACTGTTAGAGCGTATGTGGACGACGTCACGATTTTGTTGCGAACAGCAGAGCACCTGCAGCTGCTGAGAGACGCACTACATTTGTATGAACAAGCCTCAACAGGGAAAGTAAATTTTCAAAAATCGACGTTGATGCCTCTTGGATCGTGGAAAGGACATGTGCTGTATGGTATACAGAAGAAAGATCAAATGAAAGTGTTAGGCCTGCAGGTCTGTCAGACACTCCCTAGGATGATTGAGGTAAACTGGAATGTTTTGGTGAGGCGCGTTAAATACGTACTTGTGCGGCAACTAAGTAGGAGACTTAATTTAATCCAGAAGGTCTGGTAAGTTAACACTTATGCTTTGTCGAAAATCTGGTGTCTGGCACAAGTTCTACCAATGCCTGAGAAATATGCACAGTTAATTGAACGAGCTATAGGCTATTATATTTGGCGTGGTTACCTTTATAAGGTGGCCAGAGATCAAATTCGACAACCACTCGGGAAAGGAGGGTTGGGTTTATTGCTCTCCATTTGAAAAGTAATGCACTTCTTATGAAAGGAATACTGGAAGTTCTGGCTGGGAGTGGAGATGAACAGGATATTGTGTATTGGGCTGATTTGCAACGGTCACCGCAGAGGCTTGAAGCTGTTCCAGTAAGTTTTCGGCCCCTGTGGGAATTGCTGAGAGAGTTGCCTGCTTCCCTGAGAGATGTGGTAGCGGGAATATGGACGAAGATACTGTATAAATATTTACTGACAAAAAAGGTGAAATTATCTGGAATTCAAGTAAAGTATCCGAATAACAATTGGAGTGCAATTTGGAAGGCGTTTAGGACCCCGTACATACCAACAGAATGGAAGGTGCAAGCATACGCCCTGATACATGAAATTATACCAAGAGAAGGAAAGAAGTACCGGCATAATCTGGTTCAGACTCCCTTATGCCAGATGTGTGGAAGGCTTGACACACCGAGGCATCGACTCACACAATGTGTGGAAGTCCAACAGCTATGGAACTGGACAACAACAGAATTTGCAAAACTGTTCCCAAAGCAGATGCGTACAGAACTGTATGACCTCTTTCTCCAGTTGCAATATAGTGGCGCAAAATATGAATTTCTACAAATATGGTTTGCCATGGGGTACCACAGAGATCAATAAGAACGTCGTCACTTTCAAAAGGCTGTTGAGAAAAGAGCGACTACACTTAGCCAAATTAACGTCGCCCATGGCGAAATGGTGCGCGGCACAGATTGCATGTCTCGAGATGTGACAATGAGCGAGATTTATTGACTTCCTTACAGGTAGCTTGCGATTAATGTTTTGTGCTTCTATTCTGTACAGAAAAGGAGAATCCAGAGCATCTAGCTCTAAAGGTAATATAATCACCAGACTCCCAGGGCCGTTGTTTCTACCACGAGGATGAAGCAGCCAAACCAGGGAAAGATGGAGGGAACGTGACCATTTAGCACCAGTGTCACCAGTGTAACGTAGTGAAATTAACATGGTTGTCTGTTCAAGTTTATATCCTTGTTTTTATACTAAAAATGTTGTAATTTTATCTATAAATGGAAATAAAAAAAACTTACAAGGGAGCAAGTTATAAGACTATTTCGGCTATTTTTACTTTCTCTATACGCACTATGTACATAGTGTGTAGAGAAGATATTGCACTCCACCAAAAAATTCGATACCGAGATTTCACCGGAAATATCTGTTTTAGAGTCCCCTGTATCCAAAAAAAGTATTTTCAGAAACAGGTCCGTGTGTGTGAGTGTGTGGGCCCGTGTGTCCGTGTGTCGGTGAATACGATAACTCAAAAATGAAAAGTTGGTAATATACCAAACTTGGTATTTAGGTTTAGTATCTTCCAGGAATGCGATAAGAATATTTTGAGAAAAATTCCCCACCCCAAACTACCCTTTACATGGAACTTTTTTCGAAAATTTTGTTTTTCTAAAGAATGGCTCTAACGATTTTGATTAAAATGTCGTATATTAAAGATATTTACCTGACAAATAAAATGTATATTTTGTATTTTCTGGGAATATCCTCTGAAGACTACTTTATTCTGGGTCAATTTTACGGAATTTTTGCATAACTGCTAAACAGTAAGAGATGGACAAAAACTTATCACACAACAAATGTAGAGCACTTTAAAACTCACAATTTATGTTACATACATTTTTTTCGTGGAGTTGATTCTTTTTTTAGATATTCCTTGTTTTTGGTTTCAGCTATAAAAAACTTATACTTTTCTCATACGGGACTCTGTGAAATCGTGTCCATACAAACAAAGAAGCTTTATTCACATAGCAACCAACTTTTGAGTATCACTTTAACCTATGGTAGTCCCTTATTTCGCTTCTGCTAACAAGGAAGCAAGTAATAAGACTATTTCTGCTATTTTTTTCTCGATTAGATGAAGTAAATAGAATACTTTGTTGCAGAGATGTAGAGAAAGTCATGTGAATGGAACACATCAAATTTTTTCTAATTCAGCAAATTTTCGAAGGGACTCAAAATTAAGAGCGACATAGAGGATGAATTCGACAATGAATGCATGTACTTTCGATGCTATATCATTGAGAACAATTTAGATAAAGATATATTATTACTGTGTCTGTAAAAACATCAAATAAGTAAGGCCTCTTGGATATTTATCCTAATCTAGGTATATTTCGGTATAGACATATAGCATATTGTTCAGCAGAGAGATCATTTTCAGTGCTCAAGAGAATTAAAATTGTCTTCATTCAACAACACGAGAAGAGAAACTCAACGCTATGTCAATTTTATGATCTCATGTGCTTCGGCAGATCCACTTCGATGACACCAATGATTTTTCTATGAAGAAATTACGAAGGCCATAAATATAATTTAGAAGTCATATGCATGTGTTTTTATTCCATAATTTATTTTCTCATGAATAGCAACTTTCATTTAATATCGCTTCATTTAAAACTAATTTAAACTCATTAAGATATTAACAACAGCTGCTTTAATTGTTTGGAGAAAATAGTGAATGGAAATTTTAGCATTGTCTATGGGCAGCAAAACAATTAAGCTCGGCCCTGCGTGTAACTAGCCTCTACTAGCCTATACAAAGTCTATACTATCCTATAAGCGGCTATACCTAGTATATAAGCAGATTATATTAGCCCATTAGCAGCCCATTCTAGGCTTTAAGCAGCCTAAACTAGCCTATAAGCAGCCTGCACTCGCCTATAGCGAGCCTAAACAAGCAACCCATACTATCCTATAAGAGTCCCATTCTAAGCTATAAGCAGCTATACGCAATAAGCTATAGGCTATAAGCAGCCTACACTTAGCTAATTATGTAACGAATCACTAAAGAGTGGATTATTTCCTGACAGAATGAAGTACTCTATAGTAAACCACTTTTTAAAAAGGGTAAACAAGATAATATCTCAAATTATATATCTATATCTCTCTTGTCTGTTTTCTCAAAAGTGTTTGAGAAAGTAATGTTCAATAGGCTTTATAATTACTTGGAAAAGAATAGCTTGCTTGCCAAGAACAGTTTGGCTTTAGAAAAGGATAATGCAACCTACAATCACACATAAAATTTCGCCCTCCTTGGTGTAATGGTTACCATGGTAACTTCATATACCCAAGGTCACGGGTTCAAACCTGGCGGACATATGACACTAGTGTTCTAGTAACAAGTAAAGATTTCAATAACTGTATAGTAAAATTAAACTATGTTCTAAATTGTATGTCAAATTGGTTCAAAGCAAACAAATTCTCAGTAAACATTGAAAAAGGCGCTCAGGTAGATAAGCATTTGGACTGGAAGTCACATAGTAGCTACATCACACCTAAACTTAGCTCAGCATGATATGCTCTCCATGCACTGGTTAAATTTCACTCAATTGATACACTTAAATTGGTGTATTTTGCCTACTATAACTCCATCATCGCGTATGGAATGATATTCTGGGGTAATTCAGTGGATATTAATTGCACATTCCGGATACAGAAGAAATCTATACGAATAATTTGTAATGCTTATAGTAGACCGTCATGCAAAGAACTATTTAAAAAATTGGGCGTACTCACCTTGCCTTGTCTTTATATATTATCCATTTTAAAATTCTATGCAGCTAATCGACATAGTTTTATAACAGATATGGAAATTCATAGCATTAATACTAGACAAAAGGGATATATTCATGGTCCCAATGCCAATCTTCGTTGCTTTCAGAAAGGTGTATATTATGAAACAATCAACATATTTAATGCTCTCCCCAGTAATCTCAAAGAAAATTTTGGACATTTCAGGGCTTTTAAGGCTTCTCTTAAGGAATACCTTTGCAACAAATCATTTTACTCTGTAGACGAATATTTAAATGACTGATCTTGTGACAATATCATTGTATTATAACGTATTGCATTTTGTGTATTTTAGTGTGAGTGTGTGTGTGTGAGTGTAGGTGTGAGTGCGTTTTATATTAAAATTAAATTGACGTATATTTTGAGTTGCAAGAATGTGTCAAACGTTTAGTATTTAGCAATGACACAAGGTCTGTAAAGCCTGATACTTTGATATTTTACACTCTAGTACATAATTGTAAATTTTTGAATTCATTGTAAATTCTATAACATATTTGCAAATATATATATATATATATATATATATATATATATATATATATATATTATAACTTGTTGACATTTATGAAGAGTAAGTACTAAAATAATCATATTTTAGTTTTATGTAATTACTAGTAGTAACTATTATGGCGAAAATTAGAAATTTATCATTTGACATTACATCAGTGTTACATATTATACATTTTAACACTAATTATTGATACTCTTTCTTTTTATGTGCCAAAAGAAAAAAAGAAAAACAAGTAAGTACACATGCTTTTAGCACTAGAGCTTTATACATTGTTCTTTTCCCTAGTATATAAACATATGTGTACATGTATATGCCTTGATAAGTTCTACATTTAGTGGCTTCCTGGCCTAAACAAACCTACAGAATGCTTTCTAATCTAATCCAATCATGATTTTCTCTAAATCGTTATAACAAATTATTGTTAAAAAGCATATTGTTATATCCCCTTAATGATCTTCGAGATAAAAATTAGCGGACATTTTATTACTTGCTTCCTTGTAAGTAGAAAGAAAATACTACGCTAAAACGATAGTCAAAGCTTTTCAAAACCGGTTGCCATAGAGATGAAATCCATTTCTATGTAGGGCCAGGAGTTTACAGCTTTCCGTGTGAGAAATGTTTAAGTATTTTACATCTGAAACAAATAACAAGGAATATCTCAGAAATAGTTAATTCCACGAAAAAAAAGTATATGTCATAAATTGTGTGTTTAACGTGATTTACATTTCTGTGGAGTAAGTTTTTTTTTTTCTATTTCCTAGTCTTACGATTTACCAGTCACACAAAATTCATAAAAAATCATTCAGAATAAACAGGTCTTTAAAGGCTATTTTCAGAACATTCAAGGTATACGAGTACTTTTTTTTTTTTTTTTTTTTTTTTTTTTTTTTTTTTTTTTTTGCTATATAAATATCTTTAATATACGGTATTTTGTTAAAATCGTTAGAGCCATTTTCGAGTAAATCAAAAGTTTCGAATTTTTTTCTATGTAAAGGGTGGTTTGGGGTGGGGGTATTTTTCTCAAAATCGACGTATCGCATCTCTGGAAAATACTAAAATTACCAAGTTTGGTATTTTACCGGCTTTTCGTTTTTGAGTTATTGTATTCACGGACACACACGCACACACATACACACACGCGGATCTTTTTCTGAAAATACTTTTTACTTTCTCTACACGTACAATATACATAGTGTGTAAAGAAGGTATTATAAAAAAACAAATGCGATGCCAGATTGCACCGGAAATACATGTTTTGAGACCTCCTGAACCCAAAATAAAACATTTTCATAAAAATGTCCATGTGTGTCTATGGGCAGCAGAGCTCAAAAATAAAAAGAGCGTTAAAACCAAACTTCGTGTCTAGGATTGGTATCTTCGAAGGATGCGACACGAATGTTTTCAAGAAACTACACCAACTACCCTTTATATGGAACTTTTACAAAAAAAAATATTTTCTCAAAATGGCTTTAATGATCTTGATTAAAATAACATGTATTAAAGATATTTACAAGACAAATGAAGTGTATATCTTGAATTTTCTGGGAATAGCCTCCGAAGACTTTTATCCTGGATGAATTTTACAGAATTGTACATAACTGGTAAACCGTAAGAGATGGACAAAAACTTCTTACACAAAAAAATGTAGAGCACGTTAAAACACACAATTTCTTTAAATGAACATTTTTTGGTGGAGTTGATCGTTTTTGAGATATTCCTTGTTTTTGTTTTAGCTTTAAAAAACTTATATTTTTCTTATACGGGAAACTCCTGTCTATACAAACACAGAAACTTCAGTCACATAGCAACCAACTTTTTTTCTCGATTAGCATGAAGTAAAATTAATTAGAAACATAAGTTTTTTGACAATAAATTGTTAGCAATGATATAGAGAAAGTCATGTGAATGGAACACATCAGAGTTTTTTACTTTCTCTATACGTACTATGTACATAGTGTATAGAGAAGGTGTTGCACTCCATCCAAAAATTAGATACCGAGATTTCACCGGAAATATATGTTTTAGGGCCCCCCGTATCCAAAAAAAAATATTTTCAGAAAAAGTCCGTGTGTTTGTGTGTCCGTGAACACGATAACTCAAAAACGAAAAGGTAAAATACCAAACTTGGTATTTAACCTTAGTATCTTCCACGGATGCGACACGAAGATTTTCAGAAAAATTCCTTCACCCCCAACTACCCTTTACATGGAACTTTAACGATTTTGATTACAATATCATATATTAAAGATATTTACCTCACAAATAAAATGTATATCCTGAATTTTCTGGGAATAACTTCTAAGGATCTTTATTCTGAATGAATTTTGCTGACTTTTGCCTAAATGGTAAACCCTAAAAGATAGACAAAAGCTTACTCCACAAAAAATGTAGATCTCGTTAAAACACACAATTTATGTCATATATCGCTTTTTTATTGAATTGACCATTTCAGAGATATTCCTTGTTATTTGTTTCAAGTTTAAAATATTTATCTTTTTTCACACAGAAAGTTGTAAACGCCTGGCCCTGCATAGAAACGGATTTCAACCACATGGCAACAAGCTTTTCAAAAGTTTGACTATTATTTCAGCAGTGTATTCCCTTATTCTCCTTCTATTTGCAAAGAAGCTAGTAATTAAGACAATTTCTGCCAATGTTTATCTCGATTGTCATAAAGCAGATTCAAGAATATCCTTTTTAATAATAGGTTGATACAATCATGTAGAGAAAGTCATGTGAATGGAACACATCAGATTTTTCAGTTAAATTAAGTTTCACATTTGAATACTGCATTCAGCTATCATTCAGGTTCATTCGTATCTGATAAATTATAGCAGGACAGATATAGAAAGTCAATGGAACAAAGCACATTCTAAATATGTCCTTGATAAATTAGTATTTAGGGGAATGATCTATTAATAGAGGTCGTTGGTAAGAGATGATATTCTACGTGTTTTTATAGGATCTAGCGGCTGGAGTTTAAGTTTTTAATCTGTTAATAAACTTTATTAAAGTAAATCAAAAAGCGTCTTATAATCCTATGTTTGTTGAAAGAACATCAGACCAGTCGTTTTCGAAATTACAGTACATATATACACAAATTTCCTCTCTTTATAATATTAATATCTACAGACTTTGTGACGCAGAATCGCAAACTATTCTATATATTTCTGGCCATGTTCTCCAAGCAGAATTAATTTATTCTTCTTTTGGAGGAAAAGAAACTTCCACGTCTGCCTGTTTGCTAATCTGAAACTTCTCTCTCAGAAGGGAGAAGGACTTCTCTTACTTTTTAATGTGGCAGAACGAGGAAGTGGATTTTAAGTTGTTAAATAGGAGCTTTCAAATGCACCATACTTCGAATACAAAACAATTTAATTCAGAACCAAAACTACCGGGTGTTAGCGGTATAGTTACTCATATTTTGATAAATGTTACCTTAATGCACTTCGTTGGCTTAGATGCTTTGCTACCGCTATTAACTCATAGTATATAGGTAGAGAATGTACGAGGGTGGTCTGAAATGTTCTCGACCTCACCCAGAGATCGCGGCACTACTTGCATGCTTATGCTTTTTTTTTTTTTTTTTACTTACGTTGGCACACATGTTTATAGACTCTATGTGGAATTACAAGTCACTTCAGGCAATAATTGACTATAGGCAGTTGTTTGAAGCAGTGGAAATGCGCATTGCTTTGAGAGTGGAGAAATTCGAGTATCGTGCTGTGATAAAATTCTTCTTGAAATAAGGTTTAACTCCCACAGAAATTCATTTTCAGATTGTAAATGTATATGGTGACTCTTTACTTTCAGTTTTAACTGTGAAAAAATGGACGGCCGATTTTAAACGTGGCCGAAAGGCGCCCACGCGAAGGACATCCAAAAACTGTAACCACACCGGGAATTATTGAACAAGTATAAGACGTGATTTTGGAAAATCGACGTACAAAGGTGCGTGAAATTGCTAATACTCTTGGAATTTCAAAGGAACGTGTTGGTCACATCTTGTATCAGGAATTAAATATGAAAAAGCTTTGCGCAAGATGGGTGCCGCGCATCTTCACTGTGGATAACAAATGCATTCGCACGACACTCTCTGAAAAGTGCTTGATGTATTTTCAGAAGAACAGAATGACCTTCTGCGCTGATACGTCACGATGGATGAAACATGGATTCACCATCCCACACCGGAATCCAAGCAGCAGTCGAGACAATGAACAGTAGTTGGTTCTTCCGCTCAAAAGAAGGCGAGGATGGTGCCATCGGCAGGAAAGATCATGGCGTCAGTGTTTTGGGATACCAAAGGAATTTTGTTCATTGATTATCTAAAAAAAGGTAAAACCTTTACTTGAGAATACTACTCTGACTTCTAACCAAACTGAATGCAAGCATTTGTGAAAACAGACCGGGTTAAAAAAGAAAAATATTGTTTTCCATCAGGACAATGCATCAAAATGTTTTAAAAATGTTCCATGTAAAGGGTAGTTTGGAGTGGGGGGATTTTTCCCAAAATTTTCGTGTCCCATCCCCGGAAGATACTAAACTTAAATACCAAGTTTTGAGTTGTCGTGTTCACAGACACTGTTACACGGACATACACATGGGTTTTTTTCTGAAAATACTTTTTTTTTTTGGGATACACAGGACCCTAAAACATATTTTTCCGGTGAAATCTCGGTATCGAATTTTTTGGTGGGGTGCAATTTATTCTCTATACACTATGTACATAGTGCGTATAGAGAAAGCAAAATGGAGAAAAGGCAAGTGAATGTTGCCCATGTAGTCAAGTAATGGGTATATTACTCATGCCGAGCGGCCACCAGTCATCCGCCCGCTTTCCAGCGTTTGACCCTAATCCTCGCGCGCGTGTGTTTTGCGTTGCTGGAAATGACGAAAGAGGAATATGAAACTCTTGTATGCTCAAGCTTGTAACAGTTACAGCATGAGCTTAAAGTCGTGCATAAAAGAGCGTTATCCAGTTAAATATAACTTGCCCCATGGGCCTACTTTTAGCCAGAATGCCGTTTTTGAATAATTCAGAGACCAGAAAAAACCTTGCATTTCTGTTGAAGCCTAAAATACCATTTTAATAAACACACCTTCTTCAAGATAGAAGTTGAGAAATAAAAAGAACAGAAAGAATGGAATAAGACACGTCAGGAATGCTAAATGAAGCATGAATATAAAAAATCTGATGTGTACTATTCACATGACTTTCTCCATATCCCTGCAACAAATAATTCTTAAACAACTTATACTTCTATTAACTTCACACTAATCAGTAAAACATTAGCAGAAATAGCAATATTACTTGCTTCCTTGTAAGTAGAGGTGAAATAAGGGAGTACCATGGGTTAAAGTCATAATCAAAAGCTCGTTGCTATGTCACTGAAGTTCCTTTGTTTGTATGGAGAGCAGTTGACAAATTCCTGTATGAGAAATGTATAAGTTTTTCATAGCAAAAACCAAAAATAAGGAATGTCACAAAAACGACGAACTCCACGAAAAAAATGTATATAACATAAATTGTGTGTTTTAATGTGTTCTACATTTGTTGTGTAGTAAATTTTTGTCCATCTCTTACGGTTTAGCAGTTATTCAAAATTCAGTAAAATTCATCAACAATAAACTACTCTTCAGAGGATATTCCCAGAAAATTCAAGATAAACATTTTATTTGTCAGGTAAATATCTTTAATATACGAAATTATAAAATTTTCGAAAAGAGTTCCATGTAAAGGGTAGTTGGGGTTGGGGTGATTTTTCTCAAAATCTTCGTGTCGCATCCCTGGAAGATACGAAACTTAAACACCTAGTTTGGTATTTTACCTATTTTTCGTTTATGAGTTATCATGTTCACAGACACACGGACACACACACACACACACACGGACCTTTTTTCGAAAATGCTTTTTACTTTCTCCATACGCACTATGTACATAGTGTAATAGAGAAAGTATTGCACTCCACCAAAAAATTCGATACCGAGATTTCACCGGAAATATATGTTTTAGGGTCCCCAATATCCAAAAAAAACATTTTCACAAAAAGGTCCGTGTGTGTGTGTGTGTGTGTGTGTGTGTCCATATGTCCGTGTGTCCGTGTGTCTGTGAACACGATAACTCAAAAACGAAAAGTCGGTAAAATACCAAACTTGGTATTTAAGTTTAGTATCTTCCACGGATGCGACACGAAGATTTTGAGAAAAATCCCCCTACCCCCAACTACCCTTTAAATGGAATTTTTTTCGAAAATTTTGATTTCTCAAAAATGGCTGTAACGATTTTGATTAAAATTTCGGATATTAAACATATTTACCTGACAAATGAAATGTGTATCTTGAATTTTCTGGGAATAGCCTCTGAAGAGTAGTTTATTCTGGATGAATTTTACTAAATTTGGAATAACTGCTAAACCGTAAGAGATGGACAAAAACTTACTACACAAAAAACGTAGAACACATTAAAACACACAATTTATGTTACATACATTTTTTTCGTGGAGTTTGTCGTTTTTGTGACATTCCTTATTTTTGGTTTCTGCCTTGAAAAACGTATACTTTCCTCATACATGAACTTGTCAACTCCTATCCATATAAACAAAGGAACTTCATTGACATAGCAACCAGCTTTTGACTACCACTTTATACTACGGTTGTCCCTTATTTCGCTTCTACTTACAAGGAAGCGAGTAATTAGACTATTTCTGCTATTTTTTTCTAATTAGCATAAAGTAAATAGAAGTATAGGCTTTTTAAGAATTATTTCTTGCAGGGATATGGAGAAAGTCATGGAAATGTTACACATCAGATTTTTTTAGATAAAGAGGACCCTAAAACATATATTTCCGGTGAAATCTCGGTATCGAATTTTTTGGTGGAGTGCAATACATTCTCTATACACTATGTACATAGTGCCTATAGAGAAGGTAAAAACATCTGACGTGGTGCATTCACATGACTTTCTGTACCGATTCTTTCTGTGCTTACACTTTAATTTTATGAATAGATTAAAAAAAAAAAAAACTTAAAATGAACTGACAGCCTTCTAAGTTATAAATAAAGAATTCTTCTTTAAATCTTGATGTAATGATTTTAACTAATTAGAGTTAAGAACACATACATATGTTCAAAATGCCATGCATGATTGCAGGTAATTGCTTGACCTTTTCTGCTAATTTACATACACTTTAAAGAAAAAAAATATGATGTGTTCCGCTCACATGACTTTCTCTACATTCCTGCAACCAATTATTGTTAAAAAGCTTACACTTCTATTTACTTAATTTTAATAGTGAAATAATAGCAGAAATAGTCATATTACTTGCTTCCTTGTAAGTAGAAGGGAAATAAGGGAGCACTATAGGCTAAACTGATAATCAAAATCTGGTTGCTGTGACACTGAAGGTTCTTTGTTTGTATGGACAGAAGTTGACAAATTCCTGTATGAGAAAAGTATAGTTTTTTCTAAGCTGAAATCAAACACAAAAAAGTAGTCAAATACGATCAACTCCAGGAAAAAATATATATGTCATAAATTATGTGTTTTAATGTGCTTTATATTTTTTGTGTGGTAAGTTTTTATACATCTCTTATGGTTAAGCAATTTTGCAAAATTCCGTAAAAGTCATCCAGAATAAAGTAGTCTTCAGAGGCTATTCCCAGAAAATTCGAGATATACATTTTATTTGTCAGGTAAATATCTTTAATATTTGACTTTTTAATCAAAATCGTTAGAGCCATTTTATAAGAAAATTAAAATTTTCTAAAAAAGTTCCATGTAAAGGGTAGTTGAGGTTACGGAGATTTTGTTTGAAAATCTTTGTTGTCTCATCCTTGGAAGATACGAAATTTAAATACAAAGTTAGTTATTTTACCGACTTTGCGTTTTTGAGTTATCGTGTTCATAGACACACGGGCACACACATGGACATTTTTGGGGAAATGCTTTTTTGGGATACAGGTGACATTAGAACACGTATTTCCGGTGAAATCTCGGTATCGAATTTTTGGGTGGAGTGCAACATCTTCTCTATACACTATGTGCATAGTACGTGTAGAGAAAGTAATAAAAATCGTACGTGTTCCATTCACATGACTTTTACATCTCTGCAACAAATTATTGCTTATGCTTCTATTTACTTCATGCTGATATTGAAAAAAAATAGCAGAAATAGTTCGGTTTAGCAGTTGTGCAAATTCCGTAAAATTCGTACAGAATAAAGTAGTCTTCAGAGGCTATTCCAAGAAAATATATGCATTTTATTTCTGATGTTATTATCTTTAATATACGATATGTTAATCAAAATCTTTTGAGCTATTGTAGTTGGGGTAACGTATTGTCTTCTCCTTGGAAAATGTAAAATATAAATATCAAGTTGGCAACTTTTTTGTTTTGGCGCGCGCGTGGACCTTTACTAAATCTCTGATGTGTTCCATTCTCTACATTGCTGTAGCAAATTATTGTTAAACATATTATTCTTATGTCTTTTTTATGATAACAGAGATAAATATTATCAAAAAATATCTTAAGTAACTGCTTCCTTGTAAATAGAAGATAAATAAGGAACATAGGCCGAAACGATAGTCATATCTTTGTAAAATATGGTTGTGGTGTGGTAGAAATTCCGTTTCTACGCATGCTCAGAAGTTCACAAATTTCCATGTGAGTAAAGTTTCGTGTATTTTAAATCTGCAACAAATAACAAGAACTATCTTAGAATTGGCCAACTCCACGAAAAAAACCCATATGTCATAATTTGTATGTTTTAACAGGATCTATATTATTTGTGTAGCGCGTTTTGGTCCATCTCTTACGGTTTTACAGTTACCAATATTCTGTAAAATTCATACACAATAAAGTGGTATTTAGAGGCTACTCGGAAATGCAAAATTAATTTTATTTGCTATGTAAATATTTTTAATATAGGCACGTTATTCTAGTCAAAATTATTAGAACCACTCCAGAGAAAATCAAAATGATCGAAACTTTTTCAATGTAAAGGGTACTTTGGGTTGGGGGAATTTTTCTCAAAATCTTCGTGTAGCATTCCTGGCAGACAGTTAACTTAAATATCTTTTGTTCACAAGGACACACACGGATCTTTATCTAAATATGCTTTTTTAGATACAGGGGATCCTAAAACATTTATTTCCGGGGAAATCTTTGAATAGAATTTTTGCGTGGAATGCAATACCTTCTCCGTAACCTATGTGTTTTATATGTGTAGAGAAAATAAACATTCTTATTTTTATTTTTGGTTTTACTTTCTCTACACGTACTATGTACATAGTGAAAGAGACGGTAATGAATTCCACCTAAAAATTCGCTACCGAAATTTCACCGGAAATATATTGTAGGGTCCCCAGTATCCAAGAAAAGAAGCATTCTTAGAAAAACCGTCTGTTTGTGTCCGTGAATAAGATAACTCAAAAACGAAAATTCGGTAAATTACCAAAATTGGTATAGTTTGCCTTCTTCCAAGGAAGCAAAACCAAGGTTTTGAGGAAGGTTGGGGGACAATCTACTCTTTACATGGGAATATGTTGGAAAAACTGTATTTCTCATGAATAGCTCTAACGAATTTGATTAAAATACCAATATTAGAGATATTTACACTACAAATAAAATATGTCTTGAAGGCCTCTTTACTCTTAATGAATTTTGCGTAACTGGTAAACCGTAAGAGATAAAGATAAACTTACACAGAAAATATAAATGACTTTAAAACACATAATTTATGTAATATACTTTATTCGTTGAATTGGCCATTTCCGAGATATTCCTTTATATTTGTTTCATACTTAAAATACTTAAAGATTTCTCATACGAAAACTTGTAAACTCCGGGCAATGTATAGAAATGGATTTCAACCACATGGCAACCAACTGTTAAAAGATTTGACTATCGTTTAACCTTGTGTATTCCTTTATTTCCCTTCTACTTACAAGGAAGCAAGTGATTAAGACCTTTTCTGCTAATGTTTATCCTGATTTCATAAACTAGAGAGAAAAATATGCTTTTTAACATAAATTTGTTACAGCGATGTAGAGAAAGTTATGTGAATGGAACACATAAGATTTTTGTTTTTGTTTCTTTTTGTATTTTTACTTTCTGTACACGTACTATACTGTATAGTGTAGTGTATAGAGAAGGTATTGTAATGCACCCAAAAATTCGATACAGATTTCACCAGAAATACGTGTTTTCAGTTCCCCTAAATAAACAAAAATACATTTCTGGTAAAAGGTCCGTGTGTGCGAGTGTGTGTCTGTAGACAGTATAGATCAAAAACGAAAAAACTGTTAAATACCAAACTTGATATTTAAGTTTGGTATCTTCTACGGATGCGACATGAAGATTTTCGAGAACACTCCCCCACACCCAACTATCCTTTACACGGAAAATGTTTCGAAAACTTCGGTTTTCTCAAAAATGGCTTTAACGATTTTGAATAAAATATTGTATACTTGACAAATAAAACGTATATGTTAAACTTTCTGAGAATAGCCTCGAGGAATACCTTATTCTGGATGAATTTAACGGAATTTTGCTAAACTGTAAGAGATAGACAAAAATTTACCACACAAAAAATGTAGAGCTCATAAAGACACACAATTTATTTTATATACAATTTTTTTTTTTTTTTGAGTTGATTGCTTCTGAGAAATTTCTTGTCTTTGGTTTCAGCTTTGAAAAACTAATATTTTCTTATACAGTAATAATTTGTCAGATCCTGTCCAGACAAACAAAGGAACTTCAAAAACATAACAACTGCTTTTGACTATCATTTTAACTTATAATACTCCCTTATTTCCATTTTACTTACAAGGAAGCAAGTTAAGAGTATATCTGCTAATTTTTTCTCGATTAGCATGAAGTAAGTAAAAGTATAAGCTTTCTAACAATAATTTGTTGCAGAGATGTAGAGAAAGTTATGTGAATGGAACACATCAGATTTTAATTCTAGTAGTCTTGATATCAAATATTTGGGTGGAACATATAATATATTCCGTGCCTATTATGTACATTGTACATGTCATTCACTTATACTCTATTCTCTGCTGTTTATTATACTATACTCTGGTATATCTTGAAACATGATCTACTTGTCGCTACCTAATTTGTAAGAGGGAAGGTGGCGGAGGTCGTGCGCAGCAATGCCATTTCTTTTCGCTACTACCTTGCTCAGTCAGACAGCGAAAGGTATTGTGAACAGTTATTGTTATGTTGATTTACATGCAGTGTTTTTAATTTCCAAATCTAATATGCTACTCTTTAATGGCTTCCTCCAGCTGTTCTACAAATGAAATTCTTATCACAAAGTATTTATTCTTATTACTTAGTCTCTTATAAGTAGAAGGGAATGAAAGAAATGCACTAAGCTTAAGTCAAAGCGATGGTCGAATGTTTCAAAACCTGACCTTGGGCGATTGTCATTTAAATTCGCTTCCTTACTTGGCCACAAGTAAAACAAAACAAACTCAAGCGAATTCCTGTAGGTTGAAGAACAATATAAACATTGTGCATTTTGACAAGATCTACATTTTCGGTGTACTCAATTTTTTCTATATCTTACAGTTTATCAGATATGCAAAACTCATACAGAATATAGAGTACTTCAAAAATTTCAAGATGTATATTTTATTTGTCTTGTAAATAATTTTAATATACGGTATTTTAATCAAAATCGTTAAGAGTCATTTTTGAGAAAGTGAAAAGTTTCCACTATTTTTCCATGTATATGGTAGTATGGAGTGGTGGGATTTTCTTAAAAATCTTCGTAGCGCATCCTTGGGAGATACTAAGCTTAAATATAGATTTGGTATTTACCGGACTTTTCGTTTTTGAGTTATGCTGCCCACAGATGGACAGACACACATTCTGACCGTTTTTCTAAAAATCTTATGTGTCTATTCACATGACTTTCTCTATATCCCTGCAACAAATTATTCTTAAAAAGCTTATACTTCTATTTACTTCATGTTAATCAGTAAAACATTAGTAGAAATAACCATATTACTTGCTTCCTTGTAAGTAGAGGTGAAATAAGGAAGTACCATAGGTTAAAGTGATAATCAAAAGCTGGTTGCTATGTCACTGAAGTTCCTTTGTTTGTATGGACAGCAGTTGACACATTCATGTATGAGAAATGTAATGTATGTTTTTCACAGCAGAAACCAAAAATAAGGAATGTCACAAAAACGACGAACTCCATGAAAAAAATGTACATAACATAAATTGTGTGTTTTAACGTGCTCTACATTTTTGTGAGGTACGTTTTTGTCCATCTCTTACGGTTTAGCAGTTATTCAAAATTTAGTAAAATTCATCCAGAACAAACTACTCTTCAGAGGCTATTCCCAGAAAATTCAAGATATACATTTTATTTGTCAGGTAAATATCTTTAATATACGAAATTTTAATCAAAATCGTTAGAGCCATTTTTGGGAAAATCAAAATTTTCGAATAAAGTTCCATAAAAAGGGTAGTTGGGGTTGGTGCCTATAGAGAAAGTAAAAATCTGATGCGTTCCATTCACATGACCTTCTTTACATCTCTGCAACAAATTATTGTTAAAAAGCAAATGCTTCTATTTACTTTTAATGCTAATCTAGCTATTCCGCACCAAAGCTTGACGCCTTGGCGAACGCGGTCCCGGCTGCTAAAGAACTTCGTTTACCAGATGTACGTTGAATCAAAGGAACAATTACTGAAACAAACTTTATTTCGTTTCTTGTGGTGAGGTTCACAACAATGCTGGAATTTTTTATAGGTCTGTAGGTGTAATCTCTTCAGGCTGTCACTTCGACAAGCTCCTCTGGTGACCTGTTGTATTTTGGGCTTCGGATATTCTATTATTTCTCGAAATCTTTTTCTGTTTGTCTTTCATACAGAAATGAAAAGGCAGAATTCACTTTTCTGACTAATACATAGTTCTTAATCCGTTTTATGTATATATCTGTTTTACTACAGAAAAAGTTCTTCATTTTTGCTTGCTCTACACGTACTATGTACATAGTGAATAGAAATGTATTGTGTTGCTGTACTTCAATATCGAGAATTCACCGGAAATATATGTTTTGAGACTCCTGAATCCAAAAAAAAGATTTAAAATTTTTTCTCAAAATCTTCGTGTCGCATTCCTGGAAGATACTAAACTTAAATACCAAGTTTGGTGTTTTAGCTAGTTTTCGTTTTTGAGTTATCGTGTTCACAGGCACACGGATCTTTTTCTGAAAATGCTTTTTTTGGATACTGGGGGTCCTAAAACATATATTTCCGTTGAAATCTCGGTATCGAATTTTTGGGTGGAATACAATACTTCTCTATCCCTATGTACATTGTACATACGGGGCTAGAGAAAGTAAAAAATTAGACAAAATAATAATAAATCTCTATGGAGGCTTGATCCTCAACTCCCTTGACATCTTTGCCTGATGTCCGCAGCTCCAAACCTACGCTCTTCAAACTCCAGGTGCTCACATCACGGTTCACGGCGATTTGATCAGCGGCGTGCTAACCCTCAATACATTTTATGCTTTGGCAAGGAAATTTAGAACCCATGGCCCATAGATTCCCTATCTCAAACTGTTTATGTTCGATGCTTTTACAATCCTGCCAATTTCTACTGTCGAATTCTGGGACATCCTGTACAAGCTGGCCATTAGGGGTTTTACCACAAACACATCACATAGTTTACCACCTGATGTCCTTTGCACGGTCCTAACTGCCCCGGGCAGCGAAAACCGCCTGTCAATATCGACATTCCGTTTTGCTCTCATGTGTTGACTCTTCAATAATTGATACTGGTCCAGGCAGGGATCATTAGCTTTGCAGACAGCTTTTGAACTCATTTAAACAATAGAATAACGAATGAAAGTATTGGAAATACTGCTACACTTAAGCATTAAAACTTCAAAGTATTTAAATTTCATTCTCACTTCTTTCTCACAAAATCTACGAATCTGTGCTTGCGAGCAAGGTTACAAACTTAGCCAATCTATATGCATGATGCATAAAGAAGGTTAAAAAATATTAGACAAATCGAAATGTGCCCGCATCAGACTTACGCGAGACGGCAAGCCCTTGTTACTGTGTTGGATGTTGACCCCTAATTTCCTCCTGGAAGACTGAAGTGAATGCCCACGCTTCAGATAGCTTTTGCTTCGTCTGGCGTGTCGGCTTGCTCAACTGGCCACTGTTATAGAGCTGCTTCATTGGGATCGGAATACCACTAGCGCTAAGGCTGAGATTTGGTCGAACTGCCACTGAAGTCAGAGTACTTGGCTTGTAGTCGTAACGACACGTTACAATTTATTAGTATTAATTTCGTGCAAGTGACCTCAACATTCGTTGTTGCGAGGCCTGCCCACTCTATTTTAGGCTTTCCAACACTCCTATCCGCCTTCACGGAGAAAATGAACACGTTGTATGGCTTGTGTGTGACACAAATACTTGAAAGTACTAATGATTCTGCAATTGTCCATTTATGTAATATTGTTCATTATTCTGTCCTGAATTACCATAGAAATATTTGCATATATACCTCTAATAGCTTATATGAAGAATAAAGTAGACAATCAAATTGATGAAACGGCATAATGCTTGCTTCTTTGTAAGTAGAAAGAAAGTAATGGAATGTACAGGATAAAGCTATAGTGAAATCTTTTAAACGCCAGCCGCTATGTGAAACAATTGAAATTCACTCTATTTGCTTGTTAAGAGTAAACAAAACAGAGACGAAAAGCAAATGACTTCTTACTTGAGATAAGTTTAGCTACCTTAAACCGGTGACCAAACTGAGACTAACAAATCGGAATACCTCGGAAACCAATAACTCTAGGGAAAAATATATATGACATAAGTTGTGTGTTTAAATGAGACCCACATTTTTGTTTTATAAACTATTGTTTATCACTCCGGTTATCCAGTTATACAAAAGTTATCCAGAATCAGTAAATCTTCAGAGGTTATTTCCAGAAAGTTCAAAATATTAATTTCGTTTTTCATGAAAATGTATTAAATATAACATTTTAATCAAAATTATTAAAACAGTTTTGAAAACATCAAACTTTTTGAAAACTGCTCCATGTAAAGTGTGGAATGATTTCTATCTTTAGAAGAAAAACTTAAGTACCAAATTTTCAGAGTTTTCCATTTTGAGCTATGCTGACCACATACCAAGCGCGCGCGCGCGCACACACACACACACACACACCTACTGATGTTTTTAAAAAAAATGCCTTTTTAAATTTATGGGCACTCAAAAGTGTATTTCCGGTGAAATCTCAATGTCGATTATTGGGTGGAATACAATACCGTTTCAATACAAAGAAAAGTAATAAAATTCCTTTCAAGTATGTTTAATATTCCCAGTATAAGAATACGAAGGGAGCGAAAATGTTAAGAAAATCAAACAGGAATTGGTTTTAAAATGTTAAATTATGTCATTGTTTCTAAAATATTTCCCTTTGACACTAAGACATTTTTGACTTGTTCCATTTACATACCGCCTTTAACTACACGGTCATATCGGCGACGTAGTAACAAAATAGCTGTTTAAAAAAAAGAATATGATACATTCCATTCACATGACTTTCTCTACATCTCTGCAACAAATTATTGTGAAAAAGCCCATGCTTCTATTTAGTTCATGCTAATCAAGAAAAACATAGCAGAAATAGTTTTATTACTTGCATCCTTGTAAGAAGAAGCGAAATAAGGGAGTATTGTAGGTTAAAGTGATAGTCAAAAGCTGATTGCTATGTGACTGAAGTTCCTTTGTTTGTATGGACACGAGTTGACAAACTCCTGTATGAGAAAAATAAGTTTGTTAAAGCTGAAACAGAAAACAAGGAATATCTCAAAAACGATCAACTCCGCGAAAAACTATATATAAAAGAAATTGCGTGTTTTATCGTGATCGACATTTTTTGTGTGGTACGTTTTTGTCCATCTCTTACGGTTTAGCAGTAATGCAAAATTCTGTCCATTTCTTTTACTTTAACATACGATACTTTAATCAAACTTGTTAGAGCCATTTTTGAGAAAAACAAAGTTTTCGAAAAAAGTTCCATGTAAAGAGTCGTTTGGATTGGGGGGATTTTTCTCTAAATCTTCGTGTTGCATCCCAGGAAGATACTAAACTTAAATACGAAGTTTGCTATTATTCCGACTTTTCGTTTTGGAGTTATCGTGTTCATAGACACACACACACACACACACACACACACACACACACACACACACAAAAAAAAAACATACACACAGACGCACACATACACACACGGGTATTTTTCTGAAAATGCTTTTATTGGATACAGGGGACCCTAAAACATATATTTCCTGTGAAATCTCGGTATCGAATTTTTGGATTGAGTGCAATACCTTCTCTATACACTATGTACATAGTACGTGTAGAGAAATTAAAAAAAAGAAAGGATTCTAGCAACATTTTCCTAACACATGATACAGGAGCCATGGAGGTTTAAGTCACTCGACATTCTTCTTCTCAAGATAAGGGAGAATCCAGAGAAAACCTATCCGTAGGCGACAGTGAGGATTCTAGTTCAGTTTTAGACTGAGCCTTTCCTATTGGTTAATGAGACAATAACAATGTGGCTGCGGGACATCTGATCTCACAGGTGATGTGGCAAAACACTTGGCAGTTCTTCTATCTTTTCCTCATATGAGAGGTCCTCATCCGTTTTATATCTCTCTTCTTTTATTCCTGGCTATGGAAGTAGAACCATATTTCAATCACAGTAAAAATTTTAAGAGCTGTCGCTATCGACAATCGATCTACCCTAGAACCTATATATCCTTTTTTTTCTTCTACTTATAAGCAACTGAGTGAGGGGCTCGCGAGGATTAGACTAGGAGCATGGAGGAGAAAAAATTGCTGCTGAGAATGGTTCGAGAATCTCTCCCATTTGCGAGACGTAAGGGTACGGAGGAATGGTGGGAAAAATATTTACCGCGATTCTTTACCACCACGAATGTAGAGCTAGAAGCATGTTGGATGCTACTGGCAGGCATGGAAGACGTGGACGGGCTAGGTAAATTTATACTTAAGGCGAGACAGCTGAGATCTGAAAAGGCTGCCAATAGAGAAATGTGGGGGAGGGGGGTAAGAACAACTAAACAAAAGTGACTACAATGTCATATATGTTATGTCTGTCATACTTAGGTCACTGTTGTGTTATTGTTTTATATATTGTTATATATTATGTGCATATATTTCTTTTAATTGTAAGTATCGTTTATGAAGGTTACTCTGTGCTATAAATTTAAATTGCTATATTTGAATATCTTTGTATTTTTATTTTCGGGTTTACTCTTTTAATTCTTTGTTGTTGTTGCTTTAATATTGATTTTTAGTGTGTACTACAAAAGCACGTACGGTCTATGGAACCGTGCGATTGTTGAAATTCTATGTATGATATTGTTATGTCAATAAATACAATTATTCATTCATTCATTCAAGTAATAATACATTATTGCTATTGTCTGCTACGATATGCAGATAAAAGAATAATCTGTTTGCAGATAAAATAAAGTCATGTGATTGGAACATATCTGATGTTTACCCTCTCAGCACATATGTACAAAGTTGAGTCTGGTGCACGGAAACGTGCAGATGCTGCCAGCGTTTTTTTTTTTTTTTTCCTTCGTTATTTAATATTGGCGGCATATTTTCACCATTTGTGTTCCAAACCAGTCCGGGATTTGCAAATATCTTGTTGGTTTGTGTTGAAGTCCGACGCTAGCAATTACCGAAGAATAAAGGGCGCGACCAAGGTGAGTGGTGCAAGGGGAAGTGTAAGGAAACAACTTAATCCCAGTAAAACAATTGTCAGCATCACGTTTAGGCAGAGGGGATACTGTTATAAGGAACGAGGGCTCATGGATTAATCACTACAATATTAGCTTACTTTATTTTCTTAATCGTCTTGATGTTTTCCCCGTAATTTATTTATATATATATATATATATACTTGATGAAAACATGCTTTAGGAAAGCCTACTTTTTCCACACGCACTATGTACATAGTGTAAAGAGAATGTTTTATAATACATTCACAAATTCGATACCGAGATTTCACCGGAAATACAGTTTTGGGTCCCCCGAAATCCCCCCTCCAAAAAAGCATTTTTGGAAAAAAAAAGTCCATTTATGTGTCTACGCGCGCGCGCGCGCGTGTGTGTGTATGTGTGTGTCTGTGGACAGCATAGCTCAAAAACAAAAATTCCGTTTAATACCAAACTTAGTATTTAATTTTGGTATCTTATAAGGATGTGACACGAAGATTTTTAGGAAAATCCCCCCACCGGCAACTACCCTTTACATGAAACTTTTTTCGAAATTTTTGATTTTCTTAAAAATGCCCAAACGATTTTGATTAAAATATCGTATATTAAAGCTATTTACCTGACAAATAAAATGTATATATATTTGGAATTTTCTGGAAATAACCTCTGAAGACTACTTTATTCTGGATGAATTTTACGTAATTTTGCATAAATGCATAGCCGTAAGAGACGGACAAAAACTTACCGCACAAAAATGTAGAGTACGTTAAAACAAATAATTTATGTTTTTGCGTGGAATTTGTCAACTCCTGTCCACACAAACAAAGGAACTTCAGTCACATAGCAATCAGCTTTGCTATGTGACTAAAGTACCTACTAAAACATCTAATGTTAATAATATTTTATTTTATATTTTTGACAATAACTTTATTAGTATAAGAATTTATTGTTTTGACTTTATTATTTTGTATTATTATGTAGTTATAATAAATAGAGAATTATATATAGCAATATTTTTTTTTTTTTTTTTGTCTTTTGCAGCTTGTCTATCACTTTAAACTATGGTACACCCTTATTTCGCTTCTACTTAAAAGGAAGCACGTGGTAAGAATATTTCTGCTAATTTTTTCTCCATTATTATGGAGTAAATAGAAGCATAAACTTTTTAACTATTTGTTGCAGAGATGTAGAGAAAGTCATATGAATATAACACGTAGGATTTGTTTATACACTCCGTATCCTTATATTTTATGTTTATTTAGCTTTAATTTAGAACGGCTTAATTAGTAATGAAATGAAATGATTTTAAATAAATATCTCTAATGTGGGGTTTAGGTTAAAACACTTATAATAAAACAGATACATTTTCTCTCATGCCCTTCCCACGAAGAATACGCAAAGGTTAGTGTTATTATTCGAAAGGGATTGGAAAGGCTCCTTTCCACAACAGTCGTGTATAATATAATCAAATTAAGATAATACCATTCTGAATTATATGTCTCAAAGCATCCAAAGCTATCTGGAACTCTGGTTCTCCTCCGCCATCGCGAAACAATGGGCAAGCGCATATCACCAATCACGCCTTGAATGCGGGCATGTCAGAGAAGTGAATGCTAAGGAGCTGTTCTTCATAGCGGTACGATTTGATGCACCAGACTGTACATGACAGGAGAGAAATTACTGTATTCCGATTTCACCGGAAATGCATGTTTTGTGGAACCCGGAAAACTCCCCTTAAGTATTCATTTGCTTTGAACCTGTTTCAAAGTGCTCGCTTTTCTATATAATGGCTAACGATTTTAATTAAAATACCATACATTAAAGAGATTTACATGGCAAATAACATGGATGTACTGAGTTATTGGGAATAGGCCCTGAAATTCTCTTCGTTCTGGATGAATGGTATTTATATGTAGAGTTAAGTATTTAAGGGACACCTTTTATTACTGGTTTCAACTGGTTTCTCAAATGATCTCGGAGTCAATGAAGTTTAAAGTTACTCGACATTCGTCCTCTCAAGATATTGGAAAACCCCAAATACAACCTTATCTGTGTAACTCATCCTAAGCGAGATTCGAACTTACCACCTGTTGAATGTGAGCAAGAAACGCTGCCATCGCAACACCCAGACGAACTTTAGAATACTTAAAACATTTCTCAAACCAAAAGGTGTCTTCCGTCTCATATATCTTTTCTTTTACTCCTGGCCATGGAAAGAGAAGCGAATTTCAATGAAAATGACTTTGCGACAGTTTTTAAACGATTTGACTCTCGATTTAGCCTAGTGTGTTTCTTTATTACCCCTCTACTTATAAGAAACTAAGTAATACAAACATTCTGCTAATGTTTAAATTTATTAGTATGATGAAGATTAAGGCAAGAATAGTTAGCTTCTTAAACAGATAGAGAAGGTCATCTGAAAGGAACACATACGATTTTTACTTTCCCGACACAGACTACACGGAGTTTAGAAAAGGAATTGCATTCCATCCTAAAATTGTACAGGGTGTTTCAAAATGACACCAAACGAAGATGTGGACCTTGTTGGTCATACCGTACGTTATACGTGAATATCATTTTCATCTCTAAATTCGGCACATACTAAAACTGTCATAAAATCACCATGGATTATACAGTCGTATATAACCACTGGCCCACTCCAAGAAAGATGCCGGTTGGTAGCGAAAGTCGCAGTCGCAGTGTAGCAGTGGTTTGATGGACACGCCAGCGCGGAACAGGTCACCTTAGTAATGGAAAACGTAGCAGTGGGTGTGGTGTACGACAACCGTTGTTCCTTCGGTGCCTAATCCCAAATGTGTGCGATTTTTAAACACATAAAACTTTAAATATAAGAGTTTGAAAGTTGCGACATCAAGTTTCGGATAGGCCAAAGTGTAAGCTAATCGGCTATCTTCGTTTGGTGTCGTTTTGAAACGGCCTGTATATCGAGATTTCACCGGAAATACTATTTTGAGACGCCCTAAATAAACACAACATTTTTAGAAAAAGGTCAGCGCATGTGTCAGTAGACAACAGATCAAAAATTAAAAGTCTGTTAAATATAAAAAATATCAAAATTTGAAAAAAATTTTCCATGTAAAGAGTTGAATCATTTATTATTGGCCTCACGTGATGGTAGCCAAGTATGAAGCGTTTTCGTTGTTGCATCACCTTAAAGAGCCAAGTATGTAGCAGTTTAGCCCTTGCTCAGAAATACGTGATCCACTCCACTACCAGTTGTTAAGAAGATCTACTACCATTGAGGTACCTCAGCTAAACTCAGCCTGAATGCTGGTTTGACTCTGTCGGGGTGGTAACGAATGAGGGTAGTGATCTTATAAAGTAATGCAAACACACGTTACTTTTACTTCAATGTATTGCCAACTCGAAGATGCGGGACAAGGACTTTGGTGTACAATCTGCTAAATCAAGGAGTCACAAGTAACTTACTTAATCGGAGACGCACACGTATTTTATTTAATAACATTGTTTCTTTAACTTAGCTGTATTTAAGTAAGTCTAGATGTGCTTAACTGACTAACTATTCATCACTAAGAGCGCCGATAATTAACTAAGTATTGCTGAGTGTTACGATGTTTAGCTTGAATGCCCATATGTAATTGCGTCAGCCTCGATGTAACTAAAATACAGTCTCAATGTAACTAACAGACAGCAGCGATGTAATCTTCTACTTATATAGCAAACTTACTGACATGGTGGCTTCTTTCCGATTGGTCGGAAAGACCGCAAACCTGGAGTTGATATTACCCCAAATGCATCATTTCCTACTCAGGATGCATCATAATGCCCACTTGTCAAGTGTTATACAATGGAAAGATACTCTTTTCTAAACTAACAGGGTCTTTACCATCACTTGGTTCTGCATTACACTCAACGCTACTCGTACCTAGTCCGACAATAGAGTATCTCTTAACAAAGAAAGTTACTCTTTCTTCTCTCCAAGTTTGGAGTAAACAACTCCGAACTGCTCTTGCTAAAAGCTAATTTTTACACTCTTAAATACATGAAATAATTGAGTGTCAGCACTCTTTAAATATAAACTGATAAACAATTAATAAAATGACAATGGTTATTTATTATACAGAAGCATACTAATGGTCTCAGAGTATTTTGGGTGAAGGCGGATTTTCTTAGAAATTTTCGTGTCACATCCTTGAGAGATATTAAACATAAATACCAAGTTCGTTAAATACCAAGTTTGGTTTTTAGTATCTCCGAAGGATGCGACACGCTGGATATTGCATAATAGGTATACTGTAAGACAGACAATAATTTACTGCACAAAACATGTAGAACAGGTTAAAATACACAGTTTAAGTCATAATTTTCGTGAAATTTACCATTACCAAGATATTCCTTATTATTGGTTTCAGTTTATAAATACTTAAACTTCCCTCATAGGGGAATTTGGGAACTCCTAGTTATGCAAAGGAATGGATTTCAATCATATAGCATCCGTCCTTTAAAAGATTTGACTATCACTTTAGCCTAGTATACTACTTATTCCCTTCTACTTACAAAGCAGCATGCATTTAGATCATTTTATAAATTTAACTGGATCAGCGTGACGTATATAGAATAACAATATGTTTAACAATAATTTGTTACAGATATATATGAATGTGAATGGAACACAGAAGATATTTTGTGCTGTTTTAATCCAGCCATTTAATTGAGTGTTCACAAAGTAGTGTAAAATATTAAAGTGAAATTTTGAATAAGCAATTTGCATAACAAATGTGGAGTAATATTGAGCAATAAAAGCAATAAATATATTGGAAGAAGGAAAGACCGGAGAGTAAAATAAATACATATTTATTTTTGGCCCGGAAATGTAATTTTAAATTACATGTTCTCTTTTCATAATTACATATTTATTTTCTATTGCATATTAATTATATGTTTTACTACATATTTATCTGTTTTATATTACATCAATATCCAAACTGTATTCATCACCACGAAAAAACAATAGTTTTTAATTCGCTGTATTAATTATAAACCCCGCCTGAGATTGTGGCTTTTTGCAAATGCTTTTCTAAGCCAATCTTCACATTGTTTAGATGTTAATGACCATTTATAATCGTAACAAAAGAAGCCTAACCGTAAAGGTTCTCTAGTAAAATTTGTTTTGGATGAACACAAAATATAAATATGGTAGTAAAGTATTACAGGGTGAGTGGCTAGACCACTCGCCTTTCATCTAGGTGGCCCGAGTTCGATCTCAAGCGGCCGCATGTGGGATTCGTGGTGGACAAAGTGGCATCTGCGCCAGTTCACTCACTCCAACGATTACTCCATCATCGCCTTTCCATCATCAATTTCGCTTACATTACATGTCATCCACTTCATGTTCATGCCTGGCCATGGGCTGATCCCCCGTTCCAGGTTCTCCATTCTGTGGTTTCGTGCCGTTGGCTTCCCGACAGGTTTCTGACCCCAAGGTATTGGCTTGTAAGTACTAGGGAGGTATCAGTCCAACAATTACGGGTAGAGTAAGCCGATTAGGACAGGAAGTAAAGTATTACACAAATCGAATAAATTACGCGATAATCAAGTGGCAAAACATTAGAAGGTAGCTGACAGATGTAAACAAATTTCATTTGTTTTTAGAAACATGGAATTCTAAGCTCTTGGTAGCTCCTAATGAACAGGAGGCAGAACTTACCCGCATTTGAAGTGTGCAGTTGTCCCTTAGTGGATTAAAAGTGTTGCAGAATTCAAGGAGGCTATTTCGGCATTGAATAAACGTTAAAATTGACCTCCCTTTTCCCGTCTTGATTATCAGTGGGAACCGTGAGCAGATTAAGCGAGGGATAAAATGAATGTTCTCCACTGCCGGATTTTAAACTTAAATAGCTCCGTTAAGTTTAGCAACTCTTTTTACACACGAAGGGATGTTGTGAGGGGGATATTGGATTCATTTGTGAGGGTTGTATTGAATAAAAATCTGATTTGTTCTACGCAAAGATTTTCCGTTAACAAACTACTCTGAAAAAAGATTCTTACAAAAATTATGATTCTATTTACATCATGCTAATCGAGATAAACATTAAAAGAATTGTTCTTGTTACTTCCTTCCTTGTAAGTAGAAGAGATATAAGCGAATAGACGAGACTAAAGTGAGAGTGATATCTTTTAAAATCTGGTCATTATGTGAAACAATTGAGGTTCAATTCGCTTTGCAAGGCCCCGTTTGAGAAAAATTAGGTGGCTTAGAAATGAAACACGGGACATCTCGAAGAAACTCAGTTGTATAAAAAAAACATATGACATAAGTTATGTGTTTTATCGAGATCTACATTTTTTGTGTGGTAAGTTATTGTCTATCACTTACGTCTAACTGTTATATAAAGTTCTGCAAAACTCATAGAGAATATAGAGATATTTAGAAGTTACTTCCAGAGAATTCAACGCTATATATGTATTTGTCACCTAAAAATTTTGAACATACGCAATTTTAATCCAAAGCATTACAGCCATTTTTCAACAACAAAATAACTCTCAACATTTTTTCCATGTTTATGCTGGGAAGATTTTCTTGCAAATCTTCGTAACGCATCCTAGGAAGATACTAAACATTAATAGCAAGTTTGGTATTTGAAGGTCATTTCGTTTTTGAGCTATGCTGCCTACAGACACACATAAAGACACACACACACATACAGACACACACAGACACACACTCACACACACAGACACACACACACATACATTTCTAAACATAAGTTTTTGGACTAAAGAGAACTCAAATATATATTTCCGGTAAAACCTCGACATCGAATTTTTGGTGGAATACAATATGTTCTTCAGCTGCTATGTACATTGTATGTTCATGCGGCTAGAGAAAGTAAAAAGAACACAGGCCTACGCTTTAAATAAATTGCATTTCTTCATAATTAGATTTTAAGAACATTTCATCACATTGGTTTGTTAAATAATACTTATAGTGTCATTTTATAGCTACACAGATTCTGTTTTTACTTTCTCCAGCACACATGTACATAAATCCATATATCATTTAGGGAATATATTATATTCCACTCAAAATTAGCCGGAGAATTCACCGGAAATATGTTTCTAGATCCCCTGAATCCAAAAGTATTATTTTAGAAAAAAGTCCATGTGTGTGTATGTGTGTGCGCGCTCAAAAACGAAAATTCCGTCATACACCAAACTCAGTATTTAATTTCAGTGTCCTCCAAGAATGCAATAGGAAGAATACATGCTTTAAATCACATAACCTTAACCATTTTTACATTTTCAACACAACGTAAATGAGTTTATGTGCTAAATGTAGAATTATTGCTGTTTTGTAGTCAAAATATAACCTAAGTGATACAAATTATAACATCCTACATTTAAAAGCTTCAAAATTTTAAGTATTTTAAAACTGAAACCAACACAAGGAATATCTCGAAAACGGTCTACTGTATAAGAAAAATATATAGGACATAAATGTCGTGTTTAATGAAATTCTACAGTTTTTGTGTAGTAAGATTTTGTCTACCTCTTACGGTTTAACCGTTATACAAAGTTCTGCAAAACTTATTTAGCATAAAGAGGTCTTCAGAAACTATTTCCAGAATTGAAAATATATACACATATATATGTGTGTGTGTGTAGCTTAAAGTCCTTTAACCTGATTGGTCATATCGGACGATGAATGAAATTGGTGAAATGATGCTCAAATGATCTCGGGGTCCATGGAGCTTAAAGTTACTCGACATTCGTCTTCTCAGGATAAGGGAAACCCCTAAAAAAATGTATGCACTTAACTCACCCTAAGTGAGATTCTAACTCACGACCTGTTGAATGTGAGGCAGAGACAATACCACCACACTATCCAGGCAGGCATACATTATATTTGTTATATATATATATATATATATATATATATATATATATATATATATATATATACGTATATATTAAATATATTAAGCAGCTAGCGAAAGTTTTGTGGATGTAGCACATCAGATTTTGTTTCTGTTATATGCACACGTCAACTATAGGGCGTTTGGAAAACCTGGTACACCCTCACATGCTTTAAATTACGTAACTTGGAACATTTTTGCATTTTCAATATAACGTAAATGAGTTTATGTGCTAAATGCTGAATTACTGCTGTTTCGTAGCCAAAATATAGCCTAACTGATATAAATTATAATATGTTACATTTAAAACTTCGTAATTTTAAATATTTTAAAATGAAACCAATAACAAGGAATATCTCGAAAACGGTCAACTGTATAAGAAAAACATTCTACTGTTTTTGTGTATCTCTTATGGTAATAACCATTGTGCACAACTCGTCAAGAATAAATGGATTTTCAGAAGATATTTCAAAAGAATTTTATATTTGTTATATAAAAATTTTTAATATACGTACATATTAAGCAGCTAGAAAATGTTTGTGCATAGCACATCAGGTTTTATTTCTGTTATCTGCTCAAGTCAACTATAGGGCAAATGAAAATGAAATGAAGTGAAGTTTTATTTATGGTCACTCTTTAACTGCTGTGGTTCTCAGAGTCCCATTCTATACTGGGCGCGAAAGAGGTTATACTAAGGATTTTTACGCCCGAAAAAGATCCATCGTCCTCTGCGGACTTTGAACCCGCAACCTTTGGTATATGAAATTAATACGGTAACCATTACACCACGGTTGGCGGCTTTGCTTTTATTATCTGCACAAGTTAAATATGGGGCAGTCTGACCACCTGGTAAAGCCTCACAGGCTTTAAATCATGTAACCTGGAACATTTTTGCATTTTCAACACAACGTAATTGAGTATGTGCTAAATGCAAAATTATTGCTGTTTTGTAGCCAAAATATAACCTAAGTGATACAAATTATAACATCTTACATTTCACAGCATCGAAAGCACTGAGTTGTGGGGGACTATTGGAAAGCAAATAACTGCCTAACCGCTATTAGGTGCACTTCGCAGATGGTAATCGATTCTCACCTGGGCGCCAATGCAAACAAACAACTCCGCTACAGACAATAAACACGTTCCAACATTCATTTTACATCGGAGGCAACATTGTACGAGCATATCTCCATACATTCTATTGCTGTTTTGTTTTTGCTCCGGGATTTTTTTGATTAAAACAGCTGAATACGCATGGGCGAAACTGCGAATTTCGATGCAGGCTGTATCTCCTGGCTCTATCAATACTCTGAATAACACAACGACTGCGCTGTAAATATTAATGAATGAATAAGTTTTTGTTTTCATTTTTCATTTAAAAGCCGTTTCCACTCCAACTGTTAATCTGGACTAACGCACACACGCACCGTTGTTTTCATTTGCGAAATGGAACCCGCACAAGAGGGGGAGAGATGCAAGTTCTCAGAGGGTTGACCACTTGATATTTTGTGCATTGTTTTCTGGTAAGAAATTCCTTCACGTAATTAATCAAAGCCTTTACTGTCCTGCTTCCAGACCTTCCAGCAACCTGATGAACCAGTTAAATTAAACAGACTATTTCATGGTCGTTGGAAGTGGCCAATCCAGTACTCTGGCGCGTAAACTTTCAACCAATCGGAACTCAATATCTCTGCCTTTTAATATTTTTAATCATACCCTCGTGCAATTATAATTTTACTTTCTCTATACGCACTGTGTACATATTATATAGAGAAGGTATTGCACTCCACCCAAAAATTCGACACCGAGATTTCACCGGAAATATATGTTTTAGGATCCAGTTTATCTATAAAAAGCATTTTCACAAAAAGGTCCGTGTGTGTGTGTCCGTGTGTCCGTGTGCCTCTGAACACAATAACTCGAAAACGAAAAGTCGGTAAAATATAAAACTTGGTATTTAAGTTTAGTATCTTCCAGGGATACGACACGAAGATTTTGAGAAAAATCCCCCCACCGCAAACTACCCTTTACATGGAAATTTTTTCAAAAATTTCGATTTTCTCAAAACTGGCTCTAACGATTTTGATTAAAATTTTGTATATCAAAGATATTTACCTGACAAATAAAATATATATCTTGAATTTTCTGGGAATAGCCTCTGAAAAGTAGTTTATTCTGGGTGAATTTTACTGAATTTTGAATAACTGCTAAACCGTAAGAGATGGACAAAAACGTACTATACAAAAATGTAGAACACGTTAAAACACACAATTTATGTTATATACATTTTTTTCGTGGAGTTCGTCGTTTTTGAGACATGTCTTATTTTTGGTTTCTGCTGTGAAAAACTTATACTTTTCTCATACAGGAATTTGTCAACTGCCGTCCATATAAACAAAGGAACTTCAGTGACATAGCAACCAGCTTTTGATTATCTCTTTAACCTATGGTACTCCCTTATTTCGCCTCTACTTACAAGGAATCAAGTAACATCGCTATTTCTGCTATTTTTTTACTGATTAGAATAAAGTAAATAGAGGTATAAGCTTTTAAGAATAATCTGTTGCAGAGATGTAGAGAAAGTCATGTGAATGGTACACATCAGATTTTTAATTTATCGCAGCCGCGTGCATTTGTTTTCTCTCTCTGAACTATGGTTCGTGTCAATGTGCAGTGATATTACTGTACATAATGACGAAAGTTCCAAAACGTTTTGGTGGAAGGTATTATTCTTCGTGCCCATAGAGCCCAACCATTACTATTTTATTCTCGAAATAGTCTTATTAAGTACAACACAAACTACAAATCACTCGCGAATTTATCGATAAAAGTTCGAGCTTTCGTTACAGTATTTATGATAAAGACACACTTCGTTATTTATCCTCTGTCCTGGCATAATTAAATTGTGTTTCCTTGTATGTGTGAGTGTGAGCGAGAAAAGAGGGATAGAGAGAATTTTCTCCTTCTTACAACTAGAAGTTGGCTTGGGGGGACACCAAAGTTTCAAAAGGATAATCTTAAGTATTAAAGCTAGAGTTATAGCTTTTATATTACCTGTCTGACGAAAGAATGCAGTTGTTTAGGGGAGGTCGCTGGTGAGGCATAGTATGGTTTAGAGCGGTCAGAGAAAGCTGGCATATAGTGCAATACAGTCTGACCATCAAAACATCAGCACAGCGTAAGTAAACAGGAATAAACTAAACGATCCATAACAAGTTAAACTTGCTAATTTCTTTGTCACTAATGAATATTAACGCGCGGAGGTGTTTGCATTTTGACTTGTTTCGAACTCGTCCACTGTAAGAGACTCAACTGTTGCATTCCAGTATTGTAGAACTGTACAGAACATGCACCGTACTGGTAACAAAAGAAGTATTCATACCAAGTTTCATTCAAATATTCCTTTGTCTTGGTATAATAATTTATTCAATTTGATTAGCTAAAATAAATAGGTCTATGTTCTCCTACAGACAACGAATTATATACACAGTTTTTACTTTCTCTATACGCACTATGCCCTTAGTGTATAGAGAAGATATTGCACTCCACCCAAAAATTAGATACCGAGATTTCACCGGAAATATATGTTTTAGGGTTCGCTTTAACCAAAAAAAGCATTTTCGGAAAAAGGTCCGTGTGTGTGCCTTTGAACACGATAACTCAAAAACGAAAAGTCGGTAAAATACCAAACTTGGTATTTAAGTTAAGTATCGTCCAGGGATGCAACACGAAGATTTTGAGCAAAATCCCCCAGCCCCAACTACCCTTTACATGGAACTTTTTTCGCAATTCTTGATTTTCTCAAAAATGGTTCTAACGATTTTGATTAAAATTTCGTATATTAAAGAAATTTACACGACAAATAAAATAAATATCTTGAATTTTCTGGGAATAGCCTCTGAAGACTACTTTATTCTCGATGAATGTTATGGAGTTTTGCATAACTGCTAAACCGTAAGGTATGGAGAAAAACTAACAGCACAAAAAATGTAGGGCACCTTAAAATACACAATTTATCGTATATACATTTTTTTTCGAGGAGTTGGTTGTTTTTGAGATACTCTTTGTTTTTTATTTCAGCTTTAAAAAACATACTTTTCTCATAACGGAATTTAGCAATTCCAGTCCATACAAACAAAGGAAGTTCAGTCACATAGCAACCAACTTTTGAATCACTTTAACCAATAATACTCCCTTATTTCGCCTCTACTTACAAGGAAGCAAGTAATAGGACTATTTCTGCTGATTTTTTCTCGATTAGTATGAAGTAAATATAAGCATAAGCTTTTTAACAATAATTTGTTGCAGAGATATAGAGAAAGTCATGTGCATGGAACACGTCAGATTCTTTATGTTCTTTAGCACGTGTGTACTTTAAAAATCACCAAGCTTTGCGATTTTGTTGAAAGTGTGAACGTCGGGGACTCGGGTCTTTCCGCGATTTTCATTGGTACCAATTGCCAATGAGGACTTTATTTTCTGGATCTAACAATATTTTGAATAATATTATGACTACACTGTAAATATTAAAGAATGAATAAGCTTTTGTTTTAATTTTTCATTTAAAAGCCGTTTCCACTCGAAATGTTAATCTCGACTAACGCACACGCGCACCGCTGATTTCATTTGCGAAATGTAACTCTGACAAGAGGGAGAGGGGTGCAAGTTTTGAGGTGGTTGACCACGTTGTATTTGTGCATTGTTTTCTGGTAAGAAATTCCTTCTTGTAATTAATCAAAGCCTTTACTGTCCTGCTCCCGGACTCCCTAGCAACCTGATGACCCAGCTAAATTAAACAGATAAAGTCACACTTCGTTCTTTTTCCCCAGTCGTGGCTTAATTAAATTGTGTTTGCTTGGGTGTGTGAGTGACAGAGAGAGGAGAAGAGGCATAGACAGAATTCTCTCCTGCTTGCAAATGGACACCGAAGTGATAAAAGTGATTTTCTTAAGTACTGAAGCTAGTGTAGTGACCTTTGTACAGCCATTAATGTTAACACAGGAAGTATTCATAACAAGTATCATGCAAATATTTATTTTCAGTCTTGGTATATTAACTAATTAGTTCGATTTAAAAAACAAATACAAAATGTCCTCCTATAGCAATCAACTATATGCACAGTATATTACTTTCTTTAGCGTGTATATACAGCGCTGGTGCATGTTGTAGTTATTCGAAACTTGATTCCAAAACCTTCGCCATTGAAACTGTTTAGATGTGTCTTGATGGAAGAGAATCTTTTTCATTGTCAGGTGGGGGTGTTTTTTTTTTAAAGATTTCTCGTTCAAACGGTGCAATAACGATGCGCAAAAACTCTTCATTTATTGTTCTTCCTTTCTGCAAGTAATCAATGATTTCCACGTACATCCCAAAAATCCGAGGCGAACTCCTTGTTTGCAGATTTCACCACTTTTGCCTTCTTCACAACTGTTTCAACTGTAATTTTGTCTTTAGTGTGTAGTAATGTATCCATGTTTCGTCCACAGTTATGTATCGATGCAGATACTCGTCAGGATTGCGACATAAATATATAAAACCAGCTTCCGAATCGATCAGACAATTGTATTTATTCTCCATTGAGAACAACACATATTGCTGATACGTTGATCACACCAACTTTAGGTGCAAAATTAATAACACTACCTTGTGATATTGCCTATGGTCTCTACTATTTCACGAACTTTGATTTCTCGATCAGTCAAAACCATATGCTGTATTTTGTCAATCATTTTGGAAGATTCACTTCTACTGGAAATTGTTGCAAAAGCGGGAGTAGAGGTGCCATGAACTTATTCAATTCGGTTTTTATCTCTTACGGTGTTAAGCCTTTTAAATAGAAGTATTTAATCATCTCACGAAACTATTTTTCGCTCCATCTTTCTAAGGAAGCACAAGATTGTTGATTCAATCGCTTGTAGTAATGAAACCATGTAAAGAATGTAGCTGAAACTTTAACTGTTTTCTAGTAAGAGACAATTGTTACAAATATAAACTTTTTTCGATTTTACGAGTGTAATATTTTGGATTTTCTAAGCACTTATTGAACATTATGCACCTTTGCAGGATCGGTCATCCTGAAGGTTTTTAGAAAATGTTAAAGCTTAAAGATGACAGTAATGTATTTAGCTGTTCATATTATAAATGCAGATATTTTAGAAGCATAAACACACTTTACAATGCAAAATGTGGCTACTGGTTTTGCAAGAATGCTGCCAAAAACACTCTCAGGGTTGCACAGAAGCAAACGTGTTAGAGCTGCGACCTGATATTTGTGATATGATTCATTATTGGTTTGAAAAGAGCTTAAACGACAGAAAAAGGTCCGTGTGTCTGTGAACACGATAAGTCAAAAACGAAAAGTAGCTAAAATACGAAACTTGGTATTTAAGTTCAGTATATTCCAGGGATGCCGACACAAAGATGTTTAGAGAAATCCTTCTACCCCAAGCTACCCTTTACATGGAACTTTTTTCGAAAATTTTGATTTTCTTAAAAATGGCTCCAACGATTTTGATTAAAATATCGTAGATTAAAGATATTTGCCTCATAAATAAAATGTATATCTTGAATTTTCTGGAAATAGCTTCTAAAGACCTGTTTATTCTGGATGAATTTTGCTTAATTTGGCATAACTAATAAACCATAAGAAATAGACAAAAACTTACTATACACAAAATGTAGGCCTTGTTAAAATACACAATTTACGTCATATACATTTTTTTCGTGGAGCTTTCCGTTTTCGAGGTATTCATTGTTATTAATTTCAGTTGTGAAGTACTTATACTTTTCTCAGACGAGAGTGTCCGTTTTTCTTTTGTTCTACTCCTGGCCAAGAAAAGAAGCGATTTTTAATGACAATCGCTTAACGACAGCTTTCAAAACATTTGACTATCGATTTAGCCTAATGTTTTCCCTTATTTTCTTCCTACTTATAAGGAACTAAGTAATAAGAACATTGTGCTGAATACCTCGATTAACAAGGTGCAGAAAGAAGAATAATCTTATGTAAGAAGTTTGTAGAACGGCTAGAGAACGTCATGTGAGTGTAACGCATCAGATTTTTATATGGTGTTCGGAAGTTTGTAGCATCTAGAGCCACCATTGGAAAGCGGACTTGGGAGTTTAAAAGAGGTCGGGAATCCCTTCAAGACGAAATTTACGCAAGGTGCAAGCACAGACGTAACGTAGCATAAGAGCAGACGCAAGGAAACACCATTCGTAATGCAATCGTAAACGCAACGCAATATTTGTAGTTCCGCAACTTACATGCGAATACCTTCCAAGCGCTCCGTAAGTTACAAACTGAATAACATAACCAACAATACCAATAAGAAAATTCACTCAATCTTTTACAAATAAATATGTTATAAATTTACATACTAACAATTGACGCTCTCGGCAGTGACTCCACAATAACTGCTCATTCAAATTGTTGTAAATAGTAGCTATAGACTTCAGAAAGTGATAAAGCTACACATTTAATGAACTAAGAATTATCTCTCTGCGTCTTCGATTTATGAGAACCTAGAAATCTAGATACAGATGAAAGTTAGATCCATTAAATCAAAGAAAGAATTTCAATAAGGCTGTCATAACCTCTTGAGGGACATTAGAGATGGCGCGGTACTGCACGGCGTGTAAAGCAGGCCCTGTGAAATCTTGCAATGCGATCGTTTGTTATTGAATTAATAGGTAATGCATAGAGAAAAGAAGCAGAATGCCTCCTCTTTGCATGTAACGCAAGGATAAAGTTTGGAGTTGGCAAAATCTTGCGTTACATTGCATTGCGTTGCGTCTTGCATGCTTCTATGTGAATGCTTACATTAAATAGCATGAGTCCAAACTCTTGCGCTTACGTTGCATCTGCGCTTGCATTACATTGTAAATGTAGCAAAATTCCAGAAACAGCTGCAATTACACGGAAGTTAAGGATCCTCACATTATCTTTTTGACCTTCAGAGCACCCTTAACATTGGATAACTAGCATCCTTCATAAACATCTGCAGGTCACAAGAGTTGCTCCTATTGGGTGCCGCATTTATTAATAGAGCTCTGATTTGGGTTTGAAAGCGCACACAGTTACGAACACACAGAAGAGCCAGCGGTATAAAGAGAGGGTAGTGGGCAGATGTTTCTCGTAAACATGCAGATGTTGAGATATAATATGTTCCAAAAGTATCACATTACTTGTGTTAACATTATATGCATTGTTATAATTCATAAAGTAACACAATAAAAGTATTATTCCATAATATGATTATTAAATAAAAATGCCTTGTATTTTTAGAAATAAAAGTATAAAGCTTAATACAAAATAACTCAGGATGATAATGTGCAGAGCTTTGGGAAGAAAATGAACATAAATCAACCTAACTCACTCAGAATTCATTGCAATGAATTACAAGATACTATTTGGTATTGAAAGAAAAGGCTCTCCTCCTGTCACTCAAAATATGTTTGAATAAGCTCAAGCTTGTTCATTGTCAAACGCCTACCCTTTCGTATCTTCGACGTTTTTCAATCTGCACTCTCTTTCAGTATTCACTGGTTTATCTACTAGCAGAAACTGAACAAGGCCATGCAGTGAGCAATGCTAGAACATACAACAAGTTTCGAAAAGGGCTGTATAGACCATGCCTACATTTTACGTCATAATTATACTCTGTGTGCTCCGAACTTTAATCCGGCAATTCCGTGACCGAGCTCTATTCATTATCATAGGGTCTTTAACCCTGAAATTTTGTTTCATTAGCTTAGCTGACAAACCACTGTCTTTTAGACGAGTCAACAGTTTACTGGACAAATGCCTAACCACCTGTAAATGTATGTGGCAGTATCTGTCTATCTGTCTGTCTATCTATCTTTTGCTGTTTCCTGGTTATGTCAAAGTCACCTAGATCAAAGAGAATTATAGGGCTATTAAGACATTTAGGGAATGCATTTTATTTGCTTGTATATTTATTTGAACATTATATTTTTTAAACAAATTATTTTAGCTATTTTTGAGAAAATTAAAACTTTTGAAAACTGAGGTTTGGAAGAGTTTCTCAAAACTATTTGTTTCGCACCCTTGGAAGATCTGAAACCTAATGTTTGACATCTAACCGACATTTCGTTTTTGGGTAGTGCTTTTCCCAGACAGACATATTCACTGACCTTTTATCTAAAAACCCGTTTTACGCATTCAGGGAGACTCAAAGATGTATTTCCGGAAAAATATGAGTATACAATTTTTATTTTTTCTACACGTACTATGTACATACTGTAGAGAAGATATTGTATTCCATCAAAAAATTCGATACAGAGATTTCACTGTAAATACACGCTTTAGGGTTCCCGGTATCCAAAAGAAGCACTTTTATAAAAAGGTCCATGTGTGTGTGTGTCTGTGGACACGTTGACTCAAACGAAAAGTCGGTAAAAATACCAAACTTGATATTTTAATTTAGTATCTTCTAGGAATGCGACAGGAAAATTTTGAAATCTTCGTTTTACATGGAAAAAATTTCGAAAATGTTTATTATTTTCAAAAATAACTAACGATTTTGTTTAACCCTTTCCAGCCCGATTTATTTTCCATTGAAGTTGCTTATTGAAAACTGACGCCATAGAATATTTGCCTTAAAAAGTTAGTCTTACCTGATTTATTGGTAGCTCAACTGTCTAAACTTCCAAAACACTGAACATCACTGATCAAGATTGCTTGGAATCCTCGCTACAATTCTACTGTGATAAAAGAGGGGATCGGCCCAGGTAAAATAAACATGATTGGTATATCTAAATGTTGACTGGACCTCAATATCATAGTAATGGAATAAAGTTCTCTATTGGTTATCAAAAAGGTATCTTTATAGCTATTTTATATTCGCGTTTACTTATTCAATGCCGTGTGAATATAATTAAATTTAAAGAAAATAAGTAGCATGCAAAATGAAGGTAGAAAATTATTGAAAGTTAAGCTTTACCCATCTCGAACAAACTGTAATGCCATATGGCACCATTGGGCTGGAAAGGGTTAAGATACTGTATATTAAAAATATATAAATTACAAATAAAATGTATATTTTGAATTTTTTAGGAATATCCCTTAAAGACCTCTTTATTTTGGATAAATTTTACTGAATTTTGAGCAAATGGTAAACCGTAAGAGATAGACAAGAACTTACAACACAAAAATGTAGATGTCATTAAACACACAATTTATGTCGTATACTTAAGCTTCTCGCCCTGCATAGAAACGGATTTCACCACATGGCAACTGGCTTTTAAAATATTTGACTATCGATTTAGCCTAGTGGAATCCCTTATTTTCTTACCATTTAAAAGAAAGAAAGTAATAATACAATTTCTGCTAATGTTTATATCGATTATCATAAAGTAGAAATATGACTAAGCTTATTTCAATTATTTGTTGCAGAGATGTTGAGAAAGTCATGTGAATGGAACACATCAGATTTTGGGGTATAATACGATACTTCACATACTTATTGTAAATTTGAAAATTATTTTTAATACAGTACGATAAATGTTTTTGTTAAATAAGATACTATTTTGCATCCCTAACAGCGTACTCTTTGACAGCAGGCAATAATATGTGACCTAGTTACGTGTCAGTTAAGAGAAATGGACAAAGTTACGAGTATATGGAACAGACTTCAATGAAGTCCTTTAAACAAGAGTGGGTGAAGAATGAACTATTCTAAAACCTCTCTGGAAGAGGAAAAGAAATTGCCCAGTACGCAGGATGAGAATAAACTGCTTCTAAAAGGAGACATGCTAAATGAAAATAACCTGAGAGAGAAGAAGATACCGTTTGATAAACAATATTAAAATAAATGGTTTCTTTGCCGAGATAAAGAAGAGGGAAGAACAAAAAAGAAACCAGGGCCTGTGTTTCAAGATTCTAGCCCCAGGCTGACTGCGATTGATCATCTGTTTATGTTTAATTTACAAAACAACAGGTCAGGAAAAGTTTCAATAGTTATGCATACTGATGTACAGTCGTGTGCAAAAAAAAAAAAAAAAAAAAAAAACTGATGTGTTACACTGACATGACTTTCTCTAGCTACTGTACAAACTTCTTACAAAAGATAATTCTTTTTTCAACATCATGCTCATCGAGATAAACATTAGCCGAATTTTATTACGTTAGTAGAAGTGAACTAAGAGAATGCAATAGGCTAAAGTGATAGTCAAAGGTTTTAAAATCTGTCGTTAATGGATTGTCATTGCAGATCGCTTCTTTGCTTGGCCAGGAGTAGAACAAAAGAAAAACGGACACTTCCGTCTGAGAAAAGTATAAATACTTCACAACTGAAACTAATAACAAAGAATACCTCGAAAACGGTATGCTCCACAAAAAAAGTGTATATGACATAACTTGTGTTTTTTAACATGCTAAATTAAGCAAAATTCATCCAGAATAAACGGGTCATTAGAGGCTATTCTCAGAAAGTTCAAGATACACCTTTTATTTGTGATAAAAATGGCTTTAATATTTGGTATTTTAATCAAAATTGTTAGAGTCAATTTTAAGGAAATCAAAATTTTCGAATTTTTTCCAAAGATAAGGGTAGTTAGGGGTGGGGGAATTTTCTTGAAAATTTTCGTGTGGCATCCATGGAAAATATCAAACTTAAATACCAAGTTTGCTATTCAATCGTCCATTCGTTTTAGAGATATGCTGTCCACAGACAGACAGACAGACACTCACACACACATACATGGACCTGTTTCTGAAAATCCTTTTTTTTTAGATTCAGTGGGTTCTAAAACATGTATTTCCGGTGAAATCTCGACATCGAATTTCTGTGTGGAATACAATACTATTCTATCCCTATGCATATAGGCTTACGGGGCTGCAGAAGCTAAAAAGGATACAAAATCACATTATTTGTGGTAGGTTTTATTTTCTCTACACCTGCTGTGTACATGCTGTATAGAGAAGGTATTGTATTCCATCCAAATGTTAAATACCGAACTTTCACCGGAAATATATATTTTGGGACCCCCTGAATCCAAAAATAGCATTTTTATTTTCTCTACACGTATCATATGCATAGTGTATAGAGAAGGTATTATATTGTATCCATTCGATACCAAGATTTCACTGGAAATACATGTTTTGGAACCCCTGAATCCTATAATAGCATTTTTCTACACGTACCATGTACATAGAGTATAGAGAAGGTATTGCATTCCAACTAAAATTCGATACCGAGATTTAACGAGAAATATATGTTTTCCTACCTCCTGAATAAAAAAAAAAAAAAACTTTTAGAAAGAGATTCTTTTGTGCCTGTCAGAGTGTGTATATGCGTGTGCCAGCATAGGTAAAAAACGAAAAGCCCGTTAAATAAGTTTAATATTTAAGTTCAGTGTCTCCAAAGGATGTGACACGAAAGTTTTCAAGAAAATCCCCCACACCTTAGTACCCCTTCAAGTGAAAAAAATTTCGAACATTTTTATTTTCTCAAAAATGACGTACGATTTTAATTAAAATCTCTTATTTTTAAGATATTTACTTTATAAATAAAATGTATATTATTTCTGGGACCTCTTTATTCTGGATGATTTCTTTTTTTAATTTTGCATTACTAGGAAATCGTGAGAGACAAAAATGTACTACATGAAAATGTAGAGATTCTTAAAACACACACTTTAGGCCATATATATTTTTTTGTGGAGTTAACCGTTTCCGAGATATTCCTTGTTATTGGTTTAAACTACTTGAACTTTTTTTTATACAGGAACTGGTTAACTCCTGGCCACGCAAAGAAACGAATTTCAGTTGCATAGCAATCACATTTTAAAACATTTTACTATCGGTTGCGAAAATTTATGTGCGAAAACTTATGTGCGAAAACTTATTGTGAAACAAGAGAAGGAAGAATTATCGTGGATGAGAAAAGGAGCAATACTTTTTAAAGGGTGGGGGTAATGAACTAGAACGTTGTATTTTATGTGGAGAGGAGGCAGTATTGTTCATTGTTTAACAGAATGCAAAGAGATAAGATATTTGGGGGAAAGAAATTTTGAAAAACAAATGAGGTAATGTGCCAGTATAGATGATAGCAATGAAAATGTTGCACGGCAAGGGAAGGAGAAGGATTAAAGAAATGCATAATATTTGGATAAGGTAAAAGAAAAGTGTATAAAAAAAGAAAACAGGAGAGATAAACACACAATTTGAGATGGAATAGGTAGCAAAAACCAAAAGTTTTCACTCGCTAACAGCCAAGGAGCTATGTGGTACTAAAACCTATTTAGTACACTCAAAGGCATTAAAAATACGCCTTGAAATATGTACTTATCTTAAGACGAGGTCTGTTTACTCACTCCACCTATGTATTTTACTTGTTTGCTATGCGCTTAAAGCGTATTAGACAGGTCACATTACTGAAGGGAAACGGATAGACATGAAAGATAATTTGCGACATGAAATTCTGAGTTGCGAATTGGTGCTGCCTAAACTTTCTGGTTGGACAATAATTCACCCCTCACACCGGGTGATGCACAATGGAGTTAATCGTTTCTCTGCGTTACATACTGAAATTGTAATGCCAGGTTAATTCGCGCAGGTAGTGAATAAAATTAACACACTGCTCATACTGTTCAGACGGAGCATCGAGCGGGGCTGAGGAATGAGGGAATGAATTTTCCAATCGGTTTTGCCTTTTCTTACTCTTGTGGTATGTGGTATCAGAATGCCACCATTAAAATCGTCCGAGCTCCCGTCATATTTTCGGAAAAATCTCAGTGACAGGTGTATTTTTGTTGTATTTGAGTGTACATTAGGATAGGTAATACAGTTTAAGTGGCACGACATCATTTTATAATTAATAATTACATTAAATAATTAAGGGGAATCAAAATGGGATTTTCATAATTTTTTTCCATTTTCATGTATTAATTGCCTATGAATATTTGGAATCCCCTATTCATTTTGGTATAACTTTCATAAAGGTACCCTAATTGTAAACATTTTAAAAATATTGCTGAAAATAATCCTGCGTGGTAGTTCTTTAGAACATTTTGGTATCCTCACTTGGAAAAATTACAACTTTGTAAATATGAGTGTTAGTGAAGACATTCTTTACTTTCTCTATACGTACTATGTATGTACATTGTGTACAGAGAAGGTATTGCACTTCACCCAAAAATTCCATACCGAGATTTCACCGGAAATATATGCTTTAGGGTCCCCTATATAAAAAAAAAAGCATTTTCAGAAAATTGTTCGCGCGCGCGCGCGCGCGTGTGTGTCTGTGTGTATGTGTGTGTGTGTGTATGTCTTTGAACACATAATTTAAAATCGAAAACTCGGTAAAACACCAAACTTGGTATTTAAGTTTATCTTCCAGGGATGCGACACGAAGATTTTGAAAAATATCCCCCCACCCCAAAATACCCTTTACATGGAACTTTTTTCGAAAATGTTGATTTTCATAAAAATGTCTCTAACGATTTTTATTAAAATTTCGTATATTAAAGATATTTACCTGACAAATAAAATGCATATCTTGAATTTTCTGGGAATAACCTCTGAAGACTATTTTACTCTGGATGAATTTTACGGAATTTTGAATAACAGCTGAACCATAAGAGATGGACAAAAACTGACTACACGAAAAATAGTGAGCACGTTAAATCACACAATTTATGTTATATACCTTTTTTTCGTGGAGTCATCATTTTTGAGTCATTCCTTGTTTTTGACTTCTCTTATGAAGACCTATACTTTTCTCATATAGGAATTTGTCTACTGTTTCCATACAAAGGAACTTCAGTGACATAGCAAACAGCAAGGAACAAAGCAAACATAGCAACAAGGAACCAAGTAATAAGACTATATCTGCTATTTTAGTCTGATTAGCATGAAGTAAATAGAGGTATAAGCTTTTTAAGAGTAATTTGTTGCAGAGATGTAGAGAAAGTAATGTGACTGTACACATCATATTTTACTTTCTCTATACGCACTATGTACATAGTGTATGGAGAAGGTATTGCACTACACCCAAAAATTCGATAACGAGATTTCACCGGAAATATATGTTTTAGGGTCCCCAAAATAAAAAAAAAGCATTTTTATAGAAAGGTCCGTGTGTGTGTGTGCGTGTGTGTGTGTATGCGTGTGTCTTTGAACACGATAGGTTAAAAACGAAAAATCTGTAAAACACTAAATTTGGTATTTAAGTTTAGTATCTTCCAGGGATGCGACACGAAGATTTCGAGAAAAATTCCACTACCACCAAGTTTTTCAAAAATTTTGATTTTCTCAAAAATGGCTGTAACGATTTTGATTAAAATATGGTAGGTATATTAAAGATATTTACCTGACAAATAAAATGTATATCTTGAATTTTCTGGGAACAGCCTCTGAAGAAAACTTTATTCTGGATGAATTTTACGGAATTTTGGATAAGTGTTAAACCGTAAGACATGGATAAAAAATTACCATACAAAAATGTAGAACACGTTAAAACACACAATTTATGTTATATACATTTTTTTCGTGCAGTTCATCGTTTTTGAGACATTCCTTGTTTTTGGTTTCTGCTTTGAAAAACTTATACTTTTCTCATACAGGAATTTGTCAACTCCTATCCATATTAACAAAGGAACTTCAGTCACATAGCAACTAGGTTTTGACTATCAATTTAACCTATGCTACTCCCTTATTTCGCTTCTACTTACAAGGAAGCAAGTAATAAGACTATTTATGCTAATGTTTTGTGATTAGCATAAATTAAACAGAAGTATAAGTATTTTAAAAATAATTTGTTGCAGGGATTTAGAGGAAGTCATGTGAATGATCATTTGATTTTTATTGTTTTTGAGTGTACATTAGGATAGGTAATACACTTTAAGTGGCACGACATGATTTTATAAATAATTACACATGTACCTTAAGGGGAGTCGAAATGGACTTTTCATAATTTTTTTCCATTTTCATGTTTTAATTGCATATGAATATTTCGAATCCCCCCTCATTTTGGTATAAGTTCATAAAGGTACGCTAATTGTAAACATTTTAAAAATATTGTTAAACATAATCCTGCGTAGTGTTTTTTTATAACATTTTGGTACCCTCACCTGGTAAAATAAGTTTTTTAATAATATTTTTTGTAGGTATGTAGAGAAAGTCATGTGAAAGGAACACATTAGATTTCTTTTATTTATATCGGAATGTAATGACATCCCGCTCATATTTTCTTCATGTTACATATTGCAAAGTTTTTGGAAAGTTAAGTTACATTTTTGTTAATGTTCTTTTTTCTATATAAATGCCTAAGTATGTCATAAACATTTAACACTAAGGAATAACATTTTATTACACAATTATGCATTTAGCTAGGCTTTATTTTAACAAAAAAGTTTTTATGTTTGTGTATTATTTATTTTTTTTAAAATTTAAAAATCATCACTTTTCAGTAAAATTTTAAGAGTTTTATTTAAAAAAAAAGCATACCTTTTCTTCTAATGAACAGAAGTATTCCATATTTCAGCAATCAATAATAAAGGTATAGTTGAATATAGCTTGAAAAATGTAGTTCATTATTAAATAGTTTTTGAAATAATAGGTCAAACTTTAACATTGGCAGTATAGGGCATATTGACTCCTCTTAAGTGGAATAAATGTTATGTTATACAGGGTGATTTATATAGATCTGACACATTGCGTTTATTAATTGTTTCAAAACATGTTACGCTAGCGACAACTTATTATACCTAAATTGTAGAGGAATTTTGGGAGATTATTTACCTCTATAGTAAATGTTGAAAATGGCCTCCGTCCAATATCTAGGGACGTGTGGCGTAAACCCAGTCTTTTAAGTAACCCCATAGAAAGAAGTCCGGCGATGTCAAATCCGGAGATCTCGGTGGCCACAGGTTCCTGGAAATTATCCGGACGTCAGAGAAACTTGCAATTAGGTTCATGATTTCATTTGATGTATGGCATGTAGCGCCATCTTGCTGAAAATATCATTGACTCAGCTCTACATCGTACTACATTTTCACGTTGACTACAAGAACGAAATGTCGAAACAGCTGCCAACAATGCAATTAGGAATAAAACATAAACATCTACGCATCTAGTGAAAAAGACCAGACCATTTTGATTAAATTGGTGCTAAAATTGGTTCATTGAATGAATATCCAACGGAATAATTAAAGAAAGAAATGTGTCAGTTCTATATAAATCACATCGTATAAGTATAAGTAGAGAATGATGGGGTGTAGAAAAGTCATATGAATGTAATACAAAATTTTAAAGTCGGTCCTGCATGCAACAATCTGCCCTTGTGAAGCAGACGTAATTAGGAGATTATATGCTATCTGTAGCATCGTGTGACTTTTGCACTTTTCCACAAGAGCAATGAAATGTGAACAGAAATCTCGTTAAAAAGTTATTGGGAACGTTTTAATTAATAAAAAATCGAGCACAAAGGGAAAAGTCATTTATGTACATCAATTGGAAAAAAAATTCTTTGCACTCAGTGTTGCACGTAATATAGATCCCGCAGTTACTCTCTGTGGTGCATTTTCACACAGAGCTGCTTTTACATTCTTGAAAATCACACACCTAATACATTACTGGCCATCAGAAAAGAACTTCTTTGGGGTTTGAAATGATTTTCCTTGGTTAATGTACTCTCGAGAAATAAATCTGATACGTTCTATTCACATATATTTCTATATTTTGTGCACAGAAAAAATATTTAGCAAAAGACTATTCGTTAATCTACATCGATTTAAACATTAGCATAAAATATTATCTTATTATTTGATTCCTTTTAAGTAGAAGGTAAATAAGGGACCACACTAGGCTAAATCAATAGTGAAATATTTTAAAAGCTGGTCGCTGAGTAAAACATTTGAAATTAGATTCTCTTTGCATGGCCAGGAGTAAAACAAAAAGGATATGAAACGAAAGCTAACTTCCGTTGGAGAAACAAGTTTAAGTAATCTAAAATTAAAACCAATTACTAGGAATATCTCGGAAATGATTAACTCTACAAAAAACTGAAATTGAGTTTCATTTGTGGAGCTTTTTATTAGATGTGTTTCTCGGCATCTCATTCTATACTGGACGTGTAAGACCACATAATTTTCCTTTTTATCAGGCTTGAGGCTCGTTTACGCCGTAAATCTACGGCACGGACCGATCGGCTTTATTTCCGTTCCATACTATGGATTTCTTCGCCGAAAAAATCCAATGCTCTCCACCGGGTTTGAACCCACGATCTGTGAAACAGAGGCTAGAATGTTATTCCGAGACCACGGAGGATACTAAATTAATTTTTTGTTTTTGTGTTTTAACGATACCTATAATATTTGTGTATTAAGCTTATGTCAATTTATTGCGGTTTAACAGTAGTAGGAAAGTCATCCAGAATAAAGAGGTCTTTAGAGGTTATTCCCTTTAAATTCAAGATACAGATTCTATTTTTCATGAAAACATATTAAACATTCAGCATTTTAATCAATACGTTACAGGAATTTTTAAGCATATCAACATTTTCGAACATTTTTGCAGTTTTGAATTTCACGAACTTTTCGTTTTTGAGCTGTGCTGTCCAGACACACATTCACAGATCTTTTTCTAAAAATCTGTTTCTGACTCAAGGGATTTCAAAACATATATTTGGAGTGAAATCTCGACATAGAATTCTTAGGAGCAATTCAATTATTCTTTATTTAGTATGTACATTGTAAATATGGGCTAGGGAAAGTACATCTTGAGCAAATAGGGGAAGTTATTTATGTATACGAGTTGGAAAAAAAATCTTTGCATGAGTGTTGCAGGTAATATGGATTCTGCAGTTAATACTTGTGGTGTATTTTCACACGGAGCTATTTTCGCGTACTAAAAGAAGCATCAATCTATTACTCACCATGATGAAATACAGGTATCTATAAAATATTCTCGTGGCCTGTAAAGCCTATTCTTGGTTCAATGTGCACTTTATAAAAAAAGAGCTGATGTGTTCCATTCACATGACTTTCTCTACATCTCTGCAACTAATTATTGTTAAAAAGCTTATGCTTCTATTTACTTCATGCTAGTCGAGAAAAAATAGTCTTATTACTTTCTTCCTTGTAGGTGGAAACGAAATAAGGGAGTACCATAGGTTAAAGTGATACTCAAAAGCTGGTTGCTATGTGACTGAAGTTCTTTTGTTGTATGGACAGAAGTTGACAAATTCCTGTATAAGAAAACTAAGTTCTTCAAAGCTGAAACGAAAAGCCAGGAATATCTTAAAAACGATCAACTCCACGTAAAAAATATATGACATAAATTGTGTATTTTAATGTGCTCTGCATTTTATGTGCAGCAAGTTTTAGTGTATCTCTTATGGTTTAGCAGTTATGCACAAATCCGTAAAATTCATCCAGAATAAAGTAGTCTTCAGGGGCTATTCCCAGAAAATTCAAGATATGCATTTTATTTTTCAGGTAAATATCTTTAATATACCATTTTTAATCAAAATCGTTAGAGTCATTTTCAAGAAAAACATTTTCGAATTTTTTTCCACGTAAAGGGTATTTTGGAGTGGGGGGATTTTCTTGAAGATCTTCGTGTCGCATCCTTGGAAGATACCAAACTTAAATACCAAGTTTGGGCTTTAACGGTCTTTTCGTTTTTGAGCTATGCTGCCCAAAGACACACACACACAAACTCACACACACACACACACACACACAAACGGACATTTGTCTACAAATACTTTTTTTGGATTCAGGGAGTTTCAAAACATGTATTTCCGGTGAAATCTCGGTAGCGAATTTTTGGGTGCAATATAATACCTTTTCTATATATTATGTATGTAGTTCGTATAGAGACAGTAAAAATCTGATGCATTTCATTCATATGGCTTCATCGACTTTTTGTGTCAGCAAGCCATTCTTACAAAAGACTATTCCTCTATCTACATCATGCTAATCCAAATAAATATTAGCAGAAAACATTAACAGTCAAGGCAATACACTAGGCTAAAGCGATGGAAGCATGTGAAACATTTGAAATTAGGTTCTTTTTGGATGACCAGCAGTAAAACTAAAAGCATATAAAAGCAAGATAGCTTCCGTTTGAGAAAGATTTAAGTAGTTTAAAATTGAAACCAAAAAAACATGGAGAATATCCCAGGGCGGATTAATTACATGCAAAAAACTATCTGATGTATTCCATTCACAGGAATTTTTCTACATCTGTTACAAATTATTGCTAATAAGCTTAAGTTTATATTTACTTCATGCTAATCGAGAACAAATTATCAGAAATAGTCTTATTACTTGCTTCCTTGTAATTAGAACCGACATAAGGGAGTGCCATAGGTTAAAGTAACAGTCAAAAGCTGGTTGCTATATCACTGAAGATCCTTTGTTTGTATGGACAGCAGTTGACAAATTCCTGTATGAGAAAAGTACAGATTTTAAAGCCAAAAACAAGGAATATATCAACCACACGAAAAAAAATGCATATATCATAAATTGTGTGTTTTAATGTGCTCTACATTTTTTGTGCGGTAAGTGCTTCTTCATCTCTTACGGTTTAGCAGTCATGCAAAATTGCGTAAAGTTCATCCAGAATAAAATAGTTTCAGAGGCTAATCTCAGAATAATCAAAATATACATTTTATTTATGAGGTAAATATCTTTAATATACGGTATTTTAATCAAAATCATTAGACTCATTTTTGAGAAAAATCAAAATTTTAGAAAAAAACGTTCATATAAAAGTAGTTGGGGTGAGGGATATTCTTAAAAAGCTTCGTGTCGCTTCCTGGAAAGACACCAAACCTAAATACCAAGTTTGGTATTTAACGGTCTTTTAGTTTTTGAGCTATGCTGTCTACAGACACGCACACACACGGACCTTTTTCTGAAAATGCTTTTTTTTTTTATTCAGGGAGTCCTAAAACTTGTATTTCCGGTAAAATATTGCTATCGAATTTTCGTTGATATACAATACTTCCTGTACACTTTATGAACATAGTACGGGTAGAGAAAGTAAAAAATTTAAATTGAGTTTTGTTTATGGCACTCTTTATTGATGTAGTTTTCAGCGTCTCATTCTAATCTGGGCGTGTAAGACCATTTAGTTTTCTTCAGAGGCTTAGTTTTATTTTATGTGCTGTAAATTTACGTCACGAATCTATCGCCTTTAGTTCCCTTCCATTTGAAAGCATGCTATGGATTTCTACGCCCAAGAAATTGATGACCATACGTGGGGTTTGAACCCAGGATTAACTCTATAAAAAAATGTAGATAACATAAGCTGTGTGTTTTAACCGTATGTATAATATACATGTACTTGGGTTATGTCTATTTCTTACGGTTTAGCGGTGACGAAAGTCCTTTAAAGAACATTGAAGATATACGTTTTATTTGCAATGATAACATCTTTAATATACAATATTTTAATGTAAACTTTAGAGCCATTTTTGAGATACTAAAAGTTTTTGAACATTTTTCATATAAAGTGTAGTTTGGGGTTTGGGAATTTTCGGGTCACATCCTTCCATAGGAAGGCATTATAAGGATTTCTACACAGAAAAAACCCCATCTCCGTCCGATGACTGTCTCTGTGATATTCTTTGTTATTGGTTTCAATTTTACACTACTTAAAGTTTCTGAAGTGACGTTTCGTTTCACCTCTCTTGTTTTACTGTAGGCCATGCAAAGCGAACCGAACTACAATTGTTTCACATAGGAACAGCTATTAAAAGGTTTTACTATAGATTTAGCCGAGTGTATTCCCTTATGTTTACAAGGAAGCAAGACTGTAATAAAACAAATTCTGCTAATGTTTAATTTGATTAGCATGTCGTAGATAAAAGAATAATCTTTTATAGGGAAAGCTGTTTGAGTAACAGCTAGAAAAGCCATGTGAATGAAACACATCAGATTTTTATTTACATGTTTAGTATTTTGAGAGGGTAGATATTAGCATTAAATGTATACAGATTTGTAGATAAGGGTGTAAGTACTGTATAGTACCACAGACTGTAAAACCAAATGATAATTTTAATGTAATATTTGTCTTAAATTTTATTGCTTTGAAAGTTTAACAAAGTTTATTATTATTGTAACACGAGATTTTCAAATACTATGTGCTTGGTGTATTTAATGTTGTATGCTTTGTCATGTTCTACGTTCAGAGCCTGTTTAGCCATCATGAACCTACAGAAAGCAATATTATCTAATCTAATCCGGTTTAGCTCTAATCTTGGAAATAGTCCATATACCTCTGCAGCTCAATATCTCTTGTTCAATAAGGGTTCTAGTTTTCAGTTTACTATTGATGTCAATTGTTCCTTTCAAATTACATAATGTTTACAAGAAAATTCACTTCATATAATGCTTGTTTGTGCCCCTCTTTTCTTCGCAACCTGATAACCGGCTGGGGTTTAGGGTCTCAGTGCCAGACTTTTGATATATAACTAATAGAATACGCACAATAATAATAGCCTTCATTATAGGCCCCTTTCAGCGCTTTCCTCTGTCAAATAACTGACCCAATAGGCGAGAAACACAAATGATTAAGAGATTCTGCCAACGTTAAATAAATAAAAGCACCATACAGAACCAAACACATCGCCATTTTTGGGGTGGTGAGGCGGCTGTCTGACGTACTTCGCCCTGCATTAAAAGTGGCCCATAATGGAAGAGTTCGTTTATTGCCCCGCCTTCTGCTAGCATGAGCTTCCGCTGCTGTTCGAAACATTGGACTGGCAGGGTAATTTACCTGCAGCAAAATATAAACGAAGAATATAAATATCATGTATAGTTCTAACGTATTTCATAATAGAATACACATGTCATATTTAAATAGTAAGCATGCAATACACCATATACTGCATTGCAATATATTAGGTATTAGTATAGGAAAGTATATTCAAATATTATTTTCGTACATACGGGCTGGACAAAGTAAAAATATAATTTTTTATTCATTAAAGTATTACAACAGAAACATACTTATTTCTTTATTTACACGATGTGACCAAGGAAACGATAGTTAATACATAAGAAATATATTTGGTTTTCTTTGTTATCTTACGCCATTGAGTTTATAATCAGCACTATGACCATCTAGCGGCAAATAAATAAGTACTTACTCTAGGTGTTCGTCGCCAGGAAATCTGCTTTGCTTCATTATTTTAAAGAATAGGAGTAAGGAAAGGACAGTTTGCACATAACATTTTATTTGAATTTCACAGCTGCGTTGCGTCATTGTCTCCATAAACTGGTGCGCTACCTTAACATTGAATGAGGAGGAAAAATAAGCAACTACCACTGCTATTTAGCAACAAATAACTGTGATACCACTGCGATGTGACGACTATTAGCCGATTTCCTTCCCTTGGGACTATAGGCTGATTTATATTATGAAAACTTTAAAGTTTCCCATTTGATTTTTAAACACTTTCTTTTACACCAATAATAACGAACACAAAAAAAAAAAAAAAAAAAAAAAAAAAAAAAAAAAAATTGTTCTCTTTGTAATGAGTAATACAATATTTCAAAATAGAAAACACTAAGTAATATCTCGGAAACACTTATATCAACAAAATGAGTGCTATATTATACTTCCAGATCTACATTTTTTCTGCAGTGAGTTAGTCTATCTCTTACGGTTTATCAGTTCTGCAAAAGTCGTACAGAATGAAGAGGTCTTCAGAGGCTATTCCCAGAAAATCTAAGATATACATTTCGTTTGTCATAAAATTATCTTATAAATATGGTATTTTGATAAAATTCGTTTAATCCATTTTGAGAACAATAAAATTTTCGAAAATTTTACCATGTAAAGGGTAGATAGAGGTGGGGGCAATTTTCCAGAAAATCTTCAAATGGCATCCTTGGAAGATACCCAACTTAAATACGAAGTTTGGTATTTAACCGTCTTTCCGTGTTTTTGAATTATGCTGTCCACAGACACACACACACACACACACACACACACACACACACACACACGCTGCACTATTTAATAAAAACCACTCATACTTATTCACTCTCAACTGTGACGTTCATAATCATTTTGTTTGTATGTATGTATGTATGTATGTATGTATGTATGTATGTATGTATGTATGTATGTATGTATGTATGTATGTATGTATGTATGTATGTATGTATGTATGTATGTATGTATGTATGTATGTATGTATGTATGTATGTATGTATGTATGTATGTATGTATGTATGTATGTATGTATGTATGTATGTATGTATGTATGTATGTATGTATGTATGTATGTATGTATGTATGTATGTATGTATGTATGTATGTATGTATGTATGTATGTATGTATGTATGTATGTATGTATGTATGTATGTAGGTATGTATGTATGTATGTATGTATGTATGTATGTATGTATGTATGTATGTATGTATGTATGTATGTATGTATGTATGTATGTATGTATGTATGTATGTATGTATGTATGTATGTATGTATGTATGTATGTATGTATGTATGTATGTATGTATGTATGTATGTATGTATGTATGTATGTATGTATGTATGTATGTATGTATGTATGTATGTATGTATGTATGTATGTATGTATGTATGTATGTATGTATGTATGTATGTATGTATGTATGTATGTATGTATGTATGTATGTATGTATGTATGTATGTATGTATGTATGTATGTATGTATGTATGTATGTATGTATGTATGTATGTATGTATGTATTTCTCTGCAAGTGGGTATCACCCGGTAGCAGAGATATATATATATACAAGATATATAAACAGTAAATCACAGCTGCCAATTTATGGCTTTGTAAGCTAGATATAATAGTTATTTACACAAATATGAAAACATTAATTTTTCTCTCAATTCAGATTAATTAATTTCATAAGTAGAATCACCAACCAATTTAACATTTGTATTTACAACAATATAAAATCACAAGCATTTCATTTAAGGAATATTTACAAAAATTATCCAACATTAATATCAAGATTTTTCCTAAATTTCTTCAGAGACAGCGGACAACCCCGAAAGGCTGCTCCAGGAAATTCATTCCAGTCTTTTATGGTTCTATTTACAAAGGAGAACTTTCCCACGTCAGTTCTGTATCTTCTACCCTTAATTTTGAACGGATGCCCGTTTCGTGCATCGTAAGTTGCGTTTTCCAGTTTGTCAGTTACGTCCTCCCATGCGTTTAAGCCAGCGTAAGCTTTAAATACAGCGCACAACCTCTGTTACTCACGCCTAACTTTCAACGGCTCCCATTTTATCTCCTCAGCGTTTGTAGGCCCAAAATATTTACCCCTTTTTATGCTTTTTATAGCCCTTTTCTGGATCTTTTCTAACGAATCAATTTGATTTACTCTATACGGGTCCCAACAAGTTACTCCAAATTCCATGACCGGCCGCACTGAGGACTTTTATGCGATTTCCCTGGACTGTGCACTCCCCTTTTTTAAAATCCTCATTAAGAAGTGCAGTGTTTTCCACGCTTTCTTAGATACCGAATTTACCTGCTCGTCCCATCCAGCGTTACTCGCCAAGTAAACTCCCAAGTATTTGCAGCTGTCCACCTGTGGATTTTTTTCCCCACCCATGTGATAGTTTTGCAGATTTTTTCCCTAGATCTATTAAATGCAATTGACTTAATTTTGGCAGCGTTAATTTTCATTTTATTTGCTGCAGCCCAATCACTAATCTCATTTAAATCACCCTGAAGAGCAGTCTCATTTTCAACATTTCTAATTTTATTGTAAATAATACAATCGTCTGCAAACAACCTTATCTGGCATTTTATATTAACAGTTATGTCATTTACAAAAATAAGAAAAAGTAACGGCTCCAGTACTAAGCCTTGGGGTACGCCCGGGCTTACCATACCCCTTTCAGATAGCTCCTTGCCTACCTTTACCCTTTGCGATCTTCCTTCCAAAAATTTTTAACCCATAGAACTACGCGTTTATCAATTCCTGTAGCAGTTAGCTTCTGGATAGGTAAATTATATGATACAACATCAAAAGCTTTGGAAAAATCTATCACCACTGCTTCTGTTCTTCCCCCTGCATCCACCTTCACTGCTAAATCTTGAAATAATGACGTTATCTGGCTTTCACACGAGTATCCAGGTCTAAACCCATGTTGCGCTTTATTGAACCACTTTTTGTTTTCTAATTCCTCCCGGATATATTCCACAATTAAATGTTCCATCAATTTGCACACAGCTGAAGTTTGGCTGACTGGTTGATAATTATTTAATTCTGTTTTATTTCCCCCTTTATGAATTGGAACTACAATCGCGGTTTTCCAGTCTTCCGGTAAGGCACAGTTATTTATTGACATATTAAATAAAAGCATTAGCATTTACTAGAAGAATGAATGACATCCATATAGAAAACTATAAAACAACTAAATACTCAAAATCACTAAAGTGCCTCATAAGTAAAATTATCAGTGCTTTCCCATATGAGATGATTAAAATAGATGACATGTGTAAATTTAAAAGATCACTACGTTCATTTTTACATGACAAAGCGTTTTATAGTTTAAGTGAATTGTTTAATTAATGTACATTTTATGACGAGTCTATCTGTACAGGGTGTGGCAACAGACAATAAATCCATCCATTCATCCATCCATCTATCCATCCATCCTACACGGAGATTTTTCTAAAAATGCCTTTTTTTAGATTCAGGAGGTCCCAAAACAAGTGAAATCTCGGTATCGAATTTTTGGGCACATTACAATTGCTTCTCTATACATTATGTTCATAGCACGTGTAGAGAAAGCAAAATGATTCCCGATTTATCGGATTATAATTTGACTGCTTACCGAACACTTCCGCTAGTTATTTCTTTGCGGTTAAGCTATTGAGAACAGTGCATCTGTTCTGCACAGAACTTCCAATGTTTTAATCTATACTTTCCAAATAAGTCTACTTCAAAGAAGATATAAAAGATGTGACAAATTGAAATTTATACTTAGGCCAGGAGTACCAACTTAGAAGGAAAACTGTTTATCAGCATTTCCAACTGTTGGTCGCTTCACCAATCTTCGTTAAAACTTTAACTTGTTGGTAAGAGAGCCCAAGTCCTTTAATCATTATGGTAGAGAACTCCACCAAACAGAAACCGTTATTCTCAATCAGATTATATAGGCTGTAAAATCAAAATTTTACTTTCTCTAGCCCCTTATATACAATGTACATCGGGAGAGAGAAATATTGTATTCCACTCAAAAATTCGAGACCGAGATTTCACCGGAAATATACATGTTTTTGGACCCCCTGAGTCCGAAAAAAAGTATTTTCAGAAGCATTTCCTTGTGTGTGTGTGTGTATGTGTGTGTATGATAAAATTTTCAAAAATGTTGTTTTTCTAAAAAATGGCTCTAAAGATTTTGATTAAAATAGCACATATTGAAGCCATTTTTATCAAAAATAAAATGTATATTTTGAATTTTCAGAGAATAGCTTCTAATGACCTGTTTATTCTGAATGAATTTTACAAAATCTGGCTTAAGTCGTAAATCCTAAGAGATAGACAAAAACTTGCTATACAAAAAATGTAGATCATGTTAAAATACACAAGTTATGCTATACACTTTTTTTTCGTGGAGCTTGCCGTTTTGGAGGTATTCCTTGTCATTAGTTTCAGTTGTGAAGTATTTATACTTTTCTCCAACGGGAGAGTTTCTCTTTTGTTCTACTCCTGGAAAAGCAAACAAGTGATTTGCAATAACAAACGCATAACGCGAGCTTTTAAAACATTTGACTATCACTTAAGTCTAGTGCTTTCCCTTTGTTCCAGCCTACTTATCAGGAACTAAGTAATAAGTTTCCGTTAATTATCTCGAATAGCGTGGTGTTGAAAGAACAATTATGTTTTGTAAGAAGTTTGTTTGTAGAGTAGCTAGAGAAAGTCATGTGAGAGTAACACATCAGAATTTTAATCCTGTTGTAGCAACCTTTGTTTCAACGATTTAATTTGTAATTTTAAAACCACTTATGTATTACCTATTACATTCACACCCTTCTTTAGCCACCATTGTTTTTTCAAAATAACTTATACCAACAATTTTTAACAGGTTTTACTTTTTTTATCTACTTTTTATTAAGGGGCATTGTGATTGAGTTCTTAGAATGAAAATAGACATCATTTTTAGTTTCCCTAGCACCGAAATACAATGTGTATAGTAGACTGAGAAGGTGCTGCATTCCATCCAAAAATTCAATATCGAGATTGCACTGGAAATACGTTTTGAAACCCTGAATCCAATATGGACAGTTTTAGAAAAAGGTGAGTGCGTGCGCGTGTGTGTATTAGTAGACAGAATGACTAAAAAAATCTGATGCGTTCCAATCACATGACCTGATCTAGCTGTTTCATAATAAACTTTCCTTATCAAAGATTCTTTTTATATACATCATGCTAATAGAAATGGTCTTTTTAGATGCCTTCTTGTAAGAAGATGGTGAATATTGGAATAAGCTAAACTGAAACAACATCAAAAGCCGATCGCTAAGTGAAACATTTTAAATTCGGATCTATTTGCTTGCTATGATTAAAAAAACTAGCAACAAAGGAAAAAAAAATGTCTCAATTTACCTATCTCTTACGAATTACCAGTTACTCAAACGTTATACAAAAGCCATCCAGAATGAAGAGATTATCAAATGCTGTTCCCAGAAAATCAAAGATATACATTTTTTGTCATGAAAATAATTTAAACATATGACAATTTAATAAAAATCTATAGAGCCATTTTTGAGAAAATAAAAATGTTTGAAAAATATCCTATAAGAATGGTAGTTGGCGGTGGGCATAATTTCTTTAAAATCGTCGTGTCATATTCTTGGAAGATGCTGAACTTAAATACAAAGTTTGGATTATAATGGCGTTTTTACTTATGCTATCCACAGACACAAATACACACACATACACCACAGACGACATGTTTATAAAAATTGCATTTTTTTATTCAGGATCACAAAACATGTATTCCCGGTGAAATCTCTGCATCGACTTTTGAGTGGAATACAATTCCTTCTCTATCCACTATGTATATTTTACACACGGGCTAGAGAAAGTAACATGCAAAGCCATTAAGTTTTGTATCTCTCTAGGAGGGAAATGGAAGATTTTCAAAAAACTTTCCCAATTTTCTCAAAACGGCTTTTATAAGTTTTTTTTTTTCATCTTATGTTAAATATACAGGGTTATTCAAAAAGAAAGAACACATTTCAAACTTTTATTGCTTCCAACCTACAAAAGATAGAAGCATGATTCCAACGTTCATGGAGAGAGAAAAGTTTACAATTGAAATAGCGCGGGGGGTAGAAGTTCCAATCACGGCCACATTGGCTCTGTTGTTTGTTGTTGTATGTCTGTAGTGAAATGGCGGCGACACCTCAAGAGAAATTATTTTGTGTGCTGCAATTAGCAAAGCTAGAGTCCATTGTTGCAGTTCAACGAAAGGATCCCAAAGAAATCCACATCACGAGCAAGCAACCAACGGTATGGCGAGTTCTAAAACATCGTCTGCACCTGAAGACATACAAACTGCAGTTATTGCAAGCTTTGAATCCTGACGACCACAACAAACGGTGCGAATTGGCATGTTAGAAAATGTGGAGGAAGACAATTTTGCTCAACGATTAATGTTTTCCGATGACTTTTTTCATGCAAGATGGTGTCCCGCTTCATTTCTCTTACCACATCTGACGTTACTTGAATAACACGTTTGCAGGACGTTGGATTGCGAGAGGAGAAGCAGATCAACTTTATCGCCGGTGGCCTCCCAGGTTTCCAGATCTCACTCCATGTGATTTTTATCTATGGTGTTACGTAAAAGACCGTGTTTTTATCCCTCCTATGCCTGGCACTCTTGAAGACCTACGACATCGAATTGTTGAAGCGGTAAATTCAATAACTGGAGACCAGTTGATTCGTGTGTGGCAAGAAATGTGCCACCGTTTTGACATATGTCGTGTAACACAGGGCTCATATTGAATGCTTATTATAAAAATCTGATGTGTACCATTCACATGACTTTCTCTACATCTCTGCAACAAATTACTCTTAAAAAGCTTATACTTCTATTTAAGTCATGTTAATCAGTCTAAACTAGCAGAAATAGTCTTATTATTTGGTTCCTTGTTGCTATGTTTGTTTTGTTCCTTGCTGGCTGCTATGTCACCGAAATTCCTTTGTTTGTATGGAAGCAGTTGACAAATTCCTATATGAGAAAAGCTTTCATAGCCGAAACCAAAAACAAGGAATGACTCAAAAACGATGACTCCACTAAAATAATGTATATAACATAAATTGTGTGTTTTAATGTGCTCTACATTTTTCGTTTAGTAAGTTTTGGACCATCTCTTATGGTTTAGCATTTATTCAAAATTCCGTGAAATTCATCCAGAATAAAGTAGTCTTCAGAAGCTGTTCCCAGAAAGTTCAAGATATATATTTTATTTGTCAGGTTAATATCTTTAATGTACGAAATTTTAATAAAAATCGTTAGAGCCATTTTTAAGAAAATCGACATTTTGGAAAAAAGTTCCATGCAAAGGGTAGTTTGGGGTGCGGGGATCATTGGAAGATACTAAACTTAAATACCAAGTTTGGTATTTTACCCACTTTTCGTTTTTGAGTTATCATGCTCAAAGACACACGGACACACACACACACAAACACGGACTTTTTGTGAAAACGCTTTTTCTTGGATTCAGGGAACCTTAAAACATATATTTCCGTTGAAATCTCGGTATCGAATTGTTTGGTGGAGTGCAATACCTCCTCTATACACTATGTACATAGTGCGCATAGAGAAAGTAAAAATGTACACTTTTCTATTTCCATGAATGTTGGAATCATGTTTCTATCTTTTGTAGTTTGGAAATAATAAATATTTGAAATCTATTCTTTTTTCTTTTAATAACCCTGTATTTATATAATTAAAACGGATATCCTGAATACTCTGGGAATAGCCTCTGATTTCCTCTTTAATCTGGATAACTTGACTAACTAGTAAGCCGTAGGAGACAGACAAAAAGCTTACAAGACAAATAGTGTAGACCTCTTGAATACACACAGTTTATGTCCCTCAACATAATGTTAATCACTTTTTCTCTTTGACCGTCCAAACCACGGCTCAGATTAATAATGCACTTAGGCTTCTGTAATAAAAATTTCAGTCCTTAATAGGAAAACAGTATTGGTACTGAGAAAAACAAAAATTTTTGTCAATATTATATTTAATTCATTATAAATAATTACTTACATCTCCCCATATCTATCTTTAAATACTTACAGATATGTGAACAACAATTTTACATTTCCAATGAATATGTTTCCATTTTTATTATTTCTCTATTTACATTAATGTTAATTCTTTTGTAGTGGCATTTACACATAATATAAACTATTATTATGTAATAATAAACAGTATTTAGAACTATAGTCCTAATATACAATTGTAAAATAGGAGTTTAACAATTTTAGGGATTCAATAAATGAATAAATATATCAGTATTCTTCTGGAGACCAAGAAAAACTGCTCAAAATTCTTGGATTAGATTGGTCAGCATGGGAATTTGAAACCCGGTCCAGGCAATTGGAGTCTTGGTTTACCTCAGTGCTACCTCTCTCAGTGACCATAAGCTGATATTCGAAATTAATGGTTTATGAATTAGGTATACGATTTTTAAGGAAAACACACAAAAGAAGTAAGATGTGTTCCATTTACTTAATTTTCTGTAGCTGTTCCAACTACAAACTGCTCTTACTAAAGACTATTCTTTTATGTACTTCAGGTATTCAAGACAAACTTTAGCACGATCCTTTTAAGTAGGAAGCAAATAAGCGATATGGAAAGCTGGTCGCAAGGTGAAACTATTCAGGCTCGGTTATCTTTGTGTGGTCACGTTTGAGAAAAGCTACTTATTTTAAATTGAAACAAATAATATGAAATATCTCAAAATCGGTCACCTCTATACGATATTTATATTTTTTGTGTAGTAAATTATTGTCTATCTCCTAGGGTTTACCAGTTATGCAAAATTCTGCAAAAAATCAACTGGAATAAACAGTTATTCTGAGGCTATTCAAAGATAATTAAAAATTTACAGTTTATTTATTGTGTATGTTTAAAACTCGGTAATGAAATCAAAATAGTTGGGAGCCAATTTTTTGAAGAAAAAAAATTGTTAAACATAGTTTCACGTAAAGTGTCGTTGAGTGTGGGGGGGGGGCGGGATTTTTCTTGATAATTTTTGTCTCGTATCCTTGGAAGGTATTGCACTTAAATACCAAGTTTGGTATTTAACGATCTTTTTGTTTTTGAGCCATGCTGCCCACAGACAATTAAACATGAACTTTTTTTTAAAAATGATTTTTTCGACTCAGGAGACCTCAAAGCATATATTTCTCGTGAAATCTCGGTATTGAATTTTGTGGTGAAATACAATACCTTCTCTATCCACCATGTATATAGTGCATACGGGCTTAAACTAAAGCTCCTGTCGCAACAGCACTCAAGGGGTCAAGGCCTACCGCCTGGCCGCTGCGTTGCCCATCTCTGTCCAGGACAGGCGTCATGGATAGGATGCAGTATTGGAGGGTGAGACGTAGTCAACGCCTCGATTCCTTCCCGGCCGGTTAATGTGGTCTTTTCGAACTGCAACCGCTACTTCTCCATTAAGTAGCTCCTCAATTGGCCTAAAGGTGCCTCATGAGGCTGAGTGCTCCCCGGACCAGATCTCCAGCGGGGAAAAATTCCCACGCCGATGCCGGGAATCGAGCCCAGGTACAGTTGCGTGTTGACATAGCACGTACTGATCTTGTTCTCCACTTCAATCAATATTCCACTATATGTGACGTGATCGTACTTGCAATTATAATACTTATAAACCATTTGTTGGGCAAAAATTAAGTACGCCATGTTTGTTGTGAAATAAGTGTCAATAGAATAAATATAATAGTAAAATCCTTGACATGTGACTTCACTTCTAGAAAATGTATGCAAACCTGAAACTATGCACAGCCCGTCGCCGATACAGGGTGATTTATATAGAGCTGATACATTTTTTTCATTAATTGTTTCAAAACGTGTTATGCAAGCGACAAATTATTATACCTAAATTGTAGAAGAATTTTGGGATATTATTTACCTCTATAGCAAATGTTGAAAATGTCCTCCATCCTGCATAAGGCACAACTCAACACGTCGTTCCATGTTACTGGCCACTCGTTGGACGACTCTGTTGTCAATAGCTTGAATCTCCTTTGTGTTATTGTGCTTCAGATCGTCCAATGTCTGGGGACGTGTAGTGTAAACCCTGTCTTTTAAGTAACGCCATAGAAAGAAGTCCAGCGATGTCAAATCCGGAAATCTCGTTGGCCACAGGTTCCTGGAAATTATCCTGTCGTCAAAGAAACTTACAATTAGGTTCATGGATTCATTTGATGTATGGTATGTAGCGCCATCTTGCTGAAAATACCTTGACTCAACTATACATCGTACTGCATTTTCATGTTGACTACAAGAACAAAAGGTCGAAACAGCTGCCAATAATGCAATTAAGAATAAAACATAAATATCTACGCACCTAGTGAAACTGCAGTACAGTCTGCTTAATTTGGTGCTAAAATTGGGTCATTGAATGAATTTCCAACGGATTAATTAAAGAGAGAAATATGTGAGTTCTACATAAATCACTCTATAGAAATAACCTGTACCAGCTGGCGCATATGTATGTTTGTGCATTAGTAGCGACTACAGGTAAGAAGGAGTGTGTCTAATCGTTCACACCTTGCGAGTACCGTTCACCATGCCTGGGCTAGAGAGAGTAATAAAACAATTCTTCAGCTTCCAAAAATGTAGAACCTGATCCACATGGTCGGATGTGGAAGAGGCTAAACAAGCTATTTGCAACCGAAGCATTGACAGCGGCATCGAAGGAAACAAGCAAACAAAGCGAGTGAAATCGGATCGCATGGATATGTGAACTGTGAAGTGAATGAAAGCTGGATCCTAATTGCCTCACTAACACCATCTGCTCTTCAGCATGGCTGGCTCGTACAACAGAAGCTCCAACAAATGCAGCCTTTCCACAGAGAAACACCTGTGACCTTATCAACAGATTTCACACCATCAGCTTTATTTCTGGACTGCATTAAAACTGGTTACCATATTCACTGGTGGTAATTATAGCAAGGTGACCAGAAATGATGGCCATGACCAGTTTTATTCGACAATTGAGTCTTTGGATTTTTTTGAGTGATGTGTCATTTGGTCCCTGGATCTCTTGGTTCATACGTCAGCTACGTTTCTAAAAGTTCCCTATGTCTTGAATTCCTACCTCAAACAACACAGAATGAAATTGCTGACATTTATAAATTATTAAACATTCCATATATATATATTAATAATTGACAGAACAGTTTTGGATAGTTTTTTAAAAGTCTCCTCTATCTACATATACCGGGTGAGAGGTGAGTAGGTGCAAATATATTTGTTAAGTTTGTCTAAAATGTTTTGATTAAAAGGCCATAAGCTTAACATATTTCCATGACAAACGAAATATATATATCTGGACCTACTTTGGGAATAGCCTTTGAAGAACTCTTCAATTTGGATAACCTTTGTATGACCGTTAACCGTAAGAGAAAAAATTTACTAGAATTATATACATATGTATATATTTATATATGTGCGTGTGTGTGTATTTCTGTTTTTACTTTCTCTGCATAGTACATCCACCTAAAATTCGATATCGAGATTTCACACAAAATACACGTTTTAGGGTCCCTGTATTCAAAAAAACATTTTTAGAGAAAGGTTCGTGTGTGTTTCTGTGTGTGAGTGTGCACAGCATAGCTCAAAAACAAAAATACGTTTAATAGCAAACTTGGTTTTATATTTATTATTCTCCAAGGATGAGACACAAAGATGTTCAAGAAAATCCCCCCATTTCAGACTACCCTTTACATGGACTTTTTTTGAAAGTTTTGTTTTTCTCAAACATGGCTCTACATGTTGATTAGAATGCCGTATATTAACGATATTTTCATAACAAATAAAATACATATATTGAATTTTCCGGAAATAGCCAATGAAGATTCCCTAATTCTGAATGAGTTTTGCAAAATTTTGCATAACGTTTAAACCATAAAAATCTGATGTGTTACACTCACATGACTTTCTCTAGCTGTTCTAAAAACTTCATACATAAGATTCTTCTTCTTTCTACACCTTGCTAATCGTGGTACTCATTAGCACAATGTTCTTATTATTTAGTTCCGTATAAGTAGGAAGAAAATAAGGGAATACACTAGGCTAAACCAATAGTCAAATGTTTTAAAACTGTTGTTATGCGATTATCATTACAAATCGCTTCTTTTCTTGGCCAGGAGTAGAACATTTGAAAAACGGACACTCCCGTCTGAGAAAAGTATAAGTACTTCACAACTGAAACTAATAACAATGAATACCTCGAAAACGGCAAGCTCCAGTAGAAAAATGTATATGACATAATTTGTGTATTTTAACAAGACCTACATTTTTTGAACAGTAAGTTTTGTCTATCTCTTACGGTTTACTAGTTATGCCAAATTAAGCAAAATTCATCCAGAATAAACAGGTCTTCATAAGCTATTCCCAGAAAATTCAACATATAAATTTTATTTGTTAGGTAAATATATTTAATATATGATATTTTAATCAAAATCGTTAGAGCCATTTTTAAGAAAATCAACATTCTCGAAATTTTTTTCATGTAAAGGGTAGTTTGGGGTGGTGGGATTTTTCTCAAAATCTTCGTGTCGCATCCCTGGAAGATACCAAACTTACATACCAAGTTTGGTATTTTAGCTACTTTTCGTTTTTGAGTTATCGTATTCACTGACACACGGACACACGGACACACACACACGGATCTTTTTCTCAAAATGCTTTTTGGATACAGGGGGTCCTAAAACATGTATTTCCGGTGAAATCTCGGTATCGAATTTTTGGGTGGAATACAATACTTCTCTATCCCTATGTACATTGTACATATGGGGCTAGAGAAAGTAAAAATAGACAAAAATTCATCACAAAAAATGTATATCCTGTTAAAACACATCATTTATACCGTATACGTTTTTCTTGCAGAGTTGTCCGTTTCAGAGATATTCCGTTATATTCGTTTCAGTGTTGAACAAGCTAACATTTCTCCAACGGACCCATGCAAAGCGAAACGAACCCCAATTATTTCACATAGCTACCAGTTTTTAAAAGATTTGACTATCGCTTTAGTCTGGTACATTCACTCATTTCTCTTCTACTTAAAACGAAGCAGATAATAATTCTGTTAATGTTTATCTCGATTACCATGATGTAGATAAAAGGATAATATATTGTAAGAATAATTTCTATAACAGCTAGAAAAGTTATGTGGGTGGAATACATCAGATTTGTTTATTGATATATCATTTACGTCCCTGGAGTTCTTGGTTCAAAGTCTCTGAAAGTTTTCAATTCATGCCACAAACAACATAGAATGAAAATGACTGGTTTCCACAAATTAGTAAACAGCCCATGTATGTTTATATTTGATACAACAGTATAGGACAGATTTTAAAAGTCTAATCTATTTACATAACAAACGAAATGTATATCTGGAACGTTTTTGCGAATAACCTCTGAAGACCTCTTCAATCTGGAAAACCTTTGTATACCTCGTACACCGTTAGAGATAAACAAAAATTTAATACGCCAAAAATTTTGTCATATATAGATGTTTTCTGTGTAGAATTAGTTGTTTAAGAGATAATACTTGTTATAGGTTTCAAGGGCTTTTCTCAAGCAAAAATCAGCTTTTGTTTCATCTCTTTTTTCCACTACCGGGAACGGAAAAGAGAACCGCATTTCAATCGTTTACATAGAGGTAGCTTTTTAAAAGATTTGGCTCTCTCCTTAATCTAATGTGTTCCCCTATCCCCCTTCTATTCACAAAGAAACAAGTAACAAAACCGTTTCTGCTAATGTTTATCTCTATTAGCATGAAGTAAATAAAATGTATATCTTGAATATTCTGGAAATAGCCTCTGAAGACTACTTTATTCTGGATGAATTTTACGGAATTTTGCATAACTGCTAAACCGTAAGAAATGGACAAAAGCTTCACACACCAAAATCTAGGACACGTTAAAACACACAATTTATGTTATATACATTTTTTTCGTCCAGTTGATTGTTTTGGAGATATTCTTGTTATTGGTTTCAGCTTTGAAAAACTTACATTTTTCTCATACAGGAATGTATCACTCCTGTCTATACAAACAAGTCACATAGCAACTAACTTTCGACTATCACTTTAACCTATGGTACTCCCTTATTTCGCTTCTACTTACAAGGAAGCAAGTAATAAGACTATTTCTTGAATATTTTCTCGATTAGCATGAAGTAAATAGAAGCATAAGCTTTTTAATAATATTTTTTGTAGAGGTGTAGAGTAAGTCATTTGAATGGAACACACATTTTTTCACTACTATGAATGATAAAGAGAACCGAATTTCAATTGTTTACATAGCGGTAGCTTTTAAAATTATTTTGCTCTCTTTTTAGTCTAATGGTTTCTTCCATTTCCCTTCTATTCAAAAAGAAACAAGTAATAAGACTATTTCTGCTAATGTATATCTCTATTAGAATGAAGTAGATAAAAGAGTTCTTTGTTGCAAGGATTGTTTGTTTGTGGAATAATTAGACATAGGCATGTGAATGGAACACGATCAGTTCTTTTTTTTTTTTTTTTTTTTCCTTTTTTTAATTTTGTTTACTTAGTATTTCGTACGTAAGTAGAGAGAGTATTGCACTTCATCCAAAAGCTAGATTCCAATATTTTACCGGAAATACGTGCTTTAGGATCCTCTGTATCCAAATAAAGCATTTTTAGAAAAAGGCCCATGTGTGTGAATGTGTATGTCTGTGTCCGAGAACACGGTAATTCAAAAACGAACAGTCGGTAAAAAACCAAACTTTGCATTTCGGTTTATTATATTCTAAGCATGCAACAAAAATATATTGAAGAAAAAACCTCGACATCAAGGAACCCTTTACATGGAACGAACTCGAAAATTTTGATTTTCTCAAAAAATTCTCTAAGGATTATGACTAAATTACCATATATTAAAGATATTTATATGAAAAATAAAACATGTATCTTGAATTTCATGGGAATAGTCTCTGAAGATCTCTTCGTTATGGATGAAATTTGCAAAACTGTTAAATCGTAGTAGATAGACAAGACTTTGCTGCGCAGAAAATGTAGCTCTCGTTAAAACACCCAATTTTAGCCATATACATTCCTTTCCTGCATTTCACCATTTCCGAGATATTCCTTTTATTGATTTCAGCTTCACAATACTTAAAATTTTCTCATATGTAATATGTCAACACCTAGCCATGCAAGGAAACGAATCAAATGGTACAAGGTCAAAAAAACATTTAGAAAAACTATACATGTGTTTGAGTGGTGGTAGCATCGCTAAAAAAAATCGTTAAAAACGATCTTCGTATTAAATTCAGTATCTTCCAAGCATATGACACGAAGATTTTCAAGAATATCAATCCACCCCTAGCTACCTTTTGCATGGGACATTTTATTTCGAAAATTATGATTTTATTAAAAATGGCTCTAACGATTTTGATTAAAATGTCTTATGACTTTTCTATAACTTTTGTATACTGGTAAATCGTAAGAGATAGCCAAAAACTTCCTACACAGCAAACCTAAATCTCGTTAAAACCACAATTTGTAGGTAGGTAGGTAGATAGGTAAGGTAGGTAGATAGGTAGGTAGGTAGATAGGTAGGTTAATCCTGTCCAAGATGTTCCGTGTTATTGGTTTTAATTTTAATCTACTTTAACTTTCTCAAACAAAAGGCCATCTCTATTTTTGGTTCTCTTTTGTTTATTGTTGACAAGCCAAGAGGCGACATTGCAGATTCTAGTTCAGTTTTAGATTTGGTCGATTGACCAATGCATAACAAGACAAAACGAACGGAAGACTGTGTATTTGGCATTGGAAAGAAGTGCTGATTTCCAGAAAATCCATTTTACCCCTTATTTCGAACCAGTTCATTTACATACACCTAACCGTAACGTAACGTAACGTGTCCTAATCTAATCTAACGTAGCCTAACCTCGACGAAATATTGAAACCTGTCGTTCACCTTTCACGAAACCAATAGGAAAAGCTCAGGAAAGAGCCTTAGCCTAAAAGTGAATTAGAATCTGCAATCCCGCAATCGCATTAAGGTCGCGGGTTCAAACCCGGCAGAGATGTACTCAGAAATTCGATACCGAGATTTCACCGGATATATATGTTTTGAGACCCCCTGAATTAAAAAATAGCATTTTTAGAAAAATGCCCGTGTGTGTGTCTGTCTTTGTGTATGTGTGTGTGCGCGCATGTGGGTCTGTGGACGGCATAGCTCAAAAACGAAATAGACCGTTAAAAACCAAACTTGGTATTTAGTTTGGTATCTTCCAAGGATGAGACACGAAGAGTTTCAAGAAAATCCCACCACCCCCAACTACCCTTTACCTGGGAAAGTTTCTTTTGATTTTATTTAAAATGGCTCTAACAATTTTGATTAATATCTCTTATATTTAAAACCTTTACTTGCCAAATAAAATGCATATCTTGAATTTTCTGGGAATAGTCTCTACAGATCTCCTTATTCTCGATGATTTTATTGAATTTTGTATGATTAGTAAACCGTAAGAGATAGACAAAAACTTGCTGCTCAAAAAATGTAGATCAGGATAAAACACAATTTATGTCATGTACATTTTCGTGGAGCTGATCTTTTTTAGATATTCCTGTTTTTGGTTTCAGCTTTAAAAAACTAATACTTTTCTCATACAGGAATTTTTCAACTCCTGTCCATACAAACAAACGAACTTCAGTCACATAGCAACCAGCTTTTGACTAGCACTTTAACTTATGGTACCCCATTATTTCGCTTCTGCTTACAAGGAAGCAAATAATAAGACTATTTCTGCATAAGTTTTCTAACAATAATTTGTTGCAGAGATGTACAGAAAGTCATGAGAATGTAACACATTAGATTTTGTTTTATGGTAGAACATTCCATCGTGAGGAGTGAAAGGAAGGATCGTAACCTATGGAGAGTATAATAAGTGGAGCTGAAAAGAGATTTTGTATTTTTTATTTTCCTAGTTTCTTGTTTTAATTGCACGTGAATATTTCGAGTCTTACTTTTATTTTCGTATAACTTTCATAGAGGTACACTAATTGTAAACAGTTTAAAAATATTGTTGAAAATAATTCTGCCTGGTAGATTTTTAGAACATTTTTAGGTACACTACTTGGTAAAACATCAATAACTTTTAAATATTACTGTTAGAAAAGAGATAGTTTATTATTTTGATCGGGAAGTTTTACTTTAGCTATTGACAGGGTTGGCATCGCGCTCATATTGTCTGCGTGTGAGAGTTTCGAAGTACTGCAAATTTGGGTTTGGAAAGTTAGGTTACTTTTTTACTTTCTCCACGAGTACTATGAACATAGTGTACCAAGGTTGTGTGTGTATGCGTATGCATGTGTGTGTGTGTCTGTGGGCAGCATTGATCAAAAATGAAAAGTCCGTTAAAACCAAACTTGATATTTTTACAATTTATGTAATATACATTTTTTTCGTTGAGTTCATCGTCTTTGAGATATTCCTTGTTATTGGTCTCAGCTTTGAGAAACATACCTTTCTCATACAGGAATTTGTCAACTCCTGTCCATACAAACAAAGAACTTCAGTCACATAGCAACAAGCTTTTGACTATCACTTTAACCTAAGGTACTCCCTTATTTCGTTTTACTTACAAGGAAGCAAGTAATAAGTCTATTTTTGCTAATTTTTTCTCGATTGGCACGAATTAAATAGAAGTCATAGGTTTTTTAATAATATTTTTAGCAGAGATCTACAGCAAATTATGTGAATGGAACACATCAGATTTTTTAATGTTATTTTTTAAATCAATTTCTGAAGAAGTAAAAGTATCTATACAAATATGCCAGTATCTCGGAAACTAATTTAATAAAGACCTGAAAATGTTACCACAAATTTGAATTTAATAGCTTTATTTAACAAAAATTTATTTAGAAAAAAAAAGCATACCTTTCCTTCTAATGAACAGAAGTATTCTATTTTCCCTCAATTTACTGTAAGACATTGCTGAATAAACCTTAAAAATTTAGCTCTTTGTCTAAAATAGTTGCAGAGATAATGGGTCAAACTTTCATCGACAAAATAAGGCATTTTGACCTGTTGCCAGTTATTTACCAGTGATTCCGAAAAGATTTACATTTATAATAGTTACTACCTTTTATGTATCGCGGACTTTGCTTTATATCTCATCCTAGAACTACCTATCACTAGTAGCACTGTGATTTGAAAATGTCTTACAACCGTTGTGAACAGTTAAATATCTAAAATAATGAAACTTTTAGGTTTAGTGAAGTATAGGACCCAATGTTAATGGAATATATGAGGTATGTAGTGAGATTTGGGGAAAGCTACAACAACATAAGAGAAGTGTGATAGAAAATGTATGGAAATAAAGCATATTAGAGGAAGTGGAACATGTGGCGCTGCATGTGGACAGCGCGTGAATATGGCAACGGCGTTCCGAAACAGTCACGTGCCAGAGGGATGTCAATCTCAAGGTAATTAATACACTGCTTATATAAGCCAACATGTTCTGTTGGAGCGTCGAGCGGGGCTGAGAGGAGACGGGACGGATTGTTCAGTCGGTTTTGGATTTTCTTACCCGCATGGGTGTTGTACCAGATTGGTAACAACGGAAATCGTGGAACGCCCCGAGTTGCTGTCAAACGTCCACATTTTCATAAGTAATACCACTAGTGGTTTCATCTTGTCGATAATTCACCACGTTCTAAGCGTCCTAAGAGATGAAAACACGGGATACCGAGATTTCACCGGAAATACATGTTTTGAGACGTCCTGAATCCAAAAAAAGTATTTTTAGTATTTTTAGAAAACTGTCCCTGTGTGTGTGTCTGTCTCTCTATTTGTCTGTGTGTGTCTGTTTATGTGTCTGTGTGTGTGTGGCTGTGGGCAGCATAGCCCAAAAACGAAAATTCCGCTGAAAACCAAATTTGGTATTTAAGTTTGGTATCTTGCAAGGATGCGACACGAAGATTTTCAAAACATCCCTCCACACCCAACTTCCCTTTAAATGGTACCTTTTTCGAAAACTCAAATTTTCTAAAGAATAGCTCTAACGATTTTGCTTAAAATGTCGTATATTAAAGATATTTACCTGTCAAATAAAATGTATATATTTAATTTTCTGGGAATACCCCTGAAGACGACTTTATTCTGGATGAATTTTGCATAACTACTAAATCGTAAGAGATGGACAAAAGCTTAACACACAAAAAATTTGGAGCACGTTAAAACACACAATTTATGTTACATGCATTTTTTTAGTGGAGTTGATCGTTTTTGAGATATTCCTTGTTTTTGGTTTGAGCTTTGAAAAACTTATACGTTTCTCATACAGGAATTTGCCAAATTGTGTCCATACAAACAAACAAACTTCAGTCACATAGCAACCAGCTTTTGGCTTTCATTTTAACCTTTGGTACTGCCTTATTTCGCTTCTACTTACAATAAAGCAAGAAAGAAGACTATTTCTGCTAATTTTTCTCGATTACCATGAAATAAATAAAAGAATAAGCTTTTAAACAATAATTTGTTACAGAGATATAGAGAAAGTCATGGGAATGGAAAACATCAAATTTTTTTTTTTCTTTTTTTCACTGGTTCTTAAATTATAAAAATGGCGAACCGTGTCTAAACCGTGTGTACGAATATCAATAACAACAGAAGAAATAGGGTACAACCATTTTATTTCACCTTTGATAAGCAATACATGACATGGACACACACGTTATTTTATTTGAGGTCATTGTACTCATCTCATAATAAGAAATACAGTTAATGATTATTTTCAACCTTCTTTTACTACATATATTATTAGATGGATAAAACTTTAAATAAGCAATGTAAATTAATTAATTGTATATACAGTTGTGGAAATGGCAGTTATTAAAACCCGAAGGTTGGCTGCCTGGATAGTCACCTTGTTATCAATAACAGAGACAGGAGAATAAACATATGAACGTCAGGTATGAAAAGACTTCAAAGAAATGAGCATCAGCTGTGACAAGATGTTTCACAATATCGCTCCAGGGAGATGGCTGCGATTGGTTAAAACTGCCTAATCTATGCCACTACATTAGCGCTTTAATAGTTGAACTAAGTTGTCAGCAAAATCAGCGTGTTTTTAATGTCGTGGACTGTTCTCTAAGTGGATGCTTTGTGCTCAAGTTGGAAGTAGCTGAAGGACTGATATAATCGTTTAGAGCAAAATATGGAGGTCAATATCTTTATTCAAGATGAAATTCCTGAAAGCATCCCGTTGAGATGCAGCATGCCCACAATTCCTTTAGTGCTTTCATTATTGAGTGCATAACTGCATGCATTTCGCACAGGAATGTCAAACACAAACCTCGACAGAGAGATTTTCAAAGGAAGGCCACGCCGAAAGTGCTTTCAGGAGCAGAATGGAAGCTTCACTTGTAGTACTCGTAGCTAGCATCAGTAAATAAGTATCGTGGACAATGAGCCTGATATTATCACTGTCCTATGTCACTATATAGAGAGACAGTTGAACCCCTAATTGCACGGTGTTGCATATGTTGGTTCATAAGTCCCGGCCCTCTCAGTGGAAACAGCATTTAATTTTTTTTTCCCTTTCTCTATACGACTATGTACATAGTGTATAGAGAAGTTATTGTATTCCACCCGAAAATTCGATACCGAGTAGTTAATCGGAAATATATGTCCTGATACTCCCTGAATCCAAAAAAAGGAAGCATTTTTAGAAAAATGTCCGTGTGTGTCAGTCTGTCTGTCTGTGTGTGTGGCTGTGAGTGTGCCTATAGGTAGTATAGTTAAAAAATGAAAAGATCGTTAAAAACCACACTTGGCATTTAAGTTTGGTAACTTCCAAGGATGCGACACGAACATTTTCAAGCAAAACCCCACCCAAAACTACCTTTACATGAAAAAATTTGAAAAATTTGGGTTTTCTTAAAAATGACTCTAACGATTTTGATTAAAATCTAGTATATTTAAGATATTTATTTGACAAATAAAACGTACATTTTGAATTTTCTGGGAATAGCTTCTGAAGATTACTTTATTCTGGATGAATTTACCGGATTTTTGCATAACTGCTAATCCACCAGAGATGGACAAAAACTTACCACACAAAAATGTACAGTACATAAAACACACAATTTATGTTATATACATTTTTTTCGTCAAGTTGATTGTTTTTAAAATATTCCTTGTTTTTAGTTTCAGTTTTGATTTTTTTTAATTTGTCAACTCCTATCCATACAAACAAAAGAACTCCAGTCACATAGCAACCAGCTTTTGACTATCACTTTAATCTATAGTACTCCCTTATTTTGCTTCTACTTACAAGGAAGCAACTAATAAGACTATTTCTGCTAATTTTTTCTCTATGAGATGAAGCAAATAGAATAATTTGTTGCAGAGAAAGTCATGTGAATGGAACACATCAATTTTTTTTTGCTTTATTTCTCAACATAATCTCCAGAAAAGTTAATAAATTTGCCATATTGTGTTATAATTTAATTAAACCATCTCTGTAGTGCGATCCTCAAAATAGCTGTGTACCGCATCAATGACCTCGTTGCTGTGAAATCTTTGTCCTCCAAGACACTTTTTGAGATTTGGGAACAGGTGGAAGTCACTGGGTGCTAGGTCTTGGAATAGGGTGGATGTTCAAGCAATTCTAACTTTAATTCCCACATTTTTTCCTTGCAATGATTAAACGATGGGGCAGAGCATTGTCCTGATGAAACAAGATATTTTTTTGTCTTTGGCCAAAAAGGTAATTTTCTTTTAACCTCATCACTCAAACGTTGCAGTAAACTTGCGTAGTAGTCACCAGTGATACGTTTCCCCTTTTTAAGTAATCAATAAAAATAATTCCCTGTGCAACCCAGAAAACACTCGCCATAGGCTTGTCAGCTGACAAAATTGACTTTACCCATTTTGGAGTTGGTTCACCTGGCGCAATCCACAGTGATTTACTCTCCGGAGTGCACTGATGTATCCAAGTTTCATACATGGTAATACCCGGCTCAAAAATTCACTGGGAGTTTTACAGTAGAGCTCTACATTCAAAATAGAAATAGTTTTGCTCTGCAACTTTTGATCAGGTATCAACAAACGCGGCACCCATCTTGCCCAGACCTTGTGAAAGCCCAAAACATTACTTAAAATATTACCTGCACGTTCTTTTGATATGTTTACCGCCTATGCTATCTTGAACAACTTTAATCTGTGGTCTTGCAGTACTAAACGATAAGTTTTTCAATGATCTCTGGAGTGTCACTTCTACAGGGCGTCCAGAGCGAGGCTCATCACTAATGCTCGTACGTACTATTTTAAATCATTGAATATGAAGGGCCAGAGTCTTTCAAAGTACAGTCCATTTCTTCCTTAATTTATTTAGGCGTTAGGCTTTTCAAATGGAAGTATTTAATCACTCCTCGATTTTTCAAATCCTCCATTTTCGTGAAAACTCTAAAGTAGTATTTTTTAAAATGCTGTCATTCGAAAACTAAACTAGCTATTGACCTGCATCTATGATTACAACCTAGTCAAAAGTTAGGTTGTACGATGCTGCCGCCTAACTGGCATAGTGGTGCCATATCTGTGTGAGGCTCGGGGCTTATCAGCCGACCCTCGTATATAACAATAGTGATTAATCAAAGATTTTGGCATTTTCAATGGATCTTGTTTTACTTCCTCTACTCGTACTATGTACATAGTGTATAGAGAAAGTATTGCACTCCACCCAAAAATTCAATACCGAGATTTCCCGGAAATATATGTTTTAGGGTCTCTGTATCCAAAAAAATCAATAAAGGTCCGTGTTCGCGTGTGTCCCGTTGTCTGTGAACACGATTACTCAAAAACGAAAAGTCGGTAAAAACCAAACTTGGTCTTTAAGTTTAGTGTCTTCTAGGGATGCGACATGAAATTTGTGAGAAAAATCCCCCCACTCCAAACTACACTTTACGTGGAACTTATTTAGAAAATGCTGGTATTTTCAAAAATGTCTCTAAAGATTTTGATTAAAATATCGCACATTAAAGATATTTACCTGACACACAAACTATATATCTTCAATATTCTAGGAATAGCCTCTGAGGACTACTATATTCTGGATGAGTTTTACGGACTTTTATATAAGTAAACCGTAAGAGATGGACAAAAACTTACCACACAGAAAATTTAGAGCATGCTAAAACACACAATATATGTTAAGTACATTTTTTTGTGGAGTTTATCATTTAGGAGTTCTTTTTTGTTTTTGATTTCACCTTTAAAAACATATTTTTCTCATACAGGAATTCGTCAACTCCAGTCCTTACAAACAAAGAAACTTCAGTCACATAGCAACCAGCTTTTGACTATCACTTTCACTTATTCGTTTCTACTTACAAAGAAGGAAGTAATAGAACTATTTCTGAAACCAATAACAAGGAATATCTCAGAAACGGTTACCTCCACAATAAAAAGTAAAGGACATGAATCATGTGTTTTGACGAGATCTACAGCTTTTGTGGTGTAAGTTTTTGTCTATCTCTTACGGTTTAGCTGTAAAGCAAAATTCGTCAAAATCCAATCCGAATAAAGAGATCATCAAATGCTATTCCCAGAACATTCAAGACATATATTTTATTTGTCATGTAATTAGCTTTTATGTAAGGCAGTTTAATCAAAATCGTTAAAGCCATTTTTTAAAAAAATAAAAAAAAAAATCTATGTAAAGCGTAGCTTTTAGGGAGGATTTTCTTGAAAAGTTTTGTGTTACATCCTTGAAAGATACTTAACTTTAATACAAAAATGTTATTTTCAACAGTCATTTCGTTTTTGAGTTGTTTTTCACAGACACACCCTCGGATCTTTTCCTAAAAATGTCTTTTTTTTTTAAATCAGGGACTCCAAAACATATATTTCCGGTGAAATTTTGGTATGGAATTTTTGGGTGGAATGGAAGGCCCACTTATCCAAGTAAAAATATTATTACTTTTTCTACACGTACTATGAACATAATGTATAGAGAAGGTTCTGTATTGCACATAAAATTTGATACCGAGATTTGACCGGAAATACACACATTGGGGTCCTCTGATTCCGAAAAAAGCATTTTTAGTAAAAAATCTGTGTGTGTGTGTGTGTGTGTATGTCGGTGGGGGGTGGCAGCATAGCTCAAGAACGAAAAGACATATAAATATCAAACTTATTTTATTTTTGATCTATCACTTTAGCCTAGCGTATTCTCTAATTACAAGGAAGCAAGTAAAAAGACCATTTATGCTATTTTTTTTGTTCTTGATTTGCACGATAGAAATGGAAGAATAAGCTTTTTAACAATAATTTGTTGCAGAGATGTAGAAAAAGTCAGGTGAATGGAATCCATCAGATTTTTATAGTAAACTGTAGTGTATATTTGCAATAAAAAGAATAAAATGAATGCTACTGCAGGCCAAGGTAAACCCGTCAGCATCCATGCCATCACACCGCATATTTTACTTGTGCCCTCCCCATCCTTTAACACAGGCACATTTTACTGCTGTCGCTAGGACTGGAAATCGCGAATGGATGGCTAGGCCACTTCGTAACGCACTAACGATCACGGCTATTTAAGCCACTTCAGCCGGTGAAAGGGATATTAATGCCGGTTGAGAATTAGAGAAAGAGTGACATATGTAACAAACTAAATCATACAATTAATGGTTAAGCATCACTACTGCAGTTTTCGGATAGAATTGATAACGACCCCAGATTCCTGAAAGTCAGAATGATGACAATGCTAGTAAAATTGTAATAAATATGATAAAATAATCAACCAATATTCCCAGAAATTCAATGCCTATATACATTACGTTGGTCATAAAAGTATCTTAAACATACAGAATTTTCATCATTTTTAAAACATGTGATGTAATCCATTCACATACATTTCTCTACATCTGTTATAAATTATTGTTAAAAAGCTTATTCCTCCATCTACTTTATGCTAATCCAGACAAATTAGCAGAAATGGCTTCTTTGTAAGTAGAAACGAAATAAGAGAATACCAATAGACTAAATCGATAGTTAAGTATTTTAAAAGCTGGTTGCTACATGATTAAAATTCCTTTGTACGGCCGGGAGTTGACTAAGTGCCGTATGATATAAGTATTTTAAATCTGAAACCAATAACAAGGAATATCTCAGAAACAGCCACCTCTACAAAAAAATATACGTCACAAATTACGTGTTTTAACGAGAACTGCTTATTTTGTGTGGTAAGATTTTGCCTATTTCTTACGGTTTACGAGTTATTTAGTTAAATTCATTCATTCAATAAAGAGGAGACTGTCTTCAGAAAAAACAAGCTTTACATTTTATCATATAAATATATTGAATAATATGATAGTTTATTCAAAATCGTTAGAGCTATTTTTGAGGGACTCAAAATTTTCGACAAATGTTTGGTATTTAATGGACTTTTTGAGTTATGATACCCAGACCACACAGATTCACTCACACACATACACACACTAAGCTTTTTATAAACATGATATTTTGAGATTCAGGGAGTCTAAAAGTATGTATTTCCGCTGAAATCTCGGTATCGAATTTTTGGGTGCAATATAAAACCATCTCTATACATTGTGTGCATAGAGAAAATATAACTAAAATTTTCGAAAAATGTTTTATGAAAAGGGCGATTGTTGGTGGGAAGATTTTTCTGAAAATTTTGTGTTGCATCCTAGGAAAAGATTGGCCTCGAATACAAAGTTTAGTATTAAACCGACTGTTCCTCTTCGAGGTATGCTGTTCTCACACACAAGGGCCTTTTTCTAAAAACCTGACGTGTTCCATTCACATTATTTTCTCTAGCTGTTTTATAAAGGAACTTTTCTTACAAAATTTTTATTCTTCAATCTTCATCATGCCAATTGAGAGAAACTTCAGCAGAATTTATCTTATTACTTGTTTGTAAGTAGAAGGAAATAAGGGAATACATTAGACTAAAGGGACAGTCCATTCTTTTAAAAGGCGTTCGTCCTGTGAAAAAAACAAAATTCCGTTCTCTTTGCTTGCCAGGAGTAAACAAAGATAACCTAGCGCTTGAGAAAACTTTTAATTTGCTTAAAACTGAATCAAAAACAAGAATATCTCGGAAACGGAAACTATACAACAAAAAATGTAAGACAAATTGGTTATTTTAATAAAAACTATATTTTTTGTGTTCAGTTTTGTCCATTTCTTACGGTATACCAGTTTCACAAATGCCAGCAAAATTCATCCAAAATGAACAGATCTTCAGAAGCTGCTAGCAGAATGTTAAACCTATATATTTTATTTGTGATGTAAATATATTTATATACAGTGTTTTAATCATACTCGTTAGAGCCATTTTTAAGAAAAACAAAATTTTCAAAAGTTTTCATTTAAATCGTAATTTTGGGTGGTAGGATTTTCTTGCAAATCTTCCTGTCACATTCTTGAAGATGCTCAACCTAAATACTAAGTTTGGTATTTTTTGGTCTTTTAGTTTTTTGAGCATTGCTGACAAAAGCATACACGCGTATCTTTTTTCTAATTTCTATATAAATAATCCTTAAAAAGTATGAGAGAAGATTTTCAGGAAATTTCACCACAAGCTGAGTTAACTTACATTACGATTTCGGATATTTTAAATGTTATTTTCTTAGAACAATTTTAATTGAAATTCCATATATTAAAAGTATTTATAAGACTATTTTTCTGAGAATAATCAACACAGTCTTCTAAATTTGTAACGAATTTTGTATAATCTTGTAAAACCAGTATGCATTAAGGTATAAACGAACACCAACTGAATACAAATGTACAACTCTTTAAAACACATATATTCCACATATATATTTTTTGTAACCGTAGACGTTTAAGATATTATCGCCGCCACCAATATATGTTAGACACTATACAAAAACCACAAACAGTAACTGGAACAGAATTCTCTATGAGCGTAACATAAGCGTAATGGCAGGCGGCTTGAAGAATGGGAGAGACACCAAGATTTGACAGGTGGCCAGGAATAGTTAATGCTAGAATTGCCGATTGGTACACAATAAATCTACAAGATTATAAATTAAAGCAAAAACACAATTTATTGCTATACCAAGATATCTTACCCTGATGGCCATTGACCAAGTAGCACCTGATGTCCTGCCTAACCTTCACCGTGAGGAGACTCCCGAAAGGCTGCTAACCAGCTTCTCTGGTGCACACTAACTGTGGCTAGCTTCCTTCTATCGCCGCGGCCACATTCGCGGCACTGGCAGAGATAAACCAGGTTAATAAATGAACGTTCCAAATGGCGTCTTGTTTCAATTAACCTAACCACCTAAACGTCACTAATGACCGCTTCTGTCTATTTTTTAATATCCCCAAACAATAAATGTATTTACACTAATACCCCATATGCTATACTGTTCGTTATTAATTTTGCCAATCCTTGCTGTTCTTTTAAACCTTTCAATTTTCAATTGTGTTCCAATTTAATGGAAGCAGTGCATAATTTTAAGGCCAGTATATAGGGTCCAGTTGTTAAAACATTTGACCATATTTATTCTGTTTCGAAATTATAATGCAGCTGTTTCTTTAAAATGTTATCCTGTTTAAAATGAAGAAAAAAATTAAACTAATTTTCGAAAGAATAATTTTAATATTAAGAAACCATAGCAGACAGAAAAAGGCATGCCAATATAAAATGATATAATATTTCATCAGTGGAGGAAGTATTCCACTCAAATTTAAAAATAGAGTTTTGAAACCCCCGAACTTAAAAGAGAAACTGTAATTTTAAGAAACATTCTATGACGTGTGTGCATGTGAGTCAAAAGTATTTATCAAAAGAAAATACTAGTAAAATTATATTTTACAGTTAAGCTAGGCTACATTTTAAGTGTTTTGGAATAAAATGGTTTGCTACTATCCCATAATTAACCCACATGAAAATATTTTCGGATACTATTTTCCCAATAATTAACGCAACTAAATGACTGTTGCGACATTTGCCGGCAGAATAAAATGCTCATTATGCAGTTTTTACTTTCTCTACTTGTACATGGTAAGAGGTACAGAAGCTTATTGTATTCCACCCAAAAATTCGATACCGAAATTTCACTGGAGATACACGTTTTAGGACCTCTGAAACCAAAAAAAAAAAATACATTTTTAGCTCACAAACGAAGTGTTGAAAAATATTAAACTTAGTATTTAATTTTAGTATATTCCAGGGATGTGGCACGAATATTTTGAGAAAATTCCCCCACCCCAAATACACTTTACATCGGAAAAGGTTTTTCAAATTTATTTTTTCAAAGATGACTAACAATTTTGATTAAACTACTGTAAACTACCATAAACTGGCAGCTGTGATTTATTGTTTATATATATTGTATACATATATAACTCTGTCACCGGGTGATACCCACTTGCAGAGAAATAAATACATACATACAATTTTCTGGGATTAGCCCTCGAAGACCTCTTTCTTGTGAATACATTTTGGTGAATTTTGCATAACTGGCAAGTCATAATACATAGACAACATCTTACTACATACAATATAAAGATCTTGTTAAAACGCATAATATATGTCATATATATATTTTTTCGTGGAGTTGACCGAGACATTCCTTATTTTGGTTTCAATCTTAAAATACTTAAAAACTTTTATCATACGTGCGTTATTTCCCTTTTTACAAGAAGCAAATAATGAAGACAACTTTTGCTATTGTTTATCTCGATTAGCAGATAGAATACAATAGTAAGCTCCTTAGCAATCATTTGTTACAAAGATATAGAGAAAGTCATATTAAGCTAATTATAGCGCTACTGTAGGCTACAAAGAAAAATGAAACGTCAGGTAATTTATACACAACGGTAATAAATACATCTCTTAGCTGCTTAATAATAACCGTGACATCGTTTTAGAATAAGAACTGAAGCTTTCCTGGCGACGTGTTAATTCAAACTCTTCTCGGGCTTCTAGCCAGGTAAAAACTTGGCTTGACACCAACGTTTCGAAGAAGTGCATCTTCCTCGTCTTCAGGGTGAACTGATGGTTTGAGCCAGGAGACTGGTATTTATAAGAGCTGGGATGAAACTAACATCTAACATCACGCGAACCAATCAGATGTTAGTTTCATCCCAGCTCTTATAAATACCAGTCTCCGCAACTGATGGTTTGAGCCAGGAGACTGGTATTTATAAGAGCTGGGATGAAACTAACATCTAACATCACGCGAACCAATCAGATGTTAGTTTCATCCCAGCTCTTATAAATACCAGTCTCCGCAAGCTCAAACCATCAGTTCACCCTGAAGACGAGGAAGATGCACTTCTTCGAAACGTTGGTGTCAAGCCAAGTTTTTACCTGGCTAGAAGCCCGAGAAGAGTTTGAATCGTTTTAGAGGTTTGCGTGCAATAGAGAAACGAATTTGATATTCACTTTAGGAAAGATCAGCTGTTAATATATTATATATGTTAAATGCGGCACATAATTTATTGTAATTTTACGCCCTAAGACATGGTTTATAAGAAAAAATTATATTAATTTATAACAATCTAGAGTATTAAAGACCCAGAATGAAGAGTAATGCAGAAATGTATCTCTTTAAGAATAAATTTCCCAAAGGTAGTTTTTTTGCAAGAGCAGGAATTAGGCAAATATTAAAATTGAAATGTTGCCTTAGAAATCAATTTAGCTACACCGCAAGCCACCGTGCGTGCCAGCACACACCGCTTATACATCTGTGTAATTAGACCAAAAACTGTAAAATAAAACATACTAAAAAATCTGATGTTACACTCACATGCCTTTCTCTAACTGCTCTACAAATCCCCTACAAAAGATTATTCTTATTTGGACATATGCTAGTGGTGCCATATGACAAATGTTACTTAGTTGTTACTTTAGTTACATTATTATAAATGGCGTGTACGTATATAAGTTTAAACATTTTCAAAGTACTACGGATATTGTGATGTATACTATACAGTGTGTTTCAAAAATACGGGGCATCATTTCAGGTATGTATTTCCCACATGAAGACAATATAGTTCATTATAACATGTGTCCGGAAATGCTTCATTTCCGAGTTATGGCCTTCACAACATTGGAATTCACTGGAACGTTTTTCTTTCCGCAGGTCTTTGCCGTCAAAGGAGACATTAGGAGGGCGCTCTGATAGTTCATTCTGAGGAAGGTTACATTCAGTGTTCTTTAGGCGTTAAGACTGTGCGACATGTATTCAAATCAAGAGCTGGCAGAGATACACTTCATGCACGGTAAGGCGGACGACAATGCTCGTCGTTTGTACCAGGAGAGGTACCCACAGCGACAATGTCCAGATCGGAAGACATTTGTACGTCTCCATTCCCGTCTGTGCGAGTATGGAACATTCACCTTTCCTGGTTTGGGAAGGGGACGACCAAGATCTACAACTCCAAGTGCAGGAGGAGATTCTGGAGGCTGTGGACAGGACTCCTTCTATCAGCACACAACGGTTAGCGTTGCAAGTCAATGTTCCTCATATGACTGTCTGGAGACTGTTGAACGAGTATCAATTGTATCCTTATCATTTGCAACGTGTACAGGGCTTGTCACCAGCAGATTACCCTGCACGAGTTAGGTTCTGTCAGTGGTTCTTGCAGCAGTGTGGTGTAAATCCGAACTTTTCTGCCGTCGTATTATTTACAGATGAAGCACAGCTCACAAGAGATGGCTTAACAAATTTCCACAATCAGCATGTATGGTCGCATGAAAACCCACGTGCAACTGTTGTATCTCATCACCAGGTGCGGTTCTCCCTCAACATGTGGGCCGGTATAATTGGTGATCGATTAGTTGGACCCCATGTACTTGTAAACAGACTTACGGGGCAGGCGTACACAAACTTCCTGGAAAACACCATACCTGACGTTTTCAAAGACACTCCACTGATCAATCATCAACACATTCACTTCTTGCATGATGACGCTCCTGCACACTTTAGTCTTACGGGTCGCCGGTACTTGGATCGAAGGTTTCCTGATCGATGGATAGGTAGAGGTGGCCCAATTGCTTGGCCTCCACGCTCAACTGATCTGAACCTTCTCGATTTCTACTTGTGGGGCCATTTAAAATAATTGGTTTATTCGTCTCCGGTGCCGGATTTGGAATCCCTTCGGAATCGAATTGTGGCAAGTTGTGAGGACATACGCAATACTCCTGGAGTTTGGGATTGTGTTCGCAGATCAATGAGACATCGATGCGAGGTCTGTATTCAAGCAGGAGGTGGACATTTTGAAGATCTGTAATGACAACAACCTGCGGAAAGAAAAACGTTCCAGTGAATTTCAATATTGTGAAGGTCATAACTCGGAAATGAAGCATTTCCGGACACATGTTATAATGAACTAATCTACATGTGGGAAATACATACCTGAAATTATGCCCCGTATTTTTGAAACACCCTGTGTATACATCTCTCTACACGTACTATGTGCATAATGTATAGAGAAGGTATTGTATTTCACCAAAAACTCAAAACGGAGATTTCTCCGAAATACATATTTTGAGATCCCATGAATCCAAAAAAAGCATTTTTAGAAAACTGTCCGTGTATGTCTGTGTGTGTATGTGTGATTTCTGTTTGCATCATAGCTCAAAAACGAGAAACCCTTTAATAAATCCTTTAATACCAAACTTAATATATAAGTTCAGTGTCTTCCAAGGATGCGACAGGAAGGTTTTCAAGAAAATCCTCCCACCTTCAACTACCCTTTACATGTAACATTTTTCGAAAATTTTGTTTTTCTCAAAAAGGGCTCTAAAGATTTTGATTAAAATCTCTTAGGTTTAGAATATTTAAATGGCAAATAAAATTTATATCCTGAATTTTCTGGGAATAGCCTCTGAAGGCCTTTTATTCCGGATTTTTTTTTTTTTAATTTTACATAACTGGTAAACCGTAAGAAACAGACAATAACTTTCTGCACAAAAATGCAGATCTTGTTAAAGCACACAATTTATGTCAATACATTTTTTCGTGGAATTTGCCGTTTTCAATATATTCCTTGTTATTTATTTCAGCTTTCAATTATTTAAATGTTTCTCATTCGGGAACTTGTTGACTCTGGCCTAGCAAAGAAACGGATTTCGACCCCATAGCAACCACATTTTAAAACATTGACTGTCGGTTTAGTCTAATGTACTCCCTAATTTTCTATCTACCTATAAGGAAGTAAGGAATATGATCGTTTCTGCTAATATTTATCTCGATCAGAATAAAGTAGATAGAATAATTAACAATAAATTGTTACAGGGATGTAGAATGGAACACATCAGATTTTTATACACATTTTGCATTTCTCTTTTTCCTATAGTCCTCTACCTGAATACTTGACCCCGAAATTTTCGATATTTTCCTTAAACGAACCTGCTTTTCATATGCTTCCAAAATTTCATTTCATTTCTCTATCGAGAAAAAAAATTTGTACAGCGCAAAGAGAAATGTCTAACTTTACTGATAAAGAAATCTTATGTGTTTCATTCTCATGATTTTCTGTACATCGCTGTAATAAACTATTATTAAAAAGCATATTCTTCTAATTCATCATAATCCAGATAAAATTAGCAGATATTTATGTAATTACTTGCTTCCTTGTCAGTAGAAGAAAATAACCTGGAATACACTAGGCTAAAAGTAATATCCAATCTCTTAAAAGCTGGTTGCCATGTGGTTGAAATTCGTTTCTATGCAGGGCAAGGTGTTTACAACTTTCCATGTGAAGAAAGTATAAGTATTTTAAATCTGAAAACAATAACAAGGTATATCTCTGAAATGTCAATTCCACGAAAAAAAAACAAAAAAAAAAACAAATATACCTACATATATTCTGTGTCTTAACGAGCTCTATATTTTCTCTTGTGTAAGTTTTTGTCTATCTTACGGTTTGCTAGTTATACAAACTTCAGTAACATTCATCCAGAATAAAGTAGTATTCAGAGACCATTCCCAGAAATTCAAGATATACATTTTATTTGTCAGGTAAATATATTTAATATACAATTTAATGAAAATCGTTAGATCCATTTTTGAGAAAATGGAAATGTTCGAAAATTTTTCCATGTAAAGGGTAGTTTGTGGTGGGGGGATTTTTCTCAAAATCTTCGTGTCGCATCCCAGAAAGATACTAAACTTAAATACCAAGTTGGTGTTTTGCCGAATTTTTGTTTTTGAGTTACCGTGTTTACTGACACACACAGGGACCTTTTTATAAAAATTGTTTCTTTGGATAAAGGAGACCCTAAAACGTGTATTTCCGGTGAAATTCCCGTATCGAATTTATGGGTGGAGTGCAATATCTTCTCTATATACTATGCACAAAGTACGTGTACAGAAAGTAATAAACTGATATCCTGACAAAAGAATGCATCAATCGATATTTGAAGAGTGATAATAATCCATAACTGCATAAAACTGCCCTTTCTTGTAGCATTGTTGAGCATGAATATGTATAGCAGTCAGTAGTCGAAATATTGCTTTAGCATTGAAAGGGAAGGTACACTACTTTGAACTACGCCATCTTGTTTAAGAATAACTGGCAAGGGCATATTTTAGAAGTGCATTAATAGATCACCTCGTCAAAAATTATATTACACAGCTGATGTGTTCCATTCACATGACTTTCTCTACATCTCTGTAACAAACTCTTGTTAAAAAGCTTATACTGCTATTTACTTCATGCTAATCGAGAAAAAACTAATAGAAATAGTCTTATTACCTGCTTCCTTGTAAGTAGAAGCGAATTAAGAGAGCACCACAGGTTAAAGTGATAGCCAAAAGTTGGTTGCTATGTGACTGAAGTTGCTTTGTTTGTATGAACAGGAGTTGACAAATTCCTGTATGAGAAAAGTATAAGTTTTTCAAAGCTGAGGCTAAAAGCAAGGAATATCTCAAAAACGATCAACTCCAGGAAAAAAAATATGTGTAAAATAATGTTTTTATTTAAACATACTCTACATTTTTTATGTGGTAAGTTTTTGTCCATCTCTTACGGTTTAGAAGTTATCCAAAATTTGTAAAATTCATGTAGAATAAAGTAGTCTTCAGAGGCTATCACCAAAAAATTCAAGATATACATTTTATTAATCAGGTAAATGTCTCTAATAAACGATATTTTAATGAAAATTGTTAGAGTCAATTTTAAGAAAATCATATTTTTGAAATACATTTCCCAGTAAAGGGTATTTGGGAATGCTAGGATTTTCTTTGTGTCGCATCCTTGTAAGGCACCAAACTTAAATACCAAGTTTGATATTCAACGGTCTTTTCGTTTTTGAGATTTGCTGTCCACAAACGCACACAGAGACACACAGACACACACGCACACATGGACCTTTTTCTGAAAATGCTTTTTTTGGATTCATTTCCGGTGAAATCTCGGTATCGAATTTTTGCTTCGAATGCAATACTTTCTCTATACACTGTGTACATGGTACGGGTAGAGAAATTAAAAAGAGTATTGAAAACCCTAAACGGAGGTGGAACAAATATATTTGGAGCCATAACAGCTCATTGGAAAGAAGAAGAAGCAGAAGAAGAATGCTATGAGCCACTATATCAGGCTGCCAGTTTCTTTTGAAGTCTAGAACTTTCTCCAATTCTTTATAAGGAATTTGAGAAATTCCTTTCCACATTTATAAGGTCTTTGCCGACAGCTAACACTTGTGGTTTTGACCCCCCCCCCCACCCCCGAGCTGTTCTAACGGACCACACAGTGATGGATGGCGTTATAACGAGGGGCTACATGGAGCCTTAAAAACTTTGAAATTAAACCTTAAGCAACGTCGCTGAAGCATTTCTTTTTAAAACTAAGAAAGGAACTTTCTTATTGCTTAAGGCAAGGTGCTCCCTCTGTGACGTAATATATTTACTCCTAGTTCCGTAATTAATACATCCTTTTTATATTTAAAACAAAAATAGAGAAAAACTGTATTGACATACTAGGAAATTAACCCCCACGGTGCCTCCGCGGTAACGTTTGAGGCTCGCATTCGAGAGGCCGAGAGTTTGATTACTGGAGGCTCCTAATTGAACCATAGTATTTTCGTATTGTTTACTAATTTTGTATTGTGCGTTTAGTAGATTTAATATAATGTATTTTAATTTCTGTTCACGTACTATGTTTAAATATTATGTAGAAAAGGTATTGTAATCCACCCAAAAATTCGATGTCTATTTTTTCACCGGAAATACGTTTTGAGCTCCCCCGAATCCAAAAAACTTTTAGAAAGATATCCATATATGCGAAACTATGTATGGTTATGTGTCTATTGATAGCGTGGCTCAAAACAACACAGTCTATGCTACATATATTTTTTGGGAAGCTTACAATTTTGAGATATTCCTTGTTTTTGATTTCAGCTTTATAATAATTATACTTTTCTCATACGTGAAGTTTTCAACTCCGGTACATACAAACAAAGGAACTTCAATCACATAGAAACCAACTTTTGAGGATCACTTTAATATATACTACTCCCTCATTTCTGTTTAATTTACAAGGAAGCAAGTAATAATACTATTTCTGCTGTATTTTCTCGATTAGCATGAAGTAAATATAATAACAACCTTTTTAACAATAATGTATAGCAGAGCTGTAGAGAAAGTCATATGAATGGAACAGATTAACTTTTTAAGTTTGTATACTATTATTGGGACATCAAGTACAAGAAGCTATTTACTAAATTAGTCGAAGTAAATATTTGATATTTTGCTTAGAAATTACTATACATAACATAAATAACTACCAAGTTTCAGCACAATATATGAGGGCCGTTTTTTTCTACATCCGTTAGGCTATAAATAAAAGATAAGTTCATAGAAAACAATTATTTTACTACTAAAAATTTTGTACACTTATGGTTACTTTTCAATTAATCACCGAAAAGATTGAGACATTTATCGTACCTGTGCACAAGCTTTGCAATACCCGCTTCAAAAAATGTTGCCGCCAATGATTTCAAATGAGCATTGACGCTGTGTTGAAGATCTTCGTGCTTTACGACGTTTGCGGAGAGCCATTCAAAACAAGTGAAGAGGAATGCTGACTTCAGGAATTGTGTAGATCCATGACAACCCTCGTACATACACTGCTGGCGCAACCCATTGGCTCCTTGAACGATTTCAATGGGATATTTTCGAACATCCGCCGTACAGTTCTGACCTGGCACCCAGCGACTTTCACGTTTTCCCCGTATGGAAAAAGTGCCTAGAAGGGCAGCACTTTCAAACCAACGAAGAGCTATACTTAGCTCAAAGTTATGGAATGTATGTATGCACTTATGTATCTATGTAGGAATGTGTGTATGTGCGTATACATTATTTTCTTTAAAGACAATTTTGGAGGTACCTTATTCTTTATAATGTTGTAATCTAATGAAATGCATTTGTGGCATAATAGGAATGAAACTTGAAAATTCTGTAGACTTTTCTGAAATTTTTACTGTGATTGTATTGAATATATGTTAATAAGAATACCAAATTTCATCAAATTGGATAAATACTTGCAAGATATACTTTCTCATAATTTTTATGCAAATGCTTTGCATAATAAAAATGTTCCTTATGCCACAAAATTTGAGTAAGTGTGTTTGCATCTTTTAAATACAGCTCTGAACCACATATAAAAACTTAACCCATTATTATTTTACAACTTTTATTACTGCATTATGATATTTCTTTAAATTTTAGACACTTTAATCTTGGAACTTAATTTCTTCATAAAATTATTTTGTTGATTAATTTTAAGGTTAGGATACCTTTATCGTTTATAAATTTACTGCACATACTTAAGTAAATTCTGGATAATTTTAGTTGTATTTAAATAAAAATTGGGATAGGTGGAAAATGTTTGAATGCGTAAAAATAATGGTTTTGATAAAAATATTTTTCTGTAAAATAGTATCTCTACCAATTCAGCATAAACATTTTATATTTCGTTTAAATATCTACGGTATTTTAATAAAACGCTCTGAGACATTTTTAAGAGCATGAAGTTTCGAAAAATCTTCCAGAATTAGTTTTGATTGAGGGTATTTGCCTGAAAATCTTCGCGTCACGACCTTGGAAACTGCTATACCTAAATACCGAATTTGCTTTAATGGAGTTTTAGTTTTTGAGGTTGCTACACACGCACACACGCACCTTATTCTAAACTATTTTTTTTTTTGTATTCAGGGGTTCCCAAAACATGCATTGCCGACGAAACGCCCGTATCTAATTTTTGGGTGGAGTTTAACGTCTTATCTGCCAATAAGTTAGTCTCGTAAGTTCTTTCGCTTTGCTCCATAGTTCCATTTGTAGCAGGTTCTTCCACCTGAAACCCCTGAACTGTCTGTAAACTCAAGTTATCTTAGTTGCCTATTCAGCTCTAAGACTTAGAGGTCAACAACCAGAATCAATATTGGATACATAGGGTGTTCAATAAGTCCCTAAAAAGTCCAAAAATTACAACCCTAGCATTGAAAAAAGTTTGTATTTAGTAACCATTGCCTCTTATTAGATGGCGTTTAAAGTTTCAGCTATATCCGTCACGTTATTTCCTTGCTATAGGCGATTGAATCAACAATTTGTGCTTCTTTAGAAAGCTGGAAAAATACTAGATTCGTGACGCGATTAAACGCTTCTATTTAAAACGCTTAAAAAAGACAGTGGATATATAAAACTGTTAGTGAAACATGTGTACACTACTCCACACCAGAGACAAAAGTACAATGGAAACAATGTGTCTTTAAAGGCGAATCCGCTCCGAAGAAAGCAAAGGTAGTGAAATCTGTAGACAAGTTGATGGTCTTGGTGTCGTGGGATGCACGCGAAAGCATTGACATTGATTACTTGCAGAAAGGAAGAAAACGATACATGGAGAGTATTATGCATCGCTTTGCACCGGTTGAACGGAGAAATCAAGAACAAACGCCCTCATGTGACAAAGAAGAAGAGCAAGATAATAGAAAGGTACACACCTGCGCAGTTTCGATGTCGAAATTGTAAAATTAAGGTTAGAATTACTGGAACATCCACCGTATTCATCAAATTTGGCCCCCAGCTAATTTTCATATTTCTAAACTTAAATAAATGGCTCGGTGGAAAGCGACCTACGCCTAAAGAGGTCATCTCTAAAACAGAATGACTATTTTGAGGACCTTCCGAAGTCCTACTTTTTAGAAGGTCTTAAAACAGTCGGGGTAACGCTGCGAAAAGTCTATCGAGCTAAAAGAACATTATGTAGAAAAAAATATTTGTTCCATTCACATCACTTTCCCTACATCTCTGAAACAAATTATTGTTAATTTACTTAATGATAATCTAAAAGAATTAGCAGAAACAGTCTTATTACTTGCTTCCTTGGAAGTAGAAGCGAAATAAGGGAGTACCATAGTTAAAGTGATAGTCAAAAGTTGGTTGCTATGTAAATGAAGTTCAGGAGTTGACAAATTTCTGTATGAGAAAAGTATAAGTTTTTCGAACCTGAAACCAAAAAACAAGGAATATCTCAAAAAAGATCAACTACATGAAAAAAATGTATATTACATAAATTGTGTGTTTTAAAGTGCTCTACATTTTTAGTGGTAAGTTTTTTTTCCATCTCTTACGATTTAGCAGTTATGCAAAATTCCATAAAATTCAGCCAGAATAAAGTAGTCTTCAGAGACTATTCCCAGAAAATTCAATATATACACTTTGTCAGGTAAATAAATATCTTTAATATACCAAATTTTAATCAAAATCGTTAAGAGCCATTTTTGAGAAAATAAAAATGTTCGAAAAAAGTTCCTTGTAAAGGGTAGTTTGAAATGGGAGGATTTTTCTCAAAATCTTCATGTCGCATCCCTGGAAGATACTAAGCTTAAATACCAACTTTGGTATTTTACCGAATTTTCGTTTTTGAGCTATCGTGTTCATCGGCACACGGACCTTTTTCAGAAAATGACTTTTTTGGATACAGGGGGCCCTATAACATATATTTTCGTAGTAATTTCGGTATGAATTTTTGAGTCGAGTGCAATATCTTCTCTATACACTATGTACATGGTACGTATAGAGAAAGTAGTAAATAAAATATACCCAAAATAATTTGTATTCTATCTCTTTCTAAGGACTTATTGAACACAACTCGCATGTTAGTGTTTGATCGAGATTCACTAGAACAAACTTCTATTTACAAAATATGGAAACCAAAATAAAACATTTCCGGCATCTCATGCTTATTTATTATCGTAAGGATAAAACCACCCCAAAATGTCAGCACAAAATGTGGGCTGTCTACGGAGAAGATGTAATACAGACTTGAGCGTGTCAAAAGTGGCTTACTTTTGAGCTGGGAATTATTTCTCCCTAAAAGACAAAACTCGGTCTGGACACGGAAAGAATTAATGAAATAATAGTCAACATTCTATAAATGCTAACTCGGGTGTTGATATTGGAGCGCTATTTAATTCCTGCTTTTATAGTTAGGAACCTGAATAAAACTGGGTTACGTAAATATTCGAATTGTATGTGAAGCCAATTTGATTCAGCGTTTATCCATCTCCGACTCTTTATTAAGACGCAATCAGATTTATCCTTTTCTGAAACAGCTTATAACTGAAGATTAGAAGTGGATAATGTACACGATGCCAGAAAGAATAAATCATGGCAGCCACCACTATTGCTTCCTAAACCAGAGCTGCATCCGAGAAACGTCATGCTATATATTTGGTGGCATTGCAAAGGAATCCTGTATTACTAACTTGTTAATGAGGCTATCAGTTCCGAGAAAAGCTGTTCTCAGTTGGATCGTTTCAAGACAGCCATTGAAGAGAAAACGATGTCGTCTTTCACTACGAAAACGCCAGACTACATACATCCAGGGCGACCTGTCAAAATTTGCGTAATTTTGAGTGGGATATGTTACTCCAACTCCCGTATTCTCCAGACATGACTCCTTCCGACATTCATTTATTCCGTTCCTGCAGAATTTCCTGAATGGCAAACGCCTCACTTCCTTGGAAGACTAAACACTGAACCTCGAAGAGTCCATCAACCAGAAAACCTCCACATTTTGAAGAAATTGAGTGTATAAGCCTCCTGAAAAATAACGATACATTTTCGAGATTAATGGTGTACACTGTAGGAAATAAATAGTTTGTTTACAAAACCTAACTGTCCTATTTATTTAACCTTGTGTTTAAAGCTTGTAAACAGAAAGAGCGGCAACTACTCCAACGTAGCTGTGCTGCGGGTGAGGGTGTTCCCAGGCAATCTCAGTGACTTAAACCTAACGAAAAGCGGACTTATGAGACAATCTTATAGTTTATGTATTACTTGGTACAGAAAGAAAATACAATAGTATGTGAATAGGTTAACTATGATGTAAAGTGTAAACAAAAGAATGTGGCTCTATCTAAGAATCAGCAAACTCATTCCACTTGTCTGTTTCTCCATCTACAGACTCGTTTCAAACTATGTGGTGTTATTAGACCGATCGAATTTGGTGTTATTAGATTTTATGGATTGCGTGTTAAGGGGTTCGCAATTTCCTGCTTATTTTTATACAGTACCACAGGTTAATGTTTAAACATGACCACTTTTCTGTTACCTGACGGGCCTGGGAGGTGGAGTGCGTTAATAACAGTAAGAGTGTTGGAAAACACTGTCACAGTCAACCTTTACTGCATGTTATCATCTCAGTAACAGTTTTGATTGTGTTGTTACCAGCTTTTTTGTTTTTTTGTCAATAAAATATGCTGACATCTTTCGCCATTCTTTATTCCCTGTATTCTTTCATATTGTTCCAAGCGGGTATTTGAAAACGAGGGGAACCTTTGCAATCAGAGATTGAGATTAGGCAGTTATGCAGTGACGTGTGGAATATATTTCTCTATATGCTCACCATGTTTCAAGTTAAAGCAAATACACAATAGGATATTCAGGGTGACCTATAGACATACATTTAAGCTATGAAAAAGCACATTATTTTGGGTATTTTTTCTTCATATATTTTTCCACTTTAACGCTTTCTGCTCTGGATATAACTACTATTTTATTTTTCACAATATTCTAACTCAGCAAACAAGTTAACTTTGCTTTAAAAGGGTTAGTTACCCATTAATAATTTAGCTTATGTTGCTATAGCAACGGACAAATAAGCACTTACGGTATACAAACATAGAGAAATAAAGCTGATGTATTACATTCACATGACTTTCTTCACATCTCTGTAAGAAATTATTGTTAAAAAGTTTATGCTTCTATTTAATTCACGCTAATCGAAAAAAAAAAAAATAGCAGAAATAGTCTTATTACTTGGTTCATTGTAAGTAGAGGCGAGTTAAAGTGATACTCAAAAGCTGGTTGCTATGTGACTGAAGATCATTTGTTTGTATGGACAGGAGTTGACACATTCTTGTATGAGAAAAGTATAAGTTTTTCAAAGCTGAAACTAAAAACAAGGAATATCTAAAAAAACGATCAACTCCAAGACAAAAATGTATATACATAACTTGTGTGTTTTAATGTTCTCAAAAATTTTTGTGTGATAAATTTTTGTCCATCTCTTACGGTTTAGCGGTTATGCAAAATTCCGTAAAATTGATCCAGAATAAAGTAGTCTTCAGATGCTATTCCCAGAAAATTATTTGTCAGGTAAGTTTATCTTTAATATACGACATTTTAATCAAAATCTTTAGAGCTATTTTTTAGAAAATCAACATTTTTTATAATATTTCCATGTAAAGGAAAGTTATGGGTGGAGATTTACTTGAAAATCTTCTTGTCGCATCCTTGGAAGCAGTTTACAGACACACAGACACACACGCACACACACCGACCATTTTCTGGAAATGCTTTTTACTTTCTCTATACGCACTATGTACTAGTGTATAGAGAAGGTATTGCACTCCACCCAAAAATTCGATACCCAGATTTCACCGGAAATATGTTTTAGGGTCCCCAATATTCAAAAAAAAGCATTTTCACAAAAAGGTCCGTGTGTGTGTGTGTGTTTGTCCGTGTGTCTGTGAACACGATAACTCAAAAGCGAAAAGTCGGTAAAATACCAAACTTGGTATTTAAGTTTAGTATGTTCCAGGGATGCGACACGAAGATTTTGAGAAAAATCCCCCCACCTCAAACTACCCTTTACATGGAAATTTTTTCGAAAATTTTGATTTTCTGAAAAATGGCTCTAAAGAATTTGATTAAAATTTCGTATATTAAAAATATTTATCTGACAACTAAAAGGTATATCTTGAATTTTCTGGGAATAGCCTCTGAAGAATTGTTTATTCTGGATGAATTTTACTGAACTTTGAATAACTGCTAAACCGTAAGAGATGGACAAAAGCTTACTACACAAAAAATGTAGAGCACGTTAAAACACACAATTTATTTTATATACATTTTTTCGTGAGTGCGTCGTTTTTGAGACATTCCTTATTTTTGGTTTCTGCTATGAAAAACATACTTTTCTCATACACGAACTTGTCAACTCCTATCCATATAAACAAAGGAACTTCATTGACATACCAACCAGCTTTTGACTATCATTTTAACCTATGGTAGTCCCTTATTTCGCTTCTACTTACAAGGAAGCAAGTAATAAGTCTATTTCGGCTCATTTTTTCTGATTAGCAAAAAGCAAATAGAAGTATAAGCTTTTTAAGAATAATTTCTTGCAGCGATATAGAGAAAGTCATGTGAATGGTACATTTTTGATTTAGGGGGACCTAAAACATGTATTTCCGGTGAGATCTGTGTATCGAATTTTTGGGTGGAATGAAATACATTCCCTATACACTATGTACATAGTACGTGTAGAGAAAGTAATGTACGTGCTTTTAAGGTAACCTAATTTATATGCTGAATATGGAACTGCAGGCATTTGGAATATTACTCAAAGTATTGATAGAAACACTGATACGTAAAGGTAAATAGAAGCTTGAAATGCTAAAGTTACAGAATTAAACTTCGTTGCTCTGTAAAGTATAGCTTTGTGAAGAATTAAAGCATGATGTTGACAGAAAATCATTGAGAATTCTTTTACCTTCAAAGGCTTTTCAACTTTATAAGCGATTACCTTGGACTCCCTTTTTTCAATTTTCTCGATTATTCCAAGATCAATCTTCCAGGTCTCTAGCTCTCATTGCTTCTTTAACTATTCCTCTCCAAATGTACCTAGGACGTCTTCTTACCTTTTTAGTTCCTGGTGGGAACCAAATAAATACTTCTTTGAACCATTTATCATCTGACATCATCTGTCCAAACCACTGAAGGTTGTTATCCTTCTAAATAGTAGTAGTGTATTTTCTTATAGATAAAGTTCTACCATAAAGTTACTCTTAATTCTCTGAACACGAGAAACACGTAACCTGCGCTAAAAACCATCCATTTCTATTTGCATAGTATATTTTACATCCTCCAGCACATACTTACAATTTACATAGTAGATAAAAAGGTATTGTATTTCACCCAAAAGTTGATACTGTTATTTCACCGGTATTTCAAGCTTTGGGACATCCTGAATAGTAAAAAAAAAAAGTTTATAAAAATGTTTGTATAATCTGTGTGTGTATGTGTAGGCAGAAGAAACTATTGCTTTCTCTACACGTACTATGTACATAATGTATGGAAAAGGTATTGTAATGCATCCAAAAATTTCGATACCGAGATTTCAAGGGGAATACATGTTTTGGGACCCCCTGAATCCAAAAAAAAGCATTTTAGGAAAAAGGACCGTGTATTCATCAGTGTGTGTGTGTGTGTGCGCGTGCGTACGCGCATCTGTGTGTGTCTATGGACAGAATGGCTCAAAAACGAAAAAAACCGTCAAATACCAAGCTTGGTGTTTAAGTTTGGTGTCTTCCAAGGATGCGACACGAAGATTTTCAACAAAATCCTCCACCCCAAACTACCCTTTACATGGAAAAAAATTCAAAAATTTTGTTTTTCTCAAAAATGAATGTAACGATTTTGTTTAAAAGCTATTATAGTTAAGATATTTAAATGTCAAATAAAACGTTTATCTTGACTTTTCTGGGAACAACCTCTAGAGACCTCTTTTTTTCTGAATGAATTTTGCTGAATGTTTGTAGCTGGTAAACCGTAAGAGATACACAGAAACTTACTGCACAAGAAATGTAGACCACGCCAAAACACACAGTTTATGTCATATACGTTTTTTTCGTGGAATTGACCATTTTTGTCATATTCTTTGTTATATGATTTTGATTTAAAATACTTGAAACTTTTCTCACACAAAAGGGTGTAAACTCCTTGCACTGCATAGAAACGGATTTCAACCACATGGCAACCAGTTTTTAACAATTTGACTATCACTTTAACCTAGTGTATTCTCCTATTTCTTTTCTACTTTCAAGGAAGCAAGCAATTAAAACAATGTCTGCTAATGTTTATCGCGATTATCATATAGTAGATAGAAGAATATGCTTTTTAAGAATAATTTGTTACAGCGATGTAGAGAAAGTCATATGAATGGAACATCAGATATTTAATGGTGTTTAACGCCTTCCTTTTGTATATACTTGTGGCACCGCAGGAGATGGCATTGATGATACATGCAATGTAGATGGAACATCGGTGGATTGCGATGGCGGGGGAAACGGGAGAACCCGGAGAAAACACGCCCCTGCATCGCTTTGTCGACCACAAATCTCACCTGCAGTTGCTTGGGGTTCAGCCCCTGTCTTTAGATGAGAGACAAGATGCCAGAGTAGGCGTTCGACAATGGATGGTTCAATAGTATTTTGAATGGAAGAATAAAAGTCCTTTCTTTCGATACAGAAAAGATGTATCTTGTAATTCACTGCAATGAATTCTGAGCGACTTTAGTTGATTTGTATTCATTGTATTTTCAAAGCTCTGTATACTATTATCCTTAATGTTTACTTTCGCTACACGTACTATGTATATATAAGGTATTGTATTGCACCCAAAATTCGATACCGAGATTTCACCACATATAAATGTTTTGGGACCTCCTGAATCCAACAAAAACATTTTTAGAAAAATGTCCGTGTGTGTGCGTGTGCGTGTGTGTGTGCGTGTGCGTGTGCATGATAGCTCAAAAATGAAAAGTCTGTTAATTACCAAACTTGATATTTAAGTTTAGTACCTTCCAAGGATAGGATACGAATATTTTCAAGAAAATACTCTCTCTCCAAATTACCCTTTACGTGTTAAAAATTTCGAAGAAATTCATTTTCTCAAAAAATGGCTTTAACTATTGGGTTAAACATCGTAAATGTTATATATTTATACGACAAATGTATATCTTGAATTTTCTGTGAATAGCCTCCAAAGACATCCATTGAGAGAAAAATTTAGCTGAATGTTTCATAATTGGTAAACGGTAAAAAGTAGACAAAAACCTATTACACAAACAATTTTGATGTTAAAACACACAATTTTTCATATACTTTTTTCGTGGAGTTGGCCTGTTTTGAGATATTTCTTGTTATTGGTTTCAGTTTTAAAATGCTTTAACATTTCTCATACAGGAATTTATCATCTACTAGCAATGCAAAGAATCGAAATTCCATCCCATAGTACCAGGTTTTAAAAACTTAACTGCCACTTTGGCAAAGTGTTTTCTCTTATTTTCCTTCAGCGTACAAGCTAGGAAGTAATAAGCTTATTTCTGCTAATGCTTGTCTGGATTAGCTTGAAGTAGATAGAAGAATAATATTTTCAACAATAATTTGTGACAGATGTAGAGCGGGACATGTGAATAGAATACATCAGAATTATTTTAATATTTTTATGTTAAAATAACAGATCGAGAAAGCCATGTGAACTTAGGTATCAGATTTTTGTAACAAGAAGCTTATGAAAACAATTCTTTCTTATTCCCTTTTTACTTTCTCTACACATGTGCATAGTGTACAGAGAGTGTATTGCATTACACCCAAAAATTAGATACCGAGATTTCACCGGAAATTGACGTTTAGGGTCCCTTGTATTAAAAAATGTGTTTTTACAAAAGGGTCCGAGTGTGTGTCAGTGTGTCCGTGTACCTGTGAACAGGATAAATCAAAAACGAAAATTCGATAAAATACCATACTTGGTATATAAGTTTAGTATCTTCCAAGGATGCGACACGATGATTTTGAGGTAAATCCCCCAATCCAAAGTACTCTTTACATACAACATTTTTCGAAAATGTTGATTTTATCAAAAATAGCTCTAAAGATTTTGATTCAAATGCCGTATATTAAATACATTTGTACGAGAGATAAAATGATATATTAATTTTTCTGGAAATAATTTTTGAATACCACTTTATTCTGGATGAGTTTTGTTCGATTCTGTATAACCAGTAAACCATAAGAAATAGTCAAACAATCTACTACAAAAAATATGGAGGTCTTGTTGAAACACGCAATTTATGTCGTATACAGTCATGGTGTTGACCACTGTAGAGATATTCCTAGCTATTGGTTTCACTTTTAAAATACTTATGCTTTTCTCGTACAGGCGTTTATGAATGCAAACCATCGAATTTCCATTCCATAGTAACCACCTTTTAAAAAGTTAACTATCGCTTTATCCCAATGTATTTTCTATTTGCCTTCTACTTAAAAAGAAACCAATAATAGGTTCATTTCTGTTAACGTTTATCTCAATTATCATGAAATAGACAGAAGAAGAATTTATTTTTTGCAAATGCAATGCGTAAGAACTTTTTAATATTAGTCAGTTTGTAGAACAGATTGAGAAAGCCATGTGAACTTACATATCAATTTTTGTAACAAGATGCTTGTGGAAACAATTGTCTCTCTTATACCCTTTTTACTTTCTCTACAAGTATTATATGTATAGGGTATTGAGAAGGTATTGCATTTCACGCAAAAAATTAATACCGAGATTTCTCCGGAAATAGAGATTCTAGAGTCCCCTGAATCCACAAAAAGCATTTTAAGAAAAAGGTCCGTGTGTACGTTTATCTGTGAACACGATAGCTCAAAAACGAAAAACCGGTAAAATACCAAACTTGCTATATAAGTTTAGTATATTCTAGGAATGCGACTCTAAGATTTTGAGGAAAATTCCCCTACATTGAAAAGTTTTCGAAAATTTTGATTTACTAATAAACTGTTCCAACCATTTTTTTAAAACACCGTATACTAAATCTATTTTCTCAACGTATAAAATATATATTTTGAATTTTCTGGGAATTGAATCTGAATACATCGTTATTCTGGATGAGTTTTTCTTGATTTGGTATAACAATTAAGATATAGATAAAAGCTTAATACACAAAATATGTAGATCTCTCTAAAACACACAATTTATGTCGTAAACATTTTTGTCATGGATTGGACCATTTTTACTTTCTCTACATGTACTATGTACATAGTGTATAGAGAAGGTATTGTATTCCACTAAAAAATTCGATATCGAGATTTCACCGGAAGCACACGTTTTGGATCCCCCTGAATCCAAAAAAATCATTTTGGAAAAAGGTCCGTGTGTGTGCGTGTGTGTATGTGTGTGTCTGTATGCCAGTGGACAGCATAGCTCAAAAACGAAAGGACCGTCAAACTTGCTATTCAAGTTTGGTATCTTCCAAGGATGCGACACAAATATTTGCAAGAAAATCCCCCCACACCCAACTACCCTTTACATGGAACTTTTTTCGAAAATTTTGTTTTTCTTAAAAATGGCTCTAACGATTTTGATTAAAATATCGTATATTAATGCTATTTACCTGAGATATAATATGTATATCTAGAATTTTCTGGGAATAGCCTCTGAAGACTACTTTATTCTGGATGAATTCTACGGAATTTTGCATAGCTGCTAAACCGTAACAGATGGACAAAAACTGCCACACAAAAAATGTAGACCACATTAAAACACATCAAATATGTTATATACATTTTTTCGTGGAGTTGGTTGTTTTAAAGATATTCCTTGTTTTTAGCTTCAGCTTTGAAAAACAAACACTTCTCATACAGGAATTTGTCGACTCCTGTGCATACAAACAAACGAATTTTAGTCACATAGCAACCAGCTTTTGACTCTCACTTTAACCTATGATACTCTCTTATTTCGCTTCTACTTACAAGTAAGCAAGTAATACGACTGTTTTTGCTAAGATTTTCTCAATTAGCATGAAGGAAATAGAAGCCTAAGCTTTTTAACAATAATTGTTTTGCAGAGATGAAGAGAAGGTCATGTGACTGGTACACATCAGATTTTTTAGATATTCCTTGTATTGGGTTTCAGAATTTTTCACTTCCTGGCAATGCAAAGAAGTTTATTTTATCCACATGACAACCAGCTTTAAAAATATTTGACTATCGTTTTAGCATAATGTATTCCAATATTTCGCTTCTACTTACAAGAAAGCATTTCTGCAAATTTATCTCGATTAATATGAAATAGAAGAATCATATTTAACAATAATTTGTTACACAGATGTAGAGAAAGTCATGTGAACGGAACACATAAGATTTTTATCCTGATTACAAATCCAAATTTTGGTTGCCCATGTAGTTATTGATAGGTCACATATGCCGGACACGTGCTCTTCTATGTCCCGGTTCATCTGTTGATAAAAGTCTCTAGGGAATAGCTTCCGAGCCACCAGTTGTTTTGTTATAACACACAACAAGGACGTCAGGGAAAGCAAACACCGACAGGCATTTATTTACCTCTGCGTCAAGGGAAAATGGCGATGAACCTTCTCTGAAATTGAAAATCAAAACAATTTCTCTCGCATCTTAACATTATCAGTAGAGTTCAGTTTTGGGTTCCGAAGCGCACACAGTTACGAACACACAGAGTAGTCAGCGTTATAAAGAGAAGGTAGTAGGGAGAGGTTTGTAGTGTAAACATGCACTCGTTGAGGTATAATCTGTTCCAAAAGCAACTCATTACATGGATTGGCATTATACGCATAAATTAAAACATTAAAGCATTTATTTCATATTATGATTAACAAAACGCAGTGTATTTTTACAAATAAAATTGTAAACCTTCATACCAAAATCTGATGTGTTGCATTTACATGACTTTGTCTACATCTCTGCAACAAATTATTGTTAAAAAGCTTATGCTTCTATTTACTTCATGCTAATCGAGAATAAATTAGCAGAAATGGTCTAATTACTTGCTTCCTTGTAAGAAGAAGCGAAATAAGAGAGTATCATAGGTTAAAGTGATAGTCAAAGGCTGGTTGCTATGCGCATGAAGTTCCTTTGTTTGTATGGACACGACGTGACAAATTCCTGTATGGGAAAATTATACATTTTTTAAAGGTGAAACCAAAAACAAGGAATACCTAAAAACGATCAGCTGTATGAAAAAAAAATGATATAGCATATATTGTGTGTTTTAATGCGCTCTACATTTTTTGTGGGCTAAGTTTTTGTCTATCTCTTACGGTTTAGCAGTTATTCAAAATTCCGTAAAATTCATCTAGAATAAAGTGGTATTCAGAGGCTATTCACAGAAAATTCAAGATATGCATATTATTTATAAGGTAAATATAATTAATATACGACATTTTAAACAGAATCTTTAGAGACATTTTTGAGAAAATCAAAATGTTCGAAAAAAGTTCCATGTAAAGGGTAGTTGGGGGTGAGGAAATTGTCTTGAAAATCTTCGTGTCAGATCATTACAAGATACCAAACTTAAATACCAATTTTGGGCTTTAACGGTCTTTTCGTTTTTGAGCTATGCTGCCCACAGACACACACAGTCATACACACAAACAGACACACAGACACATACAAGGACATTTTTCTAAAAAATTTTTTTATATTCAGGGAGTCTCAAAACATGTATTTCCGGTGAAATCTCGGTATCGAATTTTTGGGTGCAATGCAATACCTTCTCTATACACTGTGTACATAGTTCTTATAGAGAAAGTAAAATTCAATGTGTTCCATTTACACAATGTCCTCTAGCTGTTAGATTCAAAAGATTATCTTCGTACAGCATGCTAATCAAGATAAACATAAGCAGAATTAGTCTTATTACTAGCTTCCTTGTACTTAGAAGGGTAATAAGAAAATCCACAGGCTAAACCGATGGTTTCGTCCTTTAAAAACCAGTCACTATGTGAAACAATTGAAATTCCAATCTCTTTACTTGTCAATAGTAAACAAACGAAAAACGACATGAGATGTCTTCCCGTTTGAGAGGAAATTAAGTGGCTTAAAGCTGAAATCATTAATCCGGAATATCTCGAAAGTGGTTAACCCAATAAAAAAAATGTATATAAGCTGAGTGTTTTAATGAGATGTACATTTTTTGTCTAGTGTTTATGTCTAGGTATTTCTTACGGTTTGCCAGTTATACAAAACTCATCCAGAATGAAGAGGTCTTCAGAGGCTATTCCCAGAAAATTCAAGATATACATTTCGTTTGTCATATACACATATCTATTTTAGTCAAAATTTTTGGAGCCACTTTTGAGAAAATAAAGAAATTCGAAAAGTGTTTCTTGTAAAAACTTTTGGGCTATTCCGCCCACGGACATGGACCTTTTTCTAAACTTGTTATTTTTGGGCTAAGGGGAACCGCAAAACATATAGTGAAATCTCGGCATGGAATTCTTCGGTACAATTCAATAACTTCTCTGCACCATGTGCATAGTACGTGTAGAAAAAGTAACAATGTGTTAGTATAATACAATTATAGCTTTAAATTATAAATAAAATAATGTGGAAAATAATATAGTTGAAAACATATATACTGGGTGTTTCAAAACGACACCAAACGAAGATGTGGGCCTTGTTGGTCATATCGTACGGGATACGTGAATATCGTTTTCACTAAATTTGGCACATACAAAACTGCTATAAAATCACCATGGGTTAGGCAGTTGTACACAACCATATGGCATGTGCCTGCATCACCCCAAGAGAGATGGCGGTTTGTAGCAAAGGTCCCAAACGCGTAGTGTATGCGTGGTTTGATAAATAAGCCGGCGCGGCACAGGTCACCTAAGTAATGGAAATCGTAGCATGTGGGTTTGACGTATGACAAGCGCTGTCCTTCGCTGCCTAATCCCAAATGTGTGCAATGTTTAAACACACATAGAACTTTAAATAGAAGAGTTTGAAAGTTGCGACATCAAGTTTGGGACAAGTTAAAGTGTAAGCTAGTCGACTGCTATCTTCTTTTTGTGTCGTTTTGAAACGGCCTGTATTACATTGTTAGTACGTAGAATAAACCTCTTGAATGAATAAGTGTATTTATTAACATAGCAATATCATACATAGAAATTCAACAGTCGCACGGGTCCACAGACCGTACGTACTTTTGTAATACACATTACAAGCAATATTAAAATAACAACCACAACAAAGAATTAAAAGAGTAAACACGAAAATAAAAAGACAAAGGAAATACACAGTCAAAAGAAATATTAAACAACAATAAAATTATGAGTGTACCCGAAAATAAAGATACAAAGATATTCAAATATAGCAATTTAAATTTACAGCACAGAGTACACCTTCATAAATGCACCCTCTTATAATAGATAATTACACTTAAAAGACATATATATATATATACACATAATATATACAACCCTAGCACAACAGTGACCTAAGTATGACAAAATATATGTATGTAGAACATTGGAGTCACTTTTGTTTAGTTCATCTTATCCCCCCCTTCTCTATTGGCAGCCTCCTCAGATCTCAGCTGTCTTGCCTTAGGTATAAATTTACCTAGCCCTTCCATGTTTTCCGTGCCTGCCAGTAGCGTCCAACATGCTTCTATCCCTACATTCGCAGTGGTAAAAAATCGCGGCAAATATTTTTCCCGCCATTCCTCCGTACCCCTACATCTTGCCAAGATGTGAGTCCACGACTCTTCCTCCTCGCAAATGGGACAGATTCTCATACCATGTAGTGCATATACAACCATTTGCAGAATACCAGTGACGTAGTGTATTGTATAAGACAGGAAACAACTGGATACTACTTGTATGGTTGCTGGTTTTCCAGTAATATTTTGGTTTTAGAATAATTTGCTTTATTATATTATATTTTAATTTATATCTATTTTTTTGTTTTTATAGTCTAGATCTTTGATTACTAATTTCAATTTAAATGTTAGTTTTTAGAATAGTTAGTTATTTGAAAAAAAATCTGATGTATTTCATTCACATGACTTTCTCTACGTCTTTGCAACAAATTATTGTTAAGAAGCTTATATTTATTTTTACTCCATGATAATCGAGAAAAAATTAGCAGAAATAGTCTTATTACTTGCATCCATGCAAATAGAAGGGAAATACGGAAGTAGCATACGGTAAAGTATTCATCAAAAGATGGTTGCTATGTGAATGAAGTTCCTTTGTTTGTATGAATGGAGAGGAGTTGACAAATTCCTGTATGAGAAAACTAAGTTTTTTTAAAGGTGAAACTAATAACAAAGTATATCTGAAAGACAATCCACTCTATGAAAAAAATGTATTGTTTGTTTTAGCGTGATCTACCTTTTCTTTTAAGCAAGCTTTTTTCTATCTCTTACGATTTGCGAGTTATGCAAATTTCCGTAAAATTCATCAAGAAGAAAGTAGTATTCATAAGCTATTTCCAGAAAATTCAAGATATACATTTTATTTTTGAAGTATATTTCTTTAAACTACGATATTTTAACCAAACTCGTTAGAGCCAATTTTTAGAAATTCAAATTTTTTCCATGTAAAGGGTAGTTTGGGATGGGGGGATTTTCTTGTAAATCTTCCTGTCGCATCCTTGGAGGATACTAAACTTAAATAACAAGTTTGGTTAATGGTCTTTTCGTTTTTGAGATATGCTGCACACAAACAGACACACTCACACACATACGCACAAACATACACACATAGACAGACACACACAAAGACATTTTTCTAAAAATGCTCTTTTTTTTTGTATTCAGGGTGTCCTAAAACATATATTTCCGGAGAAATCTCGGTACCGAATTTTTGGGTGCAATACTATACCTTCGTTATACACTATATACATAGTACGTATACAGAGAGTAAAAATATATAATGTATAAAATTTGTTATGCTTGTTTCAGGAAATAAATTTAAAGTTTTAGTATATGCCCCGGTATAGTTCCCTAGGTGCCGGGATAGCATATTCGGATTTTGTTTATTTGTAGTACGTATAGAAAAATCTGATGTGTTCCATTCACATAACTTTCTCTTCATCTCTGTTACAAATTATTGTTAAAAACTTATGCTTCTATTTACCTCATGCTAATTGGGAAATAAAGAGCAGCAATAGTCTTATTACTTGCTTCCTTTAAGTAGAAGCGAAGTAAGGGAGTACCATATGTTAAAGGGATATGGTTGCTATGTGACTGAAGTATGGACAGAAGTTGACAAATTCCTGTATGAGAAAAGTATTAGTTTTTTAAAGCTGAAACCAATAACAAGAAGTATCTCAAGAACAGTCAACTCCACGAAAAAATTTTATATAGCATAAATTGTGTGTTTTAACGTGCTCTACAGTTTCTGTATGGTAAGCTTTTGCCCATCTCTTACGGTTTAGCAGTTATGCAAAAGTCCGTACAATTCATCCAGAATAAAGTAGTCTTCAGAGGCTATTCCCAGAAAATTCAAGATATACACTCTATTTGATAGATAAATGAGATTTTAATCAAAATCGTTAGAGACATTTTTGAGAAAATCAAAATTTACGAATAAAGATTTCATGTAAAGGGTAGTTGCGTGATGGGGGATTTTTCTTCAAAATCTTCCTGTCGCATCCCTGGAAGATAGTAAACTTAAATACTAAATTTGGTATTTTACCGACTTTTCGTTTATGAGCTATCTGGTTCACGGGCACACAGACTCACCCTTGGACCTTTTTCTGAAAATGCTTTTTTTGGATACATGGAGACCTAAAACATATATTTACGGTGAAATCTCGGTATCGAATTTTTGGGTGGAGTGCAATACCTTCTCTATACACTATTTACATAGTACATGAAGAGAGATTATAAACTAAAACCCTTAAAATACAAATAGTAAAACATCTATATTCTGGAAGAGTATTACATAAAAGGAGAAAGTCGTAAACGTATATGGAAATCAGGAAGTGGTTCCGTGAATTACTCTCTGAACATCAAGATCATGATGATGTCATATAGTCCTAGATGACTGCTACTACTTCTGTAGGTCCAGCACTCAGTTGAGATGTTAAGAGCAAAGTTTACATAAACTCAGAATGAAAATACGAGCGGTAGAAGCTCTGGAAAGGGCTAATAAAATATCTGGCATATTTCGCGCAGTTTCGTGATTGTAAGGGGCACAGCAATAGGTATTTGTCAATAAACAGCAGAATGTCGTCGCCATGGAAATGCGACATAAAAAAGTTGAAGTACCATCTTGTATAACCCCGTAACGTGCATTTGCAGTCCTGCCACGTCCACAAAACTCAATTTCCTTATGTTCTCTCTCTCAAAGTGCGTTGATAGAACGCATATGTCTCAGCGGATTCACAGCAGTAAGAAAACACCAGGACTTGGGATCAACAACCACTTGCACGTTCCCTTATTTTGTGGGCATATTTTCAGCCCGTAAATAGAACAGTTGGATATGACCTATTTTAAGGATACCCATCTGTAAAATTTACAATTTTACTTGCATTGGTTTGAAACTTTAACACAGCAATTGGCTGTATTAAGAATAGTTTACATACTAATTTTCAGACTTTTGTACAAAATAGTTCCTGTGACATTAACATATTTATAGTATTTTTTTTTTCTTTTAATTAAATCATTCTACAGGATGCAATTTCAGCTACAAAAATATAATACTTTTCATTAATACTGATAAATATAACATTAGTAAATTGATGAGATGAAAAATTTTCTGACTATTGGTTTAGGAGAAAAAAAACTATTAAGTTTTTATTTTATTAATTTTTTATTTTTGTTGTGGTAATATTGAGTTTATTATTTAACTACTCAACCATTGGTGATATTGAAAAAAAATCATCTCATTAATCTTCTTTTGTACAATTTTTATCCATGCATAAACATTTTCAAGCTTCTGTTTCGAAAACTGCATCTTGTGGAAAAATTTGAAGTTTTGAAAACGCTGAAAAATAAAAACACGAGAAAATAGCTTTTTAAATATATCATACAATTTAACATTGTTTCTTTGTAAGTCTTAGAATTTCATATTTTCCTACAGAAAATTTTAAACCAAGAATATTTGTCAACTCTCGCGGACTGTTTACACAAATTCAGAGGAATATAAAAAGCAAAGAAAAACTGCAAGTCATTTGTTCCGAGTCAACCTGCACTCTGACGCCAAAACAGTCTCTATTTTACGGCTGGAAATATGCTGTTGGTGGGGCGTGGGGAGCTCCGCCGGGTGCTCTCTCTCTCTCGCCTGTGGTTTGGGATGGGGAGGGCCCAGGTTAAATAATCGGTGATACGGCATGCCTGGATGATGACGGGGCAGGCAGAAGCACCCGGTGGGAGACCTGTTTTGTAAATATTGAAACATATTTCTATATTCGTTTTTTTTTAGTTCTTAGTGCATATTATTGTATTTTCATCTTGAAATAGATATATTTAAGTACAAATGTTATTGGTCAAAACCAAATTTCGGATTTTTAGCAATTTTTCACCATAGTGAAAGGCTAAAGCACCACATCCACTTATAATCAGCCATTTAAATCGTCACGTGATAGGGTTTAAAGTGGCGCATGGTAATAAAAACAACAGGAAATTGAACTACAAGCACTAAATTCTTTAATGAGAGGAAAAATTCAGTTTTTGTACTTATTGGGCAATTATTACAGATGGGTATTTTTAAATACAATTTCAGATTTAATACTCTTAGGGTAGAGCTCTTAACTTAGTGACCATAAACAAAAGCTTGACATTATTGCGCTAGTGCATAACATATTTGAAATACTTGATTATATAAGTTAATCATTCTGAACACATATTTGTTAATGTAAGCTAAATTTTCAGTTCATTTATTAATTGCCATGCCAACAAGCACTGAGAATAAGAGTTTGAGAGGCCATTAATACTTGCAGTTTCTTTCATAATCATCGAACCCTCCCCGTATTTGTAGGACTGACACCACTATAGGACTTACAAACCAATGTTTAGAGGTCAGAAGCCTCCACAGAATGAAGAACCTGCTACGAGAGGTCAACCCGTAGCCAGGCATGAACACGAGGAAGTGGATGATATGTATTGTAAGGGAAATTGATGGTTGGAAAGTTGATGATGGAGAAATTGGTGAAATGAGTGGTGGGGAAACCGGAGGACCTGGAGAAAACCTGAATGACACATGCGGGCGCTTGGGATCGAACCACGGCCGCCTAGACGGAAGGCGAGCGGCCTAACCACTCACACACGGCCACCAAATATGTACAGTACAATTAGAAAATGACGTAACATTCATAATGTGTGCTACTTCAAGTAAAGAATCTATTACAAAATGTGTTAACAAAAGAGTGTTATAAGAAGGTTTATCCATATAAGCATCCATGTAGCAGTTCATTTTTTCGCATCGAGACTCATTTTTATTTTCTCTACACGCACTATGTAGATAGTGTATAGGTATTACATTCCATCCAAAATTTGATACTGAGATTTCGCCGGAAATAGACGTTTTAGACTTCCCTGTATCCAAGAAAAGCATTTTTAGAAAAAGGTCCGTATGTGTCCGTGTGTCTGTTAATACGACTCAAAAACGATAGTTGGTAATATAAATTTAGTATTTTCAAGGATGCGACACGAAGAATTTGAGAAAAAAAATCTCCCCCACCCCAAGCTACCCTTTACATGGAACTGTTTTCAAAATGTTTGATTTTCTTAAAAATGGCTTTAACGATTTTGATTAAAATATCATATATTAAAAATATTTATCTGACAAATAAAATGTATATCTTGAATTTTTTGGGAATAACCTCTGAAGACCACTTTATTCTGGAGGGAATTTTACGGAATTTTGCATAACTGCTAAACTGTAAGAGATAGACAAAAACTTACAACACAAAAAATGTTAAAACACACAAGTGATATTATGTAATTTTTTTCCTTGGAGTTCATCGTTGCTTGTTTTTGGTTTCACCTATAAAAAACACACATTTCCCATACAGGAATTTTTCAACTCCTGTCCATACAACCAAAGGAACTGCAGTCACATAGCAACCAGCTTTTGACTGTCACTTTAACCTATGGTACTCCCTTATTTCGCTTCTACTTACAAGGAAGCAAGTAATAAGACTATTTGTGTACGAAGTAAATAGAGGCATAGGCTTTTTAACAATTATTTGTTGCAGAGATATAGAGAAAGTCATGTTAATGGAAGACATAAGATCTTTTCAAGTAGTTCCTGCGAGCCTCATATTCCCAATATGAATTCTCTACCTGATAAGTATAACTTACAGTTCTTAGTACGCAATGATATACTATACCATTCCATTGGTTTCAAGGCAATCACATGGTAACTGCACGGTCTATTTCCATGTGTTTACTAGTTTAGCTTTCTATATTAGAATTGACATTCGCTGCAATTACCGATTCAATTATAGAACCAAGCTGGAATCAAGTATCAAGTTTGTTTTAGAGAGGTAATATGTTCGATCCCCGGTGACTGCCTTCTCTGACCAATGAGTTTTTCGCTGTTTCCCAGAGTCGCCAGGCGAAAGCTGAGGTATTTCTCATATACCATGGCCCACTTCTGTAGAATGCAGATATTGTGTCTACCCCACACTCAAGAGGTCGCGAGTTTGAATCTTGCTTAAGGTGACTTACTCGGATAACGCTTTTTCTGTGTTTTCCTTGATCCTGGGAAGACGAATGCCAGATAACTTTAAGCCACATGAATCGCGAGATAATTTGAGTAGCATTTCACCGACTATATAACCAACCAAGCTAAGTAACGTTAGTATAAAAGACAAAAAACAAAAAACAAAATAATGTGTTCCATTCACATGACTTTCTCTGCATCTGTGTAACAAATTATTGCTAGTAAGCTTATTCTTCTACTTACTTCATGTTAATTGAGAAAAAATTAGCCGAAATAGTCTTATTACTTACTTCTTTGTATGTAGAAGGGAAATAAGGGAGTACCATAGGTTAAAGTGAAGTCAAAAGCTGGTTGCTGTGGACTGAAGTTCCTTTGTTTGTATGGGCACGAGTTGACAAATTCCTATCTGAGAAAAGCAAAGTTTTTCAAGGCTGAAACCAAAAACAAGGAATATCTCGAAAACGATAAACTTCTCGAACAAAATGTATGTAACATAAATTGTGTGTTTTAATGTGGTAAGTTTTTGTCCATTTCTTACGGTTTAGCAGTTATGCAAAATTCATCCAGAATTAAGTAGTCTTCAGAGGCTATTCCCAGAAAATTCAAGATATACATTTTATTTGTCAGGTAAATATCTTTAATATACGATTATTTAATCAAAATTGTTAGAGCCATTTTTGAGAAAATCAAAATTTTCAAAAAAAGTTCCATGTAAAGGGTAGTTGGGGTGGGGGGATTTTCTCTCATCTTCGTGACGCGTTCTTGGAAGATACCAAACTTAAATTCCAAGTTTGGTATTTGACGGTCTTTTCGTTTTTTAGCTATGCTGTACACAGACATACAGACACACACACGCGCACACACACACAGATGGACCTTTTTCCAATTTTGTTTTGGATTCAGGGGGACCCAAAACATGTATTTCCAGTAAAATATCGGTATCGAATTTTTGGGTGCAATACAATACCTTCTCTCTACACTATGTACATAGTACGTGTAGAGAAAGTAATAAAGGATAAATCATGGTACACATATAGTCTGCTATGATTTCCCCTTCATTTCGTTTCTCACTCATCTTTCATGTCTGTATCCAGGTTGGTTACCATGACAGTGCGGGTAGATGGCGCACAAGTATCTCAATGGAAAACTTACTCTCCGTGGACACTACAGTCCGACTGTTTATGTAAAGTATGGGAATAGTGAGTGTACTATTTAGAGATGAGATATCTCATGACTGCCTAATCCCAAGAGATACCACTTCCTTGTACTTTTGTGAGTGACTCCACGTGAACGATATCGTAGCTCTTTAGAAATTATTTATTTCCTTGGTTTACTATATTAACACATGATAAGTTGGTGTTTCTTTTAATGCAAGGACAAATAAAATTGACCTGAAAAACAATCATTACATAATGCCTAAATAATTTAAACCAATAATTAAATCGATACTGAAATAAAACTCTTCCAGCAATCCTTTCAAACGCAGCGCTTCACACTGTGCTGATAGATGCGGCAGCATAGTTAGGCTATCCAATATGGGTATCTTGGAGTTTGAAGTTTGAGATATACCGGTACCTGATCTTTGTAGCTTCCATTCATCAGCAAGAACTTATGTACCAAACATTGAAATATAGAGGCTTCCCGCCTATTCCAGCAACATTTGGTACAATACGATAACAAAACAAACAGGGCTAAACGTATAAATATTTTTTTGGTATTTTTTGTCAATAAAACGTGCTGTATCTAAATCAGCAGACTTTGAACTGGTTATTATAATAGCTTCTTTGACAGACTGGGTACTAGTGCAGAGCTGTGCATCAAACTTGCCGCCTTTCTCCTCTTAGAGAGTGAGATAGCAAGAAGTAGGTAATAATTCAAGAATCTAGGTCCCCATAGCCGCGCTCGCTAACGCGCATCGCTTTGTGCTTCGTGGCGCAGGGGATCGTGAGTTCGCGTCCCACCTTGGGCATGTCCCACCTATGTTTGTAAAAATGTGTACGTGTGTGAATTAGAAGAACAAATCTCGTGCTGTCTACATCTCAGCAACAAATTATTGTTAAAAAGCTTATGCTTATATGTATTTACTTCATGCTAATTGAGCAAAAAATAACAGAAATCGCCTTTTCCTTGCTCCCTTATAAGTAGAAGCGAAATAAGGGAGTACCATCGTTTAAAGTGACAGTCAAAAGCTGGTTGCTATGTGACTGAAGTTCCTTTGTATGGACACAGGTTGACAAATTCCTGTATGAGAAAAGTATAAGTTTTTCAAAGCTGAAAGCAACAACAAGGAATATCTTAAAAACGACCAACTCCAAAAAAAAAAAATGTATATATGTAACATAAATTGTGTGATTTAATTTGCTCTACATTTTCTGTGTGGCAAGTTTCTGTCGATCTCTTACGGTTTAGCAGTTATGCAAAATTCAGTAAAACTCATTCAGGATAAAGTATGAGGCTATTCCCAGAAAATTCAAGATATACATTTTATTTATCAGGTAAATATCTTTAATATATGACATTTTAATCAAAATCGTTAGATTTTTTGAGAAGATCAAAATTTTCGAAAAAAGTTCCAGGTAAAGGGTAGTTGGGGGTGGGGGGATTTTCTTGAAAATCTTCATGTCGCATCCTTAGAAGACACCAAACCTAAATATTAAGTTTGGGTTTAAGAGTCTTTTCGTATTTGAGCTATGCTGCCCGTAGACACGCACATACACACAGACAGCAGACAGACACACACAGACTTTTTCTAAAAATGCTTTTTTTTTTGGAATCAAGGGGTCTCAAAACATATATTTCCGGTGAAATCTCGGTAGCGAATTTTTAGGTGCATTACAATATCTTCTCTATACACTATGTACACAGTACGTGTAGAGAAAGTAAAAGAGTAAACAGTAATCAAACTGAAAACAGAGTAAATGTTAGAAAAATTAAAAAGAATACAGCGCCCGAGTCCCAACCAGACTCCGGGACTATATTAAAAACAGACATAGTACCGAGCGTTCGTAGATTGGCTGGACCGCCTCGGAACGGCATTGGGCTGGGTGAGAGTTGGCGCACCTGGCGCCAGAGTAATGCTGTAGCTACCGCTGACGTGTCAGTGGTTTTGGATTTGTCGGGATGAAAGAAGTTTCGGCGCGTGTTTAGAGTATAATTGTGCTGTCTCTTGATAATAGCCTGTCCATTAATAATGGTTGAGTATACTTTAGAACATCGTGTTTGATGCAAATGTGAAGAACGTTTTCATCAACGGCATGTACTGACAGAAGAGAAGCTTGATGAATCAGAATCCCGGTTAGAGCAGTTGTCCCAAAACTCAGAGACGTTTAACCCAAGAGACGAGCATTTCCAAGACGCCAACTTTTGTGACAAGGAAACTTCTGAAACGTAAGTTTACAATCACAGGATCCTGTAATAGAGCTAACTACTCGTATTGCAATTGGATTTTGCAGTTCGTCCATAATAGCGACGTGGACCAAGTTATAACTCCCTTCTCTGATGAGGCATATTTTTTTTTATTTTTAAGGTAACGTTTCTACTCACAATATATACTGAACTACCGAAAAGCCCCATATTATACATAAATTTCCTACCACGCTGTAAAAATTGAAGTTTGGTGCACAGTAGGTGGGCGTAGAATTATTATCGGCCCCTTATTTTTCGAAACAGTTGATTTACACGTTTATGTAAATTCTGTTTTAAATAATTTTTTCGCCACTGTCAAGAAATGCAAAATTGTGCGGCTGCACTTAGTAGGATTCAGATATAGTGCCCACTGCTGCAAATTCTATGAATGAATTGGGAAGTATGTATGATGACAATAATTATTCGAAGACTGCTGGTGAGTGTTCCCCTGGCCTATCTCCATGCAATTTTTATGTATGTATATGCACCAAATGCACACAGTTACAAGAATTGAAGGACATCACGAGAGAAATGCTGACAGTCAGACAATAGAACTTTTGCGAGTAAACCAGAATTGTGTTCGAAATTATAGGGAATATGTTCGCGTTGAAGGTCATCATTTTTAACGTTTGTGTGATGCAGGTAAACCTAATTTAAGTTCGTACAGTAGTTTGTATTCCGTGCCCACTTGCCGAACGTTTATGTGTAACTCTGGTGGAAGACGCGCCAATCCTCACCCAGTCCAAAGCCGCCGCGGAACAGTTAGCTGATTTACCAATGCACAGTCTAAATGGCGTCGCTTGCATGCTTTTCGAACATATGAAATGAATGAATGAATGAATACGTATATTTATTGAAATAACAGTATCATACAATCATTGACCTTCATCAATCGTAGGGGTCCACAGACCGTCCGTGGTTTTGCAAGACGCAAAGTAGTAAGCAACATTAAAAAAACAATAACAAAAAATTAAAAGAGTAAATACGAAAATAAATGAAAGATATTCAAATGCAGGAATTTAAATTTACAACACAGAATACACCTTATTCAGGTGCATTAATGTACCCTATTATAATAAAGAAATATATACACATAAAATATACACAATATGTAAGACAACACAACAATGACATAAGTATGACATAAAATTTATGTATGTAAAACATTATAATCACTTTTGTTTAGCTTTTCTTAGTCCTCCCCTCTCTTCAGATTTCAGCTATCTTGCTTTAAGTATAAATTAACTTAGCCTGTCCGCGTCTTTCGTGCCTGCCGGTGGCGTCCAAAATGCTTCTAACTCTACATTCGCGGTGGTAAATATTTTCCCTCCATTCCTCCGTACTCCTTCTTCCTCCTCGCAAATAGAGCAGATTCTCATACCATTCTCGTCAGCAATTTTTATGCTCCGCCATGCTTCTGACGTCTAGATAGTACGGGTCGTCGGGCTTGGACTCGATAGAGACTTCCTCGCGTTTCTGGTTGTATTTCTGCATGCGGTTTGTGATTCATATTATTAATCATCCTCCATGACCTAGGGATAACACGCTCGCCTGGTTCAAACATGTGGATGATGATTTTTGGGGTTTAAGGGCACTCAATTGCTGGTTAGCGCCCTTAAAAATAAATCAGTCAGTGTATATCAATAAAATCCATATAAAAAGTTAAAACTATAGATAAAACAGTGTAAAAACAAAAATAAGAACCATACCTGGTAAAAATTAAAAAGCCAGTCTAAAAGTACAGTCACCAAGGGAACGAGAGTCGATTAAATTAAAACAGAGCCGAGTTAACTTAGTCTACTATAGAAAATTATAAGCTTCAGCTACCGTTTCAGGGACCTCAGTCTAGCGAAATAAAAAATTACATTAAAATCATATCCTTAATGGAAACGGAAGCTTGGATAAAAATTTAAAAAGCTTAGAGATCGCTCCAGTATCATCCGACAAGATGTTCGAAGTTGGAGAAGGGCTCTTAGTTGCCCTAGAGAAGCGAACTCTGCCAACACAAGTCCGACCGACAATGGCTCTGCACAAAGCGGACAGACAGGAGCAGATGTTCTCTTAAAAATGTAGCTATGAGCAAAATGGCAGTAGTCGATTCGTAATCGAGCTAAATGCACTTCCTCTCGATGGGATAAACGAGAGGAGGTGACCCAGTTTACAGGAAGGTGCTTCACTTCTCGTAGCTCGTTGCCACGGAGAGCCGACCACTCTGCATGCCACCACGAAAGTATCGATCTCCGCACAAACAGCCTGAAGTCTGCAGATGTAACGTTAGGAATCGCAGGACTGGGTTCCGCGACTGCCGTCTTCACTGACAAATCCACCAGCAAACCAACGTGACCAGGAATCCAAGCGCAATCCACATTAACGCCTGACGCATGCAAAATGTGTCAAACACGTTGGAGGACGATAGATTTTTTTCGGGCATAAAATGCTTAGCATCGCTTCCTTCGTGAGGGAAATATATACGATACTCCCATTTAGTACATTTACAGCACGTAAAAGAATTTAGACACAATGGAAGCCTCTGACCATAACCAAGATGTCTTTCATACCCAAAACAGAAAGATACTCTGAGAACACAGCAGTTAAAGAACGTCCATCAATAAAACATATTAAATACGTTCCATTCATGTGACTTTCTCTTCTTGCTCTACAAACAAACTATTCTTGAAAAGCTTATTCTTCTATCTACTTCATGCTAATCGAAATACATACTAGCAGAAATGGTTTTAGAGTTAGTTCATTTTAAGTGTAAGGGAAATTAGGGAATACACTAGGTTAAAGCGACAGTCAAATCTTTAAAAAGCTGTCACAATGCGATTGGCATTAAAAATGATTCTCTTTGAATGACCAGGAGTATAGGAAAAGAAAAGCGAATGATAATCTTCCACTTGAGAAAAATGTAAATGTTTTAAAGTTGGAACCAATAATGATGAATATATCAGAAATTATAAGCTCCACACTAAAAATGTATAGAACATATAGAAATTGTGTGTTTTGACGAGATTTGCATTTTTGTGAGTAAGTTTTCTGTATACCTCTTGGTTTATCAATTATGCAAAAGTCAATCAGAATAGACATCAAAAACTTTTGCTACAAAATTCATAATATAAACTTTATAACTCATGTAAATATCTTTAATATAGGCTATTTTAATAAGCATTATTACAGCCTTCTTTGAGAAAATAACATTCTCGAAATATCTGTCATGTAAAAGTAGCTGGTGGTGCGGTGTTTTCTTTAAAAACTTCTTCTAAGATGCTGAGCATAATGAATCATACAATTTGATATTTAATAAAAACTCGTGCTTCACTTTCGTTGGGCATACATACATACATACATACATACATACATACATACATACATACATACATACATACATACATACATACATACATACATACATACATACATACATACATACATACATACATACATACATACATACATACATACATACATACATACATACATACATACATACATACATACATACATACATACATACATACATACATACATACATACATACATACATACATACATACATACATACATACATACATACATACATACATACATACATACATACATACATACATACATACATACATACATACATACATACATACATACATACATACATACATACATACATACATACATACATACATACATACATACATACATACATACATACATACATACATACATACATACATACATACATACATACATACATACATACATACATACATACATACATACATACATACATACATACATACATACATACATACATACATACATACATACATACATACATACATACATACATACATACATACATACATACATACATACATACATACATACATACATACATACATACATACATACATACATACATACATACATACATACATACATACATACATACATACATACATACATACATACATACATACATACATACATACATACATACATACATACATACATACATACATACATACATACATACATACATACATACATACATACATACATACATACATACATACATACATACATACATACATACATACATACATACATACATACATACATACATGCATGCATGCATGCATGCATGCACACATGCACACATGCACGCATGCACGCATACACGCATACATGCATACATACATGCATACATGCATACATGCATACATGCATACATACATAGATACATACATACATACATACATACATACATACATACATACATACATACATACATACATACATACATACATACATACATACATACATGCACACATGCACACATGCACACATGCACACATGCACACATGCACACATACACACATACACACATACATACACACATACACACATACACACATACACACACACATACACACATACACACATACATACACACATACATACATACATACATACATACATACATACATACATACATACATACATACATACATACATACATACATACATACATACATACATACATACATACATACATACATGCACATGGGTTTTTTTATAACAATGTTTTATTTAGGGCCTCTCAAAACACGTATCTTTGTTGAAATCTGAAAATTCATTTTTGGGTAGAATATATTGCCCTTTCTACCTATTATTACATAAACGTAGAGAATGTAAAAATATATTCTTTTTTTTTTATTTTTTTTTTTTCAGGGGACTGTAAATCATCTATTCCCATTGAAACCGTGGTAGCTAGCAAACTTTTGGGTGGAATAAATTATCTTCTCCATTTGCTAGTTACATATCACGTATAGCCCAAGTAAATTTTTTTTCTTTTATTTTGGATTCAGGAGAATCTAAAACGTCTATTTCCGGTGAAGTTTTGGTATCGAAATTTTAAGTGGAATACAATACCTTCTCTGGCTATGTACTGTGTACAAAGTAGAGAAATAAAAAGTAATTTTCATCTCATTCCATCTTCTCGGGGGCTACAATAGGTTGCGGTTCAAGGTTTCCGCCTCCGTTGTCTACTCTTTACCCTTTTGCTTAATTTTTGTGTTAGTGGAATTATAAGGAATATATGCAAAACGAAATGGTATTCAGCATCTCAACTGCTCTCTAGTCAAGTTTGTTCTGTGAAAAATAAAACATCACGTTCAATAAAACGATATTCCAAAACTTGGGAACTCAGACAGCCTGCAGCAGAGTTTTGACTACCAGTAATGGCAAAAACTTTTGTAATAAATGTTTAAAACTGTCCGCAGAAAGAGCCGAGTTTGAATCCCGGTGGCACAGTCCCCGCGGCTTTGATATTCGTATCTGGGGCAGAGCAGTAAATACATTACCTTATCTGATGCAATTTCCTATTAACTGCTTTGGTCTCTGTTGAAACAAAATCAAAGCAACCGAATTTGAATAAAAACAACACTTGAGCGATTCATCAAAATACTAATTTGATTAAAGGGAATGTATGCAATTTGAGCACATACACAGATTTAGATGTGCTCTGGGAATAGTCGTTCTATTTTATGTATTTGGAGCGTTATATTGTAGATCGTAAATGCATGCACTGCGTCAAATAAAAGGCGAATTCATAAGAGTAATTTGTTGCACTGGATAAGTAAAGTCAGACTGAAGAATTCAACGCATATCAGGGATTTGAACCACGGTCTCTAGCCGGTTGCTCATCCACTGAGCTACCATGGTATAGCATTGAGTCGCATGTTTCCCTATAAACCACAAGGTGTCTCAAATTATTTTGAGATGCCAACCCCAATGGCGACTTAAAATATTGTAAGTACTTTAAGTCCCAGGATTCATAGTATGGCAACTATTATGGTCAATTGGTATTGCTTTTAATTGTTCTTTTTTTTTTTCACACAGCTCAGTGGTAGAGTATCCTGCTAGAGAGCGGCAGATTCGTGGCTCAAATCTCGGCTATGGCATTAAATGTTTCTGCCTGACTCTATCTATCCAACTCCTATCCTCACACAGGCTGTGTGAAAAAAAAAAAACAATTAAAACAAATACCAATTGTCCATAATAATTGGCTATACTATGAATCCAGGGACTTAAAGTACTTATAACATTGTAAGTCGCCATTGGGGTTGTCATCTCAAAATAATTTGAGTTCACCTTGTGGTTTGCCGGGAAACATGTGAGTTAGTTGAGAAATTTAAAGCTGTACCGGTAAGTTGCCATTGTAGCTCAGTGGTAGAGCAACTGGCTAGAGACCGGGAGATCCGTGGTCCAAAACCTTTGCTACGACATTGAATTTTTCACTCTGACTCTACCTATCCAACTCCTGTCCTACATACGGTTCGTGTGAGAAAAAAAAAAATGATGTGTTACACTCACATGACTTTCTCTAGCTGTTCTACAAACTTCATACATAAGATTCTTGTTCTTTCTGCACTTTGCTAATCGTAGTACTCATTAGCACAATGCTATTATTTAGTTCCGTATAAGTAGGGAGAAAATAAGGAACTACACTAGTCAAATGTTTTAAAAGCTCTCGTTATGCAATTGTCATTACAAATCGCTTCCTTTCTTGGCCAGGAGTAGAACAAAATAAAAACGGACAGTCCCGTATGAGAAAAGTATAAGTACTTCACAACTGAAACTGATAACAATGAATACCTGGAAAACGGTAAGCTCCACGAGAAAAAGGCATATGACATAATTTGTGTATTCCAACAAGACTTAAATTTTTTGTATAGTAAGTTTTTGTCTATCTCTTATGGTTTACTAGTTATGCCAAATTAAGCAAAATTCATCCAGCATAAACAGGTCTTCAGAAGCTATTCCCAGAAAATTCAAGATATACATTTTATCTGTCAGGTAAATATTTTTAATACACGAAATTTTAATAAAAATCGTTAGGGCCATTTTTAAGAAAATCAAAATTTTCGAAAAAAATTTCATGTAAAGGGTAGTTTGGGGTCTTCGTGTCGCATCCCTGCAAGATACTTAACTTAAATACCAAGTTTGGTATTTTAGCTACTTTTCGTTTTTGAGTTATCGTGTTCACAGACACACGGACACACACGCGGACCTCTTTCTGAAAATGCTTTTTTTTGGATATAGGGGGTCCTAAAACATGTATTTCCGTTGAAATCTCGGCATCGCATTTCTGGGTGGAATACAATATGGAGCTAGAGAAAGTAATAATTAAAAGCAATTTGTTGCACTGGTTATACTCAGTAGAAGCATAAAGTTTATTAAAATAAACCCATTAAAACAAATCCTGGAGGTACGGTTTTAAATTGTTAACTCAACATTTAGCGTATGCGGATGATATAGCCATTTTAGCAAGATCAAAGGCAGCATTGTTAGGGGTACTATAGGAGTTTGTGAGTAAAACAAATGAAATCCAAAATATAACAAATATATGAAAAGTGATAGAAAAGGAGAGAGAATTGTTCCGGTTCAACATGAATTTGAAAATGGCTTTAGTTTTAAATACTTAGTTTCAATAACAACGAATGTACGCTGATGACATTGTTATTCTTTCTAAAACAATAAATAGTTTATTCAAAATCTTCTCGGGCTTCTAGCCAGGTAAAAACTTGAAGACGAGGAAGATGCAATTCTTCGAAACGTTGGTGTCAAGCCAAGTTTTTACCTGGCTAGAAGCCCGAGAAGATTTTGAATTAACACGTCGCCAGGAAAGCTTCAGTTCTTATTTTAATAAATAGTTTGTAATCAGGTTTAAACGCACTGCAATGAGTTTGTGGACAATGGGGCCTTGAAGTGAATATTCTTAAAACTAAAGCACTTGCATTTAAAAATGGTTACGTGTACGGTCAGCAGAAAAAGTGGACATACAGGGAGAAAGATATCAAACGTTTTAACATTTCGATTATCTAGGCGTAAGGTTTGACATGGCAGGAAAATGACACAAGCACACAGTTTGTACAACACAAAGGGATTGGACAACTTTCTGAAATATTGAAGTTCTTGACCCGGATACCAGATATGCCAGTAAAAAATATTACAAACCATGTATGAGGCAATGGTTAGGTCTTCATTTCTATATGGAAGTGAGGTGTGGGATGGGATAAGTTAGATAATCTAAATAAAATACAATGTCCTTTCTGGAAACCATTCTGGGATTGGGGAGGGGTACTTCTAATCACGGTGTTCTTCGTGAGGTAGGATGCTGGGAAGATGCTGTATATGCTAAATTACGTGTAATAAGATGCTGACTGCGAATAATTAAAGATAACCAATTAACTCTAAGAGCAATATGTTATCGGCATCAGATGAATAACATATTTATATATTTTATATATTTTTTTTTCTACAGAATTAACAGTGTCATTTTTTCGTTTATTTTATTATGTTTTATGAGGGGATTTCAATTTAGTGCCTATACCATCTAAACTGGTGGGCGGCGGGGCTACAACGAGGATTATCAAAGATTGGCTTAAAAGATATTTGGCAAACTGGCAGCGAAAACAGATATAACGTTGTGAATAAAGTAAAAAGACCACTATGCGATATAAACAGGCAGGAAATACAATCTAAATGCAGAACAAAACGCAATAAAAATTGGGTGTGGTAAATTGGGTCTGAAGTTCGGGGATAGCGTTGCTCAGGTTGGAAGGGTGGAAAACCCGTAAGATGGTTGATGAAGCTGATAGGCGGATTTGCCCATTATATGGGTATCTAGGCGAATATTTTGGCAGATTGTGTGCATATGGAGGATGTTAGGAATGAATGAATGAATGAATGAATGAATGAATGAATGAATGAATGAATAAGTGTATCTATTAACATAGCAATATCATACATAGAATCTCAACAGTCGCACGGGTCCACAGACCGTACGTGCTTTTGTAATACACATTACAAGCAATATTAAAACAACAACCACAACAAAGAATTAAAAGAGTAAACACGAAAATAAAAAGACAAAGGAAATACACAGTCAAAAGCAATATTGAACAACAATAAAAATTAAGAGTGAATCCGAAAATAAAGATACAAAGATATTCAGATATAGCAATTTAAATTTACAGCACACAGTACACCTTCATAATTGCACATCTTATAATACATAATTACACTTAAAAGACATATATATATACACATAATATATACAACCCTAGCACAACAGTGACCTAAGTATGACATAATATATATGTATGTAGAACATTGTAGTCACTTTTGTTTAGTTGATCTTATTTCCCCCCCCCCCCCTTCTCTATTGGCAGCCTCCACAGATCTCAGCTGTCTTGCCTTAAGTATAAATTTACCTAACCCGTCCATGTTTTCCGTGCCTGCCAGTAGCGTCCAACATGCTTCTACCACTACATTCGCAGTGGTAAAAAATCGCGGCAAATATTTTTCCCGCCATTCCTCCGTACCCCTACATCTTGCCAAGATATGAGTCCACGACTCTTGCTCCTCGCAAATGGGACAGATTCTCGTACCATTCTCGTCAGAAATTTTCGTGCGCCTCCAAGCTCCTAGTCTAATCCACGCGAGCCCCTCTCTAATGAGTTTGGTACCTGTTTTGATGTATTGCTCCATACCCCACTCCGATTTCAGCCCAGACTGTACTTCTAATGACACCTTCTCTGTGCATTGCGCAATTATTTGCTGTCTGTCAATATCACAGTGACGTTTCTTAATTTTTCTCGAAATACTTCGCCTGTTTTCCTGCCCCGCCATCCAAATGTCTCCCATCTCAATGATTTCCAACCCTTTCTTTAATTTTGATGCCCACGTCAAATTACCTTCCATTCGCAACTGTTCACGATAACAGACTGCCCTAATTAGAGATTGGTTTCCGTGAACGATTCTCATCCAATATTTAACTGCTCTGATTTTGCACTCTATCGTTTCATTATGTACCTCGAATTCCCTCATTATTCCGCAGTTTGCCGTACCCCTCCCTACACCCAGAATTCCTTTCAAAAATTGGGTCTTCACTTGATCCAGATTCCCTGTTTGATCCCACCCCCATATTTCTCCTCCGTATGTCATCGTGGATCTAACTGTCGCTCCGTATACAGTTTCCATTAAGGTTATGGAGATTTTCGGAAGATTTAACATTGTCCAGTATCTGTCCTGCATATGTCCAAGTTTCCTCCCTGTTATAAACACAACCCTTTTTGAAAGTCATTGCCTTAGTCTTATTCACATTAACTGTAAGTAGCCATTCATTGCAATAATTCTTAAGTTTGTCCAGTCCTCGTTGCAATCCGTTTACTGTCGTAGAGCACAATACTAAATCGTCTACGTATAAAAGTGTTGGGATCTGCAAATCCGCTACTACTGGTGCTTGAATATTCTCTGCTATCATTGTATCAGTAATATCATCCACAAAGAGATTAAATAGCAAGGGAGATAAAACACAACCCTGCCTCACTCCCCTATAGCTTCGGCAGCTCTCGGACACTCTGTTTCTGTCGTACTTCACACAGAATTCGACATTTTGATACATTGCCTACAATGCTCTAACCATTTTACTTGATAAACCCTTTCTGCCTAGTTTGTACCATAATGCATTTCGATTGATAGAGTCAAATGCCTTCTTAAAGTCCACAAAAGCACAATGAAGCCTTCCCCGCTTAACTAACAGTTGTTTCGTCCTTAAGGTGTCAAATATAAAAGCGGCATCTATGGTACTGTGTCCTTCTCTGAAACCCATTTGAAATTTTGAAAGTTTGCCAAATTTAGATTCCCAGTCCTTTATCCGGTTATATAACACGCTACAGTAAATTTTCTCCATAATTGGCAAAAGAGTAACCCCCCTATAGTTATCCGGATTTCCAATAGTTCCCTTCCCTTTATAAATGGGATGAATAATGCCCTTTCCCCAACAGGTAGGGTAATTCCCCTCAATAAACAATCTGTTACATATCTGGAGCATACTCCTACCAAACTCATTAACATTGGCTGCGGCTTTAAAAACTTCCGGGGGCAGCCCATCCAACCCTGGAGCTTTGCCTTCCTTCAGACTCCTCAGCGCCTGTGCTATTTCTCGTGCTGATATTTCTTCGTCCAGTATTGGGATCTCAAGATTTCCCAAAATTTACACTTCCTTTATAAAAATTCCTTCCCTTTCACCTTTCCCGAATAATCCCATAAAAAGCATTGCGCATTTTCTAGGAGAAATTTCGTTGGGCGCCTGATGGTTGCCTCTTAAATGTTTCACTACTTGCCACATCTCAGCGTTATTCCCCCGTGTTAACATATTACTAATTTTCTGAGTAATTTTGTCTTGCCACGTAGTTCTCTTTTCCCGTAAGAGCTGTTTATACTCCCTTCGCTTTTTTGTAAACATTTTCCTAATGTCATCTCCCCCTCCTTTCTGAATTTTGACAGAGCCTCCTCTGCTTGTTTCTTTACAGTTCTGCATTGCTGGTCATACCAACCATTGAATCGTTTTACCTTACCCTGCATTTGGACTTCCATTGTCCCCGCAGCCATTGCTATTATATGCGTCAGTTCCTCCGCTGTGTCTGCGTTCCTTTCCCCTAATCTTCTTTCTAATTTATCAACAAATACTTCTTTTTCTATCGGTTTCCATATAAATTTACTAACGAATCTCCCTTCGTCCCCCTGCCCCTCTTCAGGTGCATGCGC